>VZRJ01002784.1:633806-748857 GCA_013397565.1 Ptilonorhynchus violaceus
CCTTCTTCCCCTCCCCTAAGCCCCGTGGTGATTGGTTACTGGTCCCCCGAGCGCGCGGTTTAAAAACCCAGTATCTTCCTTGTTTTGTCCTCTTTCGCCTCCTGCTCCCTTCATAGCTGGATGCAATAAACTCCCTGGACTGTGGAATGCAGTGCGTGAGAGCCTTCCTACCTCTTTGTTTCTGGACTTGTGGCTGGGCGTCCGGGTGTGAGTATTTCTCAGTGCCAACAACTGCACGGGCGATATCCCTCGTTGGTTAGGTGAATTTCACCCCCAGAACGGCTTCTTCTCAAAGGAGGTTTTGGGAATAAACCACGAAGAGAATCTGCTCAGGAGAAACTCCCCGGAAAAGCCATTAAGTGATCACAGCACCGAGCCTGACAGAGTTCAAGAAGCATTTAGACAATACTGTGGGGCACATGGTGGGTTCTTGGGGATGGTCCTGTTCAGGGCCAGGAGTTGGACTTTGATGATCCTTGAGGGTCCCTTCCAACTCAGAATATTCTCTGGTTCTGTGATTCTGTGATTTTGCTTCCCTATTTTTTCAGCCATTTTTCTCCTCTGAAAAAATGAAGATCGTAATGAATAAATTGTCAGTTTTTCTCAAAAAGATGGTTATATGTCTTGATTTAGAGGCTCCAGAAACCAAAAATAGCTATAGGTAAATTTCAATTTTATTTATTGCCTGTCTGCTCCCAAAGTGCAGTTATTAAGGAAGGAATATCTCACAAGTCCATTCAAAGACTTTCTCTTATGTCATATGAAGCCATAAGAAAACAAGAGTAGAGCTTGTGGTCATATTTTAACCGGCAGCTTTTCAGAAACCTGAGGAAGTTAATGGACAAGGGAAGAAATGTCAATTTCCTGGGATGAAAAAATCTTAAACGGTGGCAAACTTCTACTCACTGAAGTCTGTAGAAGTCTTGAAGATACTTGTGAGTAAAATCCTACTCTTGCTCCTAGAAACAGAAGAGAGCTGTGGGAAGCATGCCCAGGACGTGAAGGTCCCAGTGCTCACTTCAGCCATAGTAAATTGATATTCTTGGCAGCAATGTGACAGTTGTTCCCTCTTGTTAGCCTTTTAAACCAGTCTTTGGGCAGAAAAAAACCCAAATAAAAAGTCTAGTCCATTGCTAGAGACCAAAATTCCAGCTTTTTTGGAAGGAGAATGCACTGATGGCAAAGACACTGAATGCCACCAGCTTCAGGAAGCAGTTTTGTTAAAGCAATTTGTATATAGGAGTCAGTGTTGTAAAGGTTACAGCTCCCCTTTAACCTCTCTCTCTATACCTATTGAAAGACTTGGTGTTCAGTTCACCTCTTTCTATCTCAGTCTTGCTGAATCAGTGACCCACAAACCTAACACCTCCAGGGTAAAAAATGCATGAGCTTGTTCTTTAATCCATGTCCTTAGGGTACATGCTTATTTTAAATCTCTCCAATGCCTATTAACATTAGCAAAAATTGCTATAGCTTTCCCCATTAAAAAAAAGAAAAGAAAAAAAAGAAAAATTGGGCAAGAATGTAATGAAGACTTTATTATCCTGACACAGCAAAGTGTCCCTTTTGCTATTGTGCTTTAAAGAGTATAATCTCTTGATATGCAATGGAAAGCACACAGGTAATTAGTGCAGCTTTAATAATGTTTTAATTTATTGAGAAGGTAAAGTCTCACTGGATGCTCTGGGAACAGCCCCAAAACACTCTGAGTTTGAAAGTTTGGGGGCAGTTTTTGTGTTGGAATAGTTTACACCGATTTCATAATGTCTAGAATAATGACCATTCTGTGGGTTTATTTTTTAAAATTTGCAATCTATTTAATCAATTACCCAGTTTTAATTTCTTTAATATCCTACAGGACTGCATAGTACTAGGAAGCATGCCAAATAACTTTCAAGTTAATTTTATATATTCTGCCTAAGAACTTACAATTTTCTGACATTACCAGTCTATAAGAACTTAAATTTTCTGATGTTACCAGTCTATTTAGTGATTCTACTCCTCCATTCACCAAATCATTCTTTTGAGTCATCACATGAAGTGTATAACTGCAGTGAACAAGCATTAAAGAATTCTGTGCAGTGCTTGAAGATGATTGTGTGTCTTTAGAGACTCATACATCCCCAGGTCCTGTTGTTTTCAGGAGAGACTGCTGCTGTTTCAAAGTCATTGATTTGTACTTTCTGCCTGACTTCATTCATATGGAGACACTCACACACACAATAAAACTTTTTCTGAGGACAAAACAAAAACAGGGAAACAAAGCTTTTGTACAAATACCTTAAAATCCAAGTAGCTCACAAAACTCATTATGTTTCAACACAAAGAAAGTCATCATGCTAAGTCAACTGAAGTATAAGATTTATACCATTTTCTGCCAGCTCCAGGTAAATAGCACTGACCTACTTTTGAACTTAGACTTTGTCCTGTTTATGTGTTCATGTTAAAAGATCATGACTGACATACAGGCAGAATCTTTGGTTGCCAGAATTTAATAGCCGAGAATGCTATTAAACATGACATAAACAACCAAATTGCACCTGGTCATCTTTATCACCCCTCACCCTCTCTTCTGATATTCTCTGTCTCTCTAAACCTATATATAATCATCCAGTTTTGGGCCAAAGTATTTTTCAATTTTTTGCAATGTAACAAATAATTTTAAAAGAGGAATTCACTGATCATATTATACATTGAAAGTGGGATACAAACCCATGAAACAATGGTACTTAATCAGATGAGATACAATTATCAGATATTTAGTAAATTGAGAGTATTCTACTCTGTAATTTAACTCTAAAGAAGTTTTAAATATCCACAATTCATGGAGGACATCTGGTAAGTTAAAATTATTTTAAGACTTGCTTTCAGAACAGCATTTTCTTCTGATCCAGATCTTTTCTGGAAACTTATGCAACCCATGATTTTATTAGTGTATAGCATTTTTTAAAATGTTTCCTGCTTGATACGATGCATCTATTGATTGACCAGCAGCTCCTGAGTTTCATTAAGGAGTGATACATAAAAATGCAAGGTTTAAATGAAAAGAAAAATTTTAGTAACTTGCAAGGTGCTGCCACGTCTGTATTCTTCACTGTATATGTTGTATATGTATATGTAATATGTAATGTATATGTATATGTATATGTATATGTATATGTAATAGTCAAAGCAGAGTAGAAAAGATGTATGGTTATAATTTCTTTTACAAAGGACAAACCTTTCTTTTAAACAAAAAAAAAGCCCCAAAAACTGTAGATCTGTCAGAAAATAAGTTTCATTGCTTTCTCTATTGCTTGTAAAATGCCAGGAGAGTTTCAAACAAACAGCAAATAAATGACAATAAGGGCCACTGTGTTCTCTTCACCTAACTGGCGTGCCACAAGGCACATACTTTAGCCAAGATTTTTCAGAAGGCAGTTGCCAGAGACAGGCCACTGTTGAAGCAAAGAGAAAGAACTCTTCTGTCGTTTGACTAGCTCTGGCTAGGCAGGAATCTTTCCTTGTTTTCACAATTACAGTGGAACATTTTTATGGTTTAGATATAAAACTTTTCTCGGGTAACACAGTCAGATGTCTGATAGTGCTTTAGGAAGGTTCTGTCTTTAAGACAGGTTCTGTCTTCAATACCTGCCATTGATTCAGGCTGCTGGCAAAAATGACTTGGAGGAAGGTGTAAGCTTCAGGTTGAGCTGAGCTCTGAGCCACTTACTGACTTAAGACAGCAGTGGCTTTGCACATGTCTGTCAGCAGAAACATGACTTTAAGCAGAAATAGATGGCACTGATTATAGGAACTGTAGTAAAAACTTTAGGTAGGCATATGCCTGAATATGTCTCAGATTTTAGTCCACAGGGAATATTTTTTTCTAATTGGTATTTTTTGACACCTCTGGTGACTTGAGTGAGGTTCCTGCAGTTTGTGAGATTGTTGTCTTACTTATTCGGTGGACAATCAAATATTTTCTAGAGGTATTGGCTGCTTGTTTAACTGCCAGGTCTGCTGCTTTTATTGTAAATAATGCATCTTTCATGAAATATATACTTAACAGACCCAAATGGTCAAACCAATTTAGTATGCCAAAAGAATTCTTCTAGTGCCACACATAAAAATGAAAAGGGAAGGGATGGGAAGGGAAGGGAAGGGAAGGGAAGGGAAGGGAAGGCAAATGCCAAATCCATCTTAGAGGACATTTATATCCAGCAGATCAGTTTTGTGGAGGACCATGCTCCCGTGGGCTGATGCATCACAAACATGACCAGTGTGTGTGACCCTAAACTGGCTGCAGTCCTGCTTTGGCAACTAAACTGAACTTTCCACTGAACAGGATCTAAAAGGCTGTGACAACTTCTGTCCTGCATCTGGCTTGTATTTATCTGTCCTGAGACGTGTGTCTCTTTGTATCTGCCTTTAAATATCTCTTCATATTTGGTGTTAACTGCTCTGCCCGCAGTTACATGAACAATCAGCAGCAGGAGGCCCAAGATAAACTCTTCTACTAGCAGATCATTTCCTGAAATAACCTTGGTATCCTTCTTTATGTCCTTGCTAACGTGTTTCCAAACATAGCAGGCAGTATTTGTAATACAAGCACGGTGGGATAGTCTGGCTGGGGTGGGGCTAATTCCCTACACAGCAGCCTGTGTGCAGCTGTGGTTTGGGTTTCTGATTGAAGCAGGGTTGATAACATATCAGTGTTTTGGCTCCCAGTGCTGGCACTGCATCCTGGCTGGGCACCAGTCTGCGTTCAGGAGGTGGTGAGTGACGGCCTTTGCACCGCCTGCACAGGTTGTTGGTTTGATCTTTTTCCTCGTTAAACTGCCTTTATTTGAATCCATGAGTTTTCACACTTCTGTTCTCATCTCCCACTGCAGGGGCAGTGAGCAATCAACTGTGTGGCATTTGCTGGATAAACAACCTCNAGACAGCTGGCCACACATCCCAAATGCAGCTCAAGATAAATATTTGCACAAGTTTTGAGCCTAAGTGCTCTTTTGAGTAAAAAAGGGAAGAAAAGAGAAAATTATCGGTTGTCAGCTTATCTTTGAAACATGTGGTTTCACACTTAGAAACCTAAGAAGTGACGGAATATAACAGACATTGTTACACAGTCTGGAAAGAATCCTATAACCTTCTGCCTTTTAGAAATGTGTCACAAACATGCAAACAATTCCCTCTGGATACTAAGTTAGTACTGTCAGTGCAAGAGTAAGGAGTTTTCTGTTCTATTTTTTCTCCAAGCAAGGATTTGCTGACATTCAGGTGAATTGTTTCCCTGATGAAGAATCTCATTCCAGTCTGCTTCCAGCTATTGTCTTTGACCATACCTAAGTTCTGTTGGGTTTCTTTTGCTCTCCCTGAGGAACTTTGGTGGACTTATTGTTCAGCAAGCAGCTGGATCTATAATTCCAACAGGAATTTAGTCCAAGATTACTAGGTGTCACTATATCATGCTAATGTACGTAGTGAGTTACACAGCTCTCAATTTCACTCATAGGAATATACCTGTAAGAGTGCAGCAAGGGGCAGCTGGTCCCTGAAGGACAGGGAGCCAGGGGCCAAGAATGACCACATCACAGACTGAGTTGTCTCCAAGGGGGGAAGACCCTTAGGATGGGCAGCACCAGGTACCAGTAACGGGGTCATCAACAGTCTCAGGAACAGCAAGTGAAGAGCCAGGGCCAGAGGCCAGCCAGGGCCAGCAGCAAGGAGCAAAAGGAGGTGGGGTCCTGAGGGCCCACCTAGGAGATGAACTATATGCAGAGAAAATTCAAGGTTCTTCTGAGAGCCAAGGCCAGAGAGAGGACTGGAGAAGAGCACTCCAGCTGGGGCAGGGACTGATGACCCCCGTGTGAGCTGAAATGGGGCTCCTGGACCCATGGGTGGGCTGGGGAGCGGGTGGGGCTAGGCAGGGCCAATAAGACCTGGTAGTGCCTTCAGGGACCTGGTAATATATCTATATGCATATATGTATAAAAGTTCCATAAATGTATGGGGATACGTGCTTTGCAAGCACAGAAGGAGGCAGGCACCTAGATAAAAGGCTCAGGTAAATCCATATGCTCACTAGGGAGTCATCTGCTTGAGGCCATCTACTAAGAAACACCATGGACCAGTTCAACCAGAGTTGAACTGATAAATCTGACAACTTGACATCTAACTTCTAGAGAGAGGTCTTTCTGGATGCACAGCAGTATTCCCACTTCGGACACTGGATGGTCTTGATAGACGTTTCTCCTAATTAAAAATTTGTTTTTTCATATTCTATTAATTTTAATCTTTATTTCAGCTGTGTGAAACATGCTTTTATGCATGAGTATGCATGAGTGGACTCTGTGTGTCTCTTTGAGGTGTATTATGGTGTGGCAAACTCTCTCTTGTTAAACTTCTCTGCAGCAAGAAAGACGTTAATGAGGATCTGGAGCCCTGGCGATTGTGCTAATCATCTGTCCACAGAATCATTGTTAGTTTCTGGCAAACCAAGTGTTTTAGCATGCATAAAGCAAACCAGAGTAAGAATAAATATGTTGTTGCCTGTGCTGCCTACAAGGAAGGAGAATGTGAGAAACTAAAGTACAAATTCATACTCCAGATCAAAGAAAGGACTTTCATCTGATCTTCCATATTTCTTATACAAACCCTAATTATTTATTGAGAATTAGTTTATTAGCATTATTTATGCAGATTCAGAAGCTCTGAGCATGTCTACTGAATCAGAGCAAGTGGGTAAGTGAAATAATTTTGCAAATAAGTCTCAAACTTAGTTGTAAACTAAGCATAAAATCTGTTCAATTGTTCCTTTCACAAAGAGAAAATTGGGGTTGTAGGTGGTAAATAAGTTGGAGTTTTCAGTAGCTAGTGGCACCTAACAAGACAAATACACATCCAAGTCCGCTTTGCAAATTTTGCCCTTTGTGCTGTTCTAGTTCTTCAGCACTGCCAGGGAAACAGTAGCTACTGTCACCAATCCAATTTATAATCAATCCAGCAGTGTAGATTTGCTTGAATGAATAAGAAGGTTAGTTTTAATCTAAAGTGAGACTAAAAATAGCAGTGTAAGGTGGCTGCTAAATTGCCTACAACTCCAATTAAATAAATGCGGTTTAAAAAATTGCAACTTTTTTAAAAAGGCATTTGGAACCAGTTGGAGTGCACAGATGTCGAAGTCATACAATGCTGATCAGCTAGAACTTAGGCAGTGAGGTTTAAAAGTGTAAAACTCTGTTGCTCTGAGTGATTACTGAACAGTGCATCTGGCTCCTGAAAGAAAAGTTAAGTTTTATATAGTATAAATGACATAATGGATTGCTATTAATTAGCTGCATTATTACAGAAGAGGCTTTAGTTGTAGACTACAGTTCCTCTGTGCAATCTTCCAGACACAAGAAAAGTACAGAAAAAATGCTACCATCTCTTCCCAAATTAATGGCTGCATGTACTGCAGCCAAAGCAACTTCCTTACCTTGTGTGTAATTAGGAACTGATTCTATCTGACACATGGTTAAAAGGAAAACTGATACAACTTTTCTTTAGGTTTTCAAGGTCAATTACTGCAGCTCTTCACCTCTAACACCACTCTGAAATGCATCAGGCACAGGAGGGGACAGAAAGGTGAATTCCTTTTTATTTATAATTTTTAACTTCTTCCATTAGTCTCTGTTTTTCTGTTCCTTATGTATAGCTTTTTCATTCTGTACTGAAATTAATTTCCTTAATTGCATAAATGGCAAAACAGTGTGTATGTGAGTTAAGTCCTACAAAATGGGGCACTTTTAGAGTTATTAATGTCACAAGAATAAACAGAACAGCAGGTACTGTTTTCTGCTTGTATTTTCTGCTCAGTTGGTAGCTATTAATTATTCTTGTACTTAGAAAAAATCAGTTATGTGCTGTTAAAATTATGTTATCTGCTGATTAAGCCAGAGTGAAACCCTTGTTTCTAACAGCCTGTAATGACTCCTTCTTCTAAAAATGCATTTTAAATTTTTTTCTTCCATCCACATATTCCAACGGCTATGAGCTGTGTACTTCTTGTGCTTGTGGGTATGTCCTACATCTATTTCTGCTTGTTATAGTTCCAAGGATTTTTGACCTCTAATTAAGAAAACAAACCACCAAAAATCCCAGTCTTTTATTGAATTTTGCCACTTCAGCCAGTGAGCTAATTAGAAACATTTGCAGAATACAGAATAGAATGCATAGCGGGTTTTAAGCCGTAACTTTACGATTCTTTTAATCACAGACAGAAAAATCTGCTTTTTCTTTTGGCAAATGGAAAAAGAAAAAAGCCATCTTTTGAACATTAAAATGCAAGGAAGGAAGAAAGTTATAGTGTGATATTAAAGCAGCTCACTCCTTTCTGGGAAGTTTTAACTGAAAAAGTGAAAATGCTAATTAAAAACACTAATTGAAAACTGTTTTCTATTTTTCAGGAAGCAGGTGTCAGATTTTGTACTGGATGTAGGTGTCCAGGAGTTGGTAGTAGAAGGGGAGACTGCAGTGCTGTTCTCTGTGAGGAAAGGTCAGGGAGTGCCCCATGCTAGACACTCCAGGCAGTTCCATCAATGGCGCTGGTGATGCCTTGAGGGAAACATATTTAAGAAAGGGCAAAATCCTGCATGGGAGAGTCTGTCAGGGAAATGAGAGAGAGGAAGGAAAAAAAAAGGGTGAGAAACCATCCTGCAGACACCAAGGTCAGTAAAGAGGGAGGGGAGGAAGTGTTTCAGCTGCCAGAGCTGACATATTCCTGCAGTCCATGGGGTGGCTGAAGTCAAGTAGACTGTGCACCTGCAGCCCATGGAGGATGATGGTGAAGCAAAAAGCATGGGGTCCTCCTCTGCAGCCTGTGGAGAACCCCATGCTGTGGCAAATGGATATTCCCTGAAGGAAGCTGCAGCTCATTGGAGAGACCACAATGTAGCAGGCTCCTGGCAGGAGATACAGCCCATGGAAAGGAGCTCATGCAGGAGCAGGAAGTCCGAGGACGGAGTGCCAGAGAGAGGAACTGTTATCAACTGATCATAACTCCCATTCCCCATCCCCCTTGTGCTGCTCAGGATGTGGCAAGGTCAGAGAGTGATGGATGAAGGAGTGAAGTAAAGCCTGGGAATAAAGGGTGGAGGGAATTTTTCTTTGTATCTCACCATTCGTATTTATTTTACTTGTAAAGAAATTAAATTAATTTTCTCAAGTCAAGTCTGTTTTATCTGTGACAGTAATTGGTACAGGATCTCTCTGCCTTTGCCTCAGATGATGAGCTTTTTCATCCTTTACCCTGTCCTGTGTAAGAGGAGGACTGCAAGAGTGGCTGGGTGGGTGTCTGGCCATTGGCCAAGGTCAACCTAATACGGTGACAAAACCTAGTTTTTCAAAATTATGTTATAAAATTCTTGAAACAAAAATACCTTCTTTTACTTGAAAGCATAAATTTCTGCAAAGAGGAGTTCTATTGTTATTATTATGGGACACAATATTTAATATGAATTTTTATAATTAAAATCTCAAATTTCTGTTCAAATTTCTAAGTATACAAGTGCTTTTTCCACCACAGTGAGGCCCCTGGCATCTCTCACAGTTTTCAGCAAAACTAACTTATCTGTGTACAGCAATATGGAGGTTAATGCTTTTCCTCGTAGGGCAGGAGCACTCCCCTAAGTCTACCTGCATCACTGGTCCGTAGATATTTAGGTTAATTTGTGGTGCCTAAAAAAATTAAGATCCACATGATGCAAACAGTCCTGGAAAATGGGAATAAGTGGGGCCCAAGCACTCATAAACACACACTAATTTTGAAGGTGTTTCATCACACTTCAGATACTTACCTACATCACTTGGAATCCAAGAGACAATCTCAGCATTATTTTATTTTACAGCATTCTCAGAAAGTTCCTCTACAATTTTATTACCGCATTTATTTTTTTCTCAAATATTTTCTGCTTTAAGTGCTTTCAGAGATGTCTTCCAATAATATTAGATATTCACCTTTGCCAATATAGCCTCTCTTCTTTTACAAGAAAATCTATACAAAAGATTTTTATCCCAAGTGTGAAACATAAGCAAAATTGTATTAATCAATGTTTCCACCAGCATCGAGTGGAGGTTTTTTGTCATTATAATTCATAAGGGGGCAGATTGTTTCCCACTATTGACTCTCTGTCAATATTTTCCATGAGAAGTCAGTGAGTCTTTAACACTGTAAAACAAGAGACAGTTGTGGCTGGGACTTAAGAACTGCAAAATTAATTTCATGCAGTTCAGTTTGATTTGGTTTTCCCTCACCTGTGTAAAACGAAAAAAAAGAAAATTTTATTATCTGGTCTAAGTAGGTTTGCATAACATCCCATGTAGGTGTCAGATGCTGTGTTTAAAAATACAGGTTTGGCCATCTGGAATCTATTTGTTAAATTGTCTTGCGAACCTTGGGACAAGGCTGTAATTCCCTCGCCAAACCTGTGCAGCAAAAAGGCTGAAGGAGCTCGGTCTCTCCCTGCCAGACTGGCCCTAACGCAGGTGCAGCGTGAGCTGTGCAGAAAGCTGCTCCCTGGGGTTCTGCTGGAGGTGGTGAGTGTTGTTCCCTGCAGGTGCTTTGGGAAGGAGGCACTATCAGATTTACCTCTGCTGAAGCAGGAATAACTGGAAACTAAACTGTGGTTTTGGTTGCAAAATCTCTGCGCTTTGTTGCAAACTGCAAATTGGGCCCTAAGCATTTAAAGAGTCAAATACTGACCTTGAAGTTAAAATCCTATCCAGATGAAACACATCCACGCTTCTGCAGGTGTTACATTGTTCAGTCTGTCTTGACTGCAGAGTGAACAAGACAGAAATCTATTGATTTAGGGAATGAAGGCTATTTCCAGAGCCAAAGGGTGTGAGAATTTATTTTTACATGAAAGCTCACGTTCTGAAGAAAATAGCAAACCCTGTAAAAAGTTTATGGAGTACATCACTGTTGCCTTCAATGAATATTGACTTGGTATTCAGTGCTTTAAAATATTGGGATTTTATAGGCTGATTCAAAGGGTTCTGTGAATGATGATTGAGAAAACTAAATTTATAAATCTGGTGTAATTTATGGACAGAACTTCTGAAATTTTCTCCAAATCCACTGAGGGAGGAAGAAAAAGGAAGGTGAACCAGAAATCAGTAGGGTTGAAAAACAGGTAATGGGTCTTAAAACTCTGTTTAATTACCAGAAGGAGCAGCAATACAGAAATTCTCTGTACTGCATTTTCATGTGCTTTGTATTTGAAGTCTAATTACTTCGTAACTAAAAGGTAAACTTTACTTAAATTTGCCTCCTTTTTTGACTTTATCTCTTAACTTAGAGATAAAACCTTTTGGTTGCATCAGTTGTGGAGGACCTGAAGAAGTTTACAAGTCACATGTAAAAGAAAAATTCTGGTGTATATGGCCTATCACTGTCTAAGAAACTGTCACTTTCAAAGCAAATCAAACAGTAAGAACCATAAGTAATTATAAACCTTCATAAACAGGGTTTATAAACACATTGTAGTACTGCTACTGGTCTCTTACAGTCTTAATTTTTTCTTCTCTAGACATAGCTCATCGGAGTGATATTTTCTTAAAGTACAACACTTCTAATATTTGAAAGTTGTATTTTCTGAACCAGAAGGAATTAAAAATATGGAATTCAAAAGCAGCAATCTGGAAAATTGAAAATATTTCATTTGGTTTTATAAAAAGCTTCTGCTTAGGTATAACGTTTTGGAGCCACAGATCATTCAAAAAGCTTCAAACCCTTTGAATCCTGACCCACGGAATTCACCATAGTAAATTATCACCTTCGAATATCTCCTTAGTGACCAAAATTAGAAACCTGTGTATCCCAATTCAGATCTGTGCTCTAGCAGCTTCTACATTTCTTGCTTTATATCCAGGAACTGATACCTTGAAAATGCCAGAAATAGCCAGGACCTACCTCATGTTAAGATTCATATATTGGGTTTACATGGCAAAGTTTTGGTAGTAGTGGAAGGGCTACAGGGGTGGTTTCTGTAAGAAGCTTCCAGAAGTTTCCGCCATGTCTGACAGAGCCAATGCCAGGCAGTTCCAAGACGGACCCTCCACTGCCCAAGGCCAAGCCCATCAGTGATGGTGATAGCACCTCTGGGATAACAGATTTAGGAATGGGGAGGAAAACAGTGTGATGACAAGCACAACAAGAGAGAGGAGTGAGAATGTGTGAGAGAAACAGCACTGGTAATACCAAGGTCAGTGGAGAAGGAGGGGAAGGAAGTGCTTCAGGCCCTGGAGTTGAGATTACCCTGCAGCCCGTGGTGCAGACCATGGTGAGGCAGCTGTGCCCCTGCAGCCCACGGAGGTCCAGCCCGTGGAGGACTCCATGCCAGAGCAGGCAAATACCAAAACGTGGCTGTGATCCCATGGGAAGTACATGCTGGAGCAGGCTCCTGGCAGGACCTGTGACCCCACTGGGGACCCATGCTGGAGCAATCTTTTCCTGAGGCACTGTGCCCCATGGAAGGAACCCATGCTGGAGCAGTTTGTGAGCCTGTGGGCTCCAGGACTCACATTGGAAATGTTTATGGAGGACAGTATCCTTTGGGAAGTACCCCACAATGGAACAGGGGAAATGAGGGCAGAGACAATGTGTGATGAACTGACCACAACCCCCATTCCTCATCGCTCTGTGCTGCTGCATGGGAGTAGGTAGAGAAATGGGGAGCAAAGGTAGATTCCAGGAAGAAGGTGTTTTAAGGCTTTATTTCTCATTCCCCTACTCTGATTTGATTGATATAATTTCCCCAAGCTGGGTCTGTTTTACTTGTGACGGTAACTGGTGAGTGATCTCTCCATGCCCTTATCTTGACCCATGAGCCTTTTGTTGTATTTACTTTCCCCTGTTCTGCTGAAGAGGGGAGTGGTAGAGCAGCTTTGATGGGCACCTGTCCTTCTATATTTCTGTGTTCTGCTTTCTTCAGAAAATCTGCTCTTCACATGAGCCGCCACATCCAGGCTAGGTGTTGTGGATAGGTAAAACTTTGCAAAGTTTTACCTATCCGCAACAGCTAGGTCTCTGCTCTAGAGGGCTGCAGGCATGCTCTGGAGAGGCACAGGCTCCACTTCTAGGCTATCTGCTGGCAACATGGAAATGGAGCCAGCACAGCTAGGGGTTTCCAGCTGTCAGGCTTCCAGCGCTGAGCCTTTGAAGGGCTCTGCACTGTGAAGCAAGGCACAATCACAGACCATGTGGGTTTGCTGTAGGAACAGGGAATAAGCTTGAGCACACATGCGCTGATTACTCACGCAGCTTCGGATTTAATTTGCTTCCTGCTTACATCTAGGCTTGCTTTGACTATATCTTTCTAATGCAATTCCTATATGCAGTCCTGTGGGGCTGCACTGTGGGACCTACTGCCAAGCAGCAGCAAGAGCCAACTGCTCTGCAAGGGAAAGGGAATGGGGAGCCAAGGATGAGAGTGACACAAATGGGACAGTGGCTACCAGAGTCTGCTCCCACGGTACCCATGCAAGAAAGTTATGGCAATGATAATGAGGGCCAGCCACCCTAGATTGTTGATGTATTGAGTTTGTGTGACCAGGTTTTTGTAGTTGAGGGGCTGCAGGGATGACTTCTGTGAGAAGCTGCCAGAAGCTTCTGCCATGTCCAGCAGAGCCAACCCCTGGTAGCTCCAAAGACGGGCATGCTGCTGGTCTAGGCTGGGCCAGTTAGAAATAGTGGTAACGCCTCTGTGATAACATATGTAAGAAGAAGAAAAAAGTTATTGTGCAGATGTAATTGTGGCCAGAGGAGAGGGGAATGTGAATATGAGAGAGGAACAACTCTCCAGACACCAAGGTCAGTGGAGAAGGAGGGGGAGGGGGTACTTCGGGTGCTGGAGCTGAGATTCCCCCACATCCCATGGTGCAGCCCATGGTGAGGCAGCTGTGCCCCTGCAGCCCATGAAGGACCACAGGGATGTAGAGGACCACAGGGATGTAGAAATCCACCTGTGCAGCCCGTGGAGGAGACCCATGCTGGAGCAGGTGGATGCCTGAAAGGAGGCAGTGACCCCGTGGAGGCCTGTGCTGCAGCAGGGTCCTGGCAGGGATCCACAGACCTGTGGAGAGAGAAGCCCACACCAGAGCAGGTTTCTTGGCAGAACTTTTGATGCTGTGGGGGACCCACACTGGAGCAGACTGTGTCTGAATAATTGCACCTCATGGAAGAGTGGCCCAAGTGCAGCAGTTTGGGGAGGACCGTTGTTCATGGAATGGACTCATGTTGTGTCAGTTCATGAAGAACTGTTGCCCATGAGATGGACTCACGTTGGAGAAGTTCATGGAGAAATGTCTGCTATGGGAGAGACCCCACACTGAGGCAGGGGAAGGACTCCTCTCTCTGAGCATCAGCAGAAACAGCTTGTGATGAACTGACCATAACGTCCATTCCCTGTATCTCTGCACTGATGGATGGAGGAGGTAGACCTGAGAAGAAGGGAGGGGTGGGGGGGAAGGGTTTGTAAGGTCTTATTTTACTTCTCGTCATCCAGCTCTGAGTTTGTTGGCAATAAATTCAATATCTCTAAGTCTGTTTTGCCCATTACGGTATTTGGTGAGTGATCTCTCCCTGTCCTTGTCTCAACTCATGTACCCTTCATTATATTTTCTCTCCCCTGTCCAGCTGAGGAGAGGAGTGATGGAGAAGCTTTGGTGGGTGTCTGGCATCCAGTCAGGGTCAACCCACTACAGCTGAACAAATCTGTAGTGACAGGACAGGTCCAAGGCTAAAGGATATCAAATTGGTGAGTCAGAGCAGGTTTGTCAAGGTCTCCATCCCAGCAGTTTGATCCCAGGTTACCCAGACACCCAGCCAGATACTGAAAAAATGCCACAAGTCTTGACTTTTTCTCCCTTAGGCAGCCCTCCAGCTCTCCCTCAACAGAGCTGTATACTCAAGTAGCCCATAAAACCTCATGTCCCACATTTCCAGAAAAAAATACTAATTTTGTCAAATAGAGCACAAAGGACCCAGGGGAGATTCAAGGCAGAGTGCTTTTCAGGACACACATGGGCAATTTGCTTTACACAAGACCAGCTTTAACAAGCACGGATGGGAATCAGTTCTTGCCTCTTGATTTCAGGGTCATGGGTTGGTCAACCTCTGTTTAGCAAAATTGACTAGGTTTAGTTCTTTGATGGTGAGGGATGTGAACTGGAATAAAATGAGGAAAAGCTTGGATATATTCTGCCAGTACTCCTTCAGAAGGTTTTTCATAATTGATATTGTTTTGCTGAAATGTTTTAAATTAAAAAAATCTGATTAATCAGAAAATTCAGACCAGTAGAAATTTTTAAGCAGAACTTCAATAAAATCTGAAATTAGTTGTTTATCTATCATTACAGCAGCATGATGTAACTTCTCAAAGCATGCACCTTCTTAAATTTATCTGCCCCTGTGAATTCACCAGGCTGCTTTTGCATCCATCTCCTGTCAAGAGCCCAGCTAAGCTATTCTCTTTGCTGCTAGTCCAAACACTTTATTGGTAATTGTTTGACAGTATAATTCTATTCTTTTTGCCAGCTTACATTGGACAAAACTGAGGGTCATAAAGTAAAAACATGTGAATTACTTGATGTGTATTACAAGGGCACTAGCCATTGCAATTACATCATCACTGTATGTCTGGATTTTTTTAGTGATATGTACCCTAATTTTTTTTAGTGATATGTACCCTTAAAACACAAAATGAAAGTTCAGTCTTCCAGTCCAGAGGAACCTATTGCATTCCAGAAAAGATTGTCTTGAAGCTGACGGAATAAGGTTTTCCTTTTTCTTTTCTCCTGATTCCTCAAGGAGCTGATGATATTATGGGCATGTAAAGTTGCAGTTCCTTCTTATTTCTGACTGCGGGAACACAAGGTGTCCGTGATTCTCAGTTTGCATTCTGTAAGAATATGATTGAAAGTAATTTGAGTTGCAATCACTAAGGGTTTTGTGTTGCTCAAACACACTAAAAAACCAAAATAAATTTCGAAGATATATTCTTTTCTAAATGTCTGATAATAACTTAATAAAAAAAAATTGTCATCTGAGAAAGGCATCGTCTTCAGGTGCACATATTTATTTATTTTCAGAAGCGTATGACAGTTACATAAATCAGACTGAAATTCCTTGCTGCTTAGGCTTCTCTCTCCAGCAATGACGGATACTAAATACTGGAAGAATAGTGTAGTGACTGATATAAGATAAGGGCAATTGGATGATAATATTTTACCAAAATATTCTCCCAGACTTCCAGTTTATATCAGGGGTGAGAGCAAGTGTTTGAAGTGAGAGGTATTGTTTTTGTGCTTAATAGTCCTGATCTATTTTCTGCTGTGATGTTGTCCAGCCATGAAGATTTTGCTTCTCCAACATCCTGTAGTAAAAATATAGCTTAACTATTAATTGTATGAGGAAATAATAACTTTGTAATTTTTTTTAACCTGAAATAAGATGGCTTAATTTGATATTTATGGATTTTTGATTAGAAAAGACCTGTGGATCCATATTTTTTCCATGCCAATCACCATGCTATACTCTAAGTGCTCAGTATTTGTTTATTTCTACTCTCATTGAGAATACCAGCAAAGGATTTGACGTAAATAGAGCTAGGTCAAAATCAGGAATTTCTGAAATCTCAGTTTTATTCTTTGTTCTTTTCTCTTCCCACTTTTAAAGGATTTACAGCTTCAAACTTATTTTTCATTCTGTCATCTTGGACAATAGCTTCCCTTCCCCTCTATTTTTTCTTCTTTAATGTTGGAAATTATGTGATGCTGCATGTTATAAACACATATTGAAGTTTGGCAGATACAGCCAGGGACTCTTCTTCCATTTCCCAGGAGAAGGTTGTGCTGAAAATGTAATAACCATGACAGTCAAAGCTCTGCAGTCATTCCTTTTTGTAAAGAACTCCATATGTTTCTCAGGTAACTTGCAAGATACATAAAAGAGACACAAAAACTTTATTTTTGTATCTGCAGTGGCCAGTGATTTTCAAGATGACAGACATTGTTCATTTCTCTCTAGCAGCAAACAAAAGCAACGGTGGAATAACCTTTAAATTCCTGCTTCTTTTTCATATTTATTTTATAGATAGGAGGATGATCTCTTATTTAGTACATCAGACTTTGTCAGAAAAATAAGGTAGGTATTCAAAACAAAAGCAAGAACAAAAATATTAATGAAATCCCTTATATAATGACCATTAAAGCAATTAATTTTTCCCTTTGATCATTCAATTTACTATATAGTGAATTGGTTTGCCTCCAGTTAAAAGATTTTCCAATCACAGAAAATTTAATCTAACACTTCTGTGTTAGTTTAATCATTTATCAGTTAAATATTATGAGCTACCTCCCCATTTAATGAATATCAAATACCAATTAGTCATTGACTGATACCACTTAAGATTATCATGTTTTTTTCTTTTATAACTCCTCTAGAATGGTGCTTTTTGTGTTATCTCTATTAACTGTAAAATCTTTAGTAATTAGTTGTCTTTTTAACTAAGCTTGATTCAACTTTGACTCCACTGCTAAGTTTTTAATCTAGCTAAAAAAAGGACTTTTCCTCCCTGAAAGTAAATAATTTACAAAATAAAGAATTTTAATTTTTCTTTTAGCATGGATCAACAATATATGTGAGAGACATAAAAATCATGGCATAGAAAGAAAGGAGATAGCAATATGAACCGGTCCAAAGATATGGTTAATGATGCTGTAGGGATGGACTATTCCTGGGTGCCTGTTGGAACATTTGTTTTTGTATTTGCCTTGCTTGTTGATGAATGGGTTAAGTATGCATGCAGCTATGGTAAGCATATGGACCACTATATTAACTAGCTGTGCAGGAAGAGCAGACAAGACTACCTACATTTAACAGTTAAGGTGGGAAAAGGGAAAAAAACCTGCTGTTGGATAGGCTTTAGTGCATTAAAAAGGACTCTTTGGAGTGCAGATAGCAGACAGCTGTCAGGGTGAACCATTTACAAATGCTGACTTGTGCTTCAGCAGTGATGAGCAGCTCCTGCTCTCACTATTGCATCATAATTAGCACTCCCTGAAATAGTTCACCAGAGATTTGAAGACTGCCAAGCTCTATATGTCTTGCCCTGGCCTAGTTTAGTTTAGATTTTCCAGCCAGTGATGGGGAAAGGTTAACGCAGAATATTCTGCTCATTAGGGATGCTAGAAATATTAAGGAATTTTTCTCATAACCACTGTGTCTATGAAGAAATTCATTCGAGCAACTGTTTTAAAGAATGAACAATTAATGGTGTTAAAAGCAAAAGAAGACTGCAGTTAAAAAATTGTTCTCCAATAAATTCTTTCATTGGCTCTTGATGGTTGTGGTTGTTTTGGGGTGAGAGGCTTAGTTTATATGTAAAGTCCTGGTTTTTTAAAGTGATGAGTATGACAAATATGGTATATTTTTCTCAAAATTTTACTGCATTATGTAAAAAAAAAATTGCATGATCCAAATGATCTGTATACTTACATCAAAAAAAGAGCATGATTGCAGCAAAAGATGTCAACTAAATCAAACAAGAAGCTTCTGGGATCTGCTTGGGACAAAATTAAAAATTAAGGAGGCCTACACTTGTCCTTTTCTTTGGCATGTGGTTCTTCAGAGGGATAGAATTCTTTCTGGAGGTTTCAGTAATTTTTAAAAATATTGAAAAAACATTTTCATCTATTCAGTTGGGAAGGTTGCTTGCAAATGTAAGAAAATTACCTATTTTCCTCTTTGGGTCATACATAAAGTAGACCTGAAATGATCTGCTAATTTCAGTTGATTCATTGTGCCTACTGGACATATCCAAAATAGCCACACCTCACTGCTGGCATTCTCCAGGGGCTGGTGGCTCCCTGGGGTTCAGGAGTGTCAGGGGCTCCCCAGTCAGGGTAGAGCATGGGGACACTGGGGCAGCCCCAGGCATCAGGCACCTCCTAGGGGAAAGGGATGGGCGAGGCTGGGCTGGGATGTGGCCTGTGGGTGTGCCCAGCTCAGCAGGGCCATGTCCAGGCAGGGCAGGGCTGTGGGGAGCCCCAAAGGGGTCAGGGATAGTTGGGGTTAGTGGTGCCCTCAGGGGCACGACATGAGCCTTGCAACATAAGTAGAGGTTTAACCTTATTGAGAGAAACAAAAATTTAGCATCACAATTCAGAATCTGTTATAGAGTGAAGCTGAGGTTTGATAGAAGCCCGTTTGGTGTCAGGGCTATGTGCCATAGAGGTGCACAAGAACCTTGTTTACTATGACAGTTTCTCTCTGCTATAAACAATTAAGGTTATGCCATACTGAATGTTTTAGGTTGGTTTACACTTACTAATAAATATTCAAAATTTTATATGACAGCTAATATAATCATGCATTTTTGCTTAGCAAAAACTTGTAACTAACTTTTTGTTAGGTGTTCATCACTATTATCCTCAAAATGAAGAGTTGTGGACTCTAAGATGTACAATCTTCCCCTCCCCCTGCACTGCCATCTAAAGCAGTGATAAGTGTTAATTGGGAAGGCTTTCTTATCAGTTCTCAGGGAAGCATATTTATGCTTGTCCTATTTAGGAAGCAGATTAAAGCTGTAATGATGGAAAGTGGGTGGGGGACTTCCCCATCAGCCCTGAAGGGCAGACAGCCCCAGCTCAGGCTCTGCCATGGGGTAAGGCTGGGGTTTTGTTGGAATGGTCCAGGTGATTATCTCTGGGTAGCACTGGGTGGATGAATCAAGTTGGTTGGCATTTTGCATGAGGAGCTCTGTATCATGCTCCATTGTGTGAAGTATATTTTTCACAGTGTGAAAGCTAAGTACTGTGTGTTTATATATTATATTGAAAAGTCAGTTTGTAGCTATTTGTAGAAAAAAAGCATTGGGATTTGAGTACTACTCTTTGACTGGAAAGAGAGTTCAGACTATTTAGGGCCAATAAATCTCTGTTTTCAGACTGACATAGTAAAATTGGTATTAATCTAGACACACAACTTACAAAGATGGAAGAAAATCCAGAACTATTTACATATAAAAATTTTTTTAAAACTGTCTATAAATCCCAGTGCTGTAAGCATAACTTTAGGAGGGACAGACCAAATGAGAGGATGTAGAAGCATTCCATAACACTAAATAGGGACAACTCTTAAGACTCTCTGGTAGTATCCAAGCATAATGTGTACTGCAAAGGCAATGATATTTTAGCATACAATAGAAACACATGTACAGATTAATGCCAGTCTATTCCAATTGATGTTTAAAGACACAATGCTCCAACAATCACAATTTGAGAAAGGCAGATCCCTTCATTTAGATTTTTGCATGTTTCCTCTCTCCCCCTTCTTTTGTACTGTATCCCACAGGAAAACAAACAAGCAAATCTTAAAGTTTGTCTTTACAACTCAGCTTCCTTTTCATCAGTTTAGATAAAAAGGGTGGGGTCAGAAGTGATATATATCCTTTCTACTTGTCTTTTGCAAGGTTCATGGAACTGACTTATCAACCATTAGCAACCAAGATAACAGGTTTACTCAATGGCTGCTATTCAGACAGTGATTGACAAAAGTGATCCATCTCCCCACTGCACCTCTTTACTAGAGGGCTTTTGCTACTTATCTGAAAAAGAGAATCATTTCAGTTCAGTTCCCAGTTGATTCTTTGAAAAAAAAATAATGCTTTAGTATAAAAGAACAGTAGGAAGCATTTCTCTTTCTCTCTTTTGACCTTTTTATTTGTAGCAGGACTAAATGATGGAAAGAGATCAAAATCTACTTCTTGGGAGCTTTTTTCCCCCTTTTTTTATTCTGCTTGAATATTGTATGGGCAAGATGGTATCACCTGAAAAGCTTTCTGAAACAAAGATGTTGAGGGCTAAAAAGCAAAACTGAAAAAAGGGGAAAAAAATTAATTTACCTGCATTTTCATCCCACCTCCTTGTGTGTTAGTTTGTTGTTTAATAGAGCCCTGATGGCTCTTGCAGAGAGTCCTTTTGACTTAGCTGAGCCCCTACAGATTCACAGAGCCACTCTTCATGCATGTCCGGATTGACCCAGGTGTAGGTAAGTGTGACTCCCAGTGGGAGAATTTTAATGGAGTCTCTAACCAAGTCAGATGGCAGTGATTATTTCTGGACTATATTGGACTTCTCCCAACATCATTGCAGCCTAATATTTACATCTTCCTAGTTAGTGGAATCTTGCACAGGTGAAATGGCTGCTGTACATCAATATCTGCCTGAATTTGAGCTTTTTGACCAGAGGACCTGTCCTATTTAAATTTCTGGAAAGTAGGATACAGTGCTATTTAAGTGATAGAGCTGTAGAAGACATTTAATGAAACAATTAAATGCTATAGGTGTTCTTAATTCTGAAATCTTATCTCACTAAGAAACAGAGGAGTGAAAGAGTAATGTATTAATATCTGCTTTATTGATTTTAATTTTTCCCTTCTTGCTCTTTCTCACTACTTGCACTTTCAGTAATAAAACGGAGAAAAAGCAAGAATAAGAAGGACTGAGTATCTGTATTGAAAGTCAAATTTTTAGATGACATAATATAGACTTGTGTGCAATGCTAAAAAATAGTTGGATAATTTTGCTGTTGTTGGCTTCCCTAAACTATTTAAATATGAAAAAACAGTTGCTACTGATCAAAGTAATGCTTAAGAAGGTAAAAGGTAGTTTATAATATAATTACTGATATGCTTGTTCTCATGGTACAGTTGTGCAGCATTCAAAATATTTTAGCTATAAAGCAAATGGGTTTCTTTGCACTGAGTTTTCTCAGTATATACTGATTCCCTATGTTACATGAAGGAGAAACTTCAGCAGTCAGGATAACACTTTTCTACACTGAAAATACAAGTAAATATTGCACTGAATATGCACAATGTTGTAGCAAATGAGTCTGTGTTATGTGTTCTGTCTAGACAACTTTCCTGTCCTGGGTTTGCTTCGTGTTTTTCTCTGGATTACAAATTGCCCATTTAAAATCACTGCCAAAAATATAGCAGAAATTGCACTCATTTATTTATTTATTTATTCAGGTACTATCTGTATCTGCATGACATTTCATGAGAAATTGTAAAGGGAAAGAACAGAATAATTTGAAGAACTGGACAGAGGGTATTATGATGGAGAAGTTGAATATTACACTGATATCATGCAAATTGTGTGATTTGGACTTGACCTAGATAATGTCCTCCCTTGTGGATAATTAGAAAGTTCCCACTAGAATGTTAACGAGCCAGCGTTCTTCATCATCACTTAGGCACAAATTAATCCCACTTCATCAAGATGTTATGGGAGGATTGTTTTGAGGTTTTTAAGACTTCGGATTTGCTAGCAAATATTTTTCTTAACTTTTGACTGGTGAAAACTGCAGTTGTTTCAGGTCTCACCATAACTAGAATCATTGAAATGTACTGGTTTTACTTTTCTTAATGAAAATGTTTTGATATTTGTGGATTATAACTCCATCCATTAATGGAAAGGCCGTTACAAAATCAATAAAATAATTCTTGGATTTTGTTTTTTTTTTTCATATAGCAGCCTTTGCTGGTGATCGCAATGAAAACAGATATTGTCACAACAAACAGTTACAATTTTTCAATTTTTTTTTCATCTGAAAAATCTCTGCTCGTGGTGAATCGTCACATAATAAATCTGGTGACTTCATGAATACATTAAGCAAGCAGTAATGACTGCTTCAGTAATAAGTCCTGATGCAGCAGGCAGAACAGGTCACAGGTGTGAGATCTTGAGAAACTAGTATCTGTCTATAATTATAAAGTATTGACAAAAAAACCAGAAAACCTTAATATGAAGCCTTCCCTTTCTTAATTCTATACATTAGGAAGTGTTACAGGTAGATGTAAAGTACAGACATGCAAAGATGTTACTAATGCTGATTAAGTTATCTGAAGAAAACCCTTTTCCCCATTACCTATTAGGTTCTATGAGATAATTTGATAAAATATACAGAATATAACCAACCTCCCATTGACTTGGAATGGAGTGGGGTTTTTTTCCTTTTAATAGGAATCAGATGAAAAGTCTGTGGAGTAAGTGCTATTTTAAAGAAATCCATCTATCTATCTGTCTATCTATCTATTTATCTATGAGAAAAAGAAATCTTTAGAACTTTGTAAGATGTTCTTACAAGTACTGTGGAAATAGATATCTGCAAAGATAGGTGGAATTGTGTTTTGTATGGTTAGTTCTTTCAAATTTTTTTGTAGCACAGCCTTTTAACCTCAGTATGGGATGTTGTTACACAGTGATAACCTGATATGCTTCTGTGCTAAAATAAGTTGTTTATTTGTTTGTTTCAGAAAGATTTGAGAGATACTATTCATGCTTTCAACTAAAAACTTTCCTTCATATTTTTCCTTCTCATTTCCCAGGAATATCACAATTCTGCCAGATAATTTTGATTTGTTGTGTTACTGACATGATCTTTGGAGGAAAAAGTGAACAGTTACTACCTATACCTTTAATGAGAAACTTCTTTTATAACATCAAGACTAATTTGGATGAACACTGCAGGTATACACAGAGAAAAAGTAATATCGTTTGCAAAGAACTACCATAAAAAGTCTTTGGGGAAGATACAATCTGCCTCATACAGAAATAAAGCCAATTCTATTTCCCACTCTCCCTTAAATGTAAGATGCTTAGTAGGGTATCTCAAAAAAAAAATATAAAATCTAGAGATTAAGAAGTCATATGACACATAAATCAAAAGAACAGAAGGGGTTGAGAATGAGTTTGTGAAGAAGTAATTTTTAGCATTCACTACAACTGGTCTGATACACTGCTTATCCGTCATCTGCTTTTTTTAGTTATCACCAACTTTCTGGAACATGATGGATAATTGTACTTAGGAATTTGAAAGTAAAATGTGGTATTTGCATAAAGAATTCATTTTTAACTCAATTTCACCTTTATGTTTTTTAGCCTCATCTTGTTAGAAAAAGGCACCTGAAAACAAAGTTAGCTTCTGTAAGGGCATATCTTATACTGCTACAAATCACAGGACCTTCTGACTTTTGAAAGACAGGTTCCTACCCTTTACAAGATTTCTGTCCTCTGTGTCACTGTGATAGCAACCTCAATTTGATACCATAATGTAACTGACTAGAGAAGCTGGCATGGTATCTTTGAGGATTCAAAATGAAGGTAAAAAATATTACCTCAAGAATATATTCAGTATTTCTAAAGAGAATGAGGGAAGAACACAGAAAACAGACAAAACTTCAACCTTGAAATACTACAAACTGCTGGAATATGCACATCACACAATAAATCAACAATAGAGGCCCTTTTGGTGAAAGCAATTTATCATCACATAGACAGGGATTATGACAGATGATGGGACACAGGAGAGTCTGTTTCTCTGCATGAGTCTGAAGAGGTAGCTGCTCACATGAAACATTAAGGTTGCTGTACCTGAGAGAGTAAATAAGGGATTCGGTAGGACATATCCACTCCTGGACTATGTTTCCCTTTCAAATTTTATATAAACCAGCACTTACAAATGTGTGCCTGCTAAATGCTCTTGTCTCTACTCTCCAATAAAGGTAGACAGCTTTCTGGGCTAATCAAGTTTTCTCCCAAGCACTGTTCTGCTTTGCATTGTGCACCTTCTCATTAAACCTCTGAAAAATAGTCTATCCATGAAAATATCATAGCAACTGTGTATCAAATAAAAACAAAATTTAAATTTCCATGGAAATAGTTGTCTTTCCATATCTCTCAGTTGATTCCATTTTGTGTCAATTGAATAATTTCTTTAAAATGCATCACTAACATCCCTTTCCTATGATGCTTTAATTTTGAATAGGTTTTTGTTATGTTTATCTTGCATTTGAAGATTATCTATTTTTTTCCTTACACTTATCTGTTTTTTTCCACCTGTGGTCCTTTCTCCTCATTTAGAACTGCAGGGACATCCTCAGCAGAATTAAGCTGGAATAGCTTTGCTGATCTCACAAAAAACAGGGCAGTTAACACAGAAAAAAGCAAAACTTCACCTCATTTTGAACCTGGACAAAAGAATTGGGTTAATACATAATAAATAATGTCTCAAATGTAAAAAAAGAAACCTTCAAAAGCACTGAGAGAAACTGCTATAAGCATTAACTCAACAGTGAGAAATTTAACTAAATATGCATTTAGTCTAAATTTTCCATGTTTCAAATAATTTTCTTGACATTCACTGATTTCTTGTTTGCATACTCCCCCGACTATCTATCTTGTTCCAGTTTACACCTTCAGCTTTGTTGATTTTTCAAAAGCTTTCAGCTTTTTTGCTGACCACTGCTGCAGTAACTGTGATCTTGTTCTTCACATGATTTTAAAGATGAGAGGTGGGATTCATCTTGCCTAGTTTGGCTGCCCCAAACTGAGATGGGTAAGTCTTGATTGGTCCTTTAGACTCTTTTTATCAACAATTCAAAAAATAACTACCTACACAGGATTACATTAATTTTAGTTTTGGAAAGGACATGTAATTCTATTATCTACTGTCATCTAATTCCCACCATAAATTGTCAAGGAAATCAAGGCATACTAATTTATACTCATGGATCCAGCTTTTAGATGCTTGAGTGTCATGGATTTCATCTGTAATTTTAATTTTTTTTTTCAGCATTTAATTTTTATTAATCATTTTAAAGTTTCTCTTGCAGGTAATTCAAAGAGAAAGGGTGAGGTATCGGTGTTGCAAACACTGTTCTCGCTATGGCTAAAACTTCCTAGAAAGGTGCATGTAAAGTGAATAAGACTGCAATCTACCCTCCATTTTTTGGCACTTTTTTTTTTTGTCCCTAACATCATATCCTTTTCTCTTGATTCCAGAGTTTGTGTTGTCCCAGAAGAGCACAGCTGTCAGTTTTTAAATCAAAATTCAGTTTTTAACATAGCTATGTCTCCATCCATGAATATGCATAACACTAAGAAAAATGTGCTTTTCAATGAGAACAATGAGCAACAATGCTCAAGATGGAGTGACCATGTATATATGCACATATATCTATATCTCCAGCAGTTAGAGATTTGTGGGGGGTTTTCAGCTGACTACTCTAACTTTCAAAAGGACTTGTCATGTAGATCCTCTGTTATCTGGAATACTTTTGCAAACATTTCATTCTTTTTTCCTGAAGCTTACTCCCAAACTTCCATTCATCCGTGCCTCCAGGTGCAAGCCTGTGTGGGAGCTGTGGTCCACTCAACCTACACAGCCAGAAAGCCGAACGCACATCAGGAACAGAACACTTTGGAAATTGCTTATTCTCCTTTTCCTGGTAGAGTCAGTCTTTTACCACATTCAGAAGTCAAATGCCTTTACTACCATTGCTCATTGTCAACAATGTGCTCTGCACTGGACAATATATAACACTGCGAGTAGGGTCTTTTCTAGAGACAAAGAGTGTTGTTCTCTAGCTAATGGCAGGTAGTGATTTTTGAAGGCAAAATATCTTCTTGGGCTTTACCACTGCAACAAGAAAAAGATCAAAGTCTGTTGAACCAGACAGTGCAATCCTCACATCTCCCTATTAGAGCAGAATTTTAATTTGTTTTGGATGTTCTTATCTTGTGGACACAATTCTAGACAGTTTCTCAAAATAAGTCAATATTGACATTACACTTTGCTGTTGTTTGCTCGTTTACAGGGGAAGCCATTGTCTTTCTGTATATTTTAAGATGGGAAGTGCAGTTGCAGGGTAGTGACATGTCCTTTATCATCCCATATGTCAGAGTCAGAAACAGCACCTACACCTTTAAACCGTACACTGTCTGTGTCCAGAAGCTACATCCTTTCAAATGATGGTGCTTTGGAAGCAATGCAAACGGAAGCAAGTTTTAGTGTGGTGGATTGCCATACTAAAGGTGCTCTGTACCCATATTTATGCAATTGCATCATGTCAGTGAACTCAAGAAGTGTACTGAACCCTGTCTAAATGGCAGCAGTTGTACTGTCAATCATCAACCTCTGCAGACGATGTTTGGAAGCATTTGCATGAATCTGAGATCCGCAGTGCTGCTTCTCCTTTTGGCTCTTCAGTTACTATGGACTGACAGACCAAGCACCTGTAAAACATCTTCTCCTATTGTTCTTTATAGGTAATGTACTGAACTTTCACACACTTGCATCACATTAATTCTCAGTGTCATGAAGTGGATCGTCTTCATTTAACTGTAAGATACATGACAGAATTCTGGAATGAAGGTTGAATTTGGTAAATAGTACTGTAATGTGCAAACACGCCACTCCTGACAGATGAAAATAAGAAAATATAAAGGTGCTATTTTCCAACACTGTGAATGAGAAATTTAGGAACAGCTCTAATTCCTTTTAGTGATGAATGCTAATATTTTTCAAGAGTATTAAATTATCTTACAAGGGGCCATGGCTTCATAATAGTGAATTGCTCCTTACCGGACCAACCCTAGTCAGTCTGCAGGGAAGAAACACACAGTAATTGTCAGTGCTAACACAGTGAACATGGGCCACACTCTTCCCTGGAACAGCTGGAAATGATGTCAGAGAATAGTCAACCATGCATTTACCCTTCTCTGTTGCAATATAATCACACTACTTTGAGTTTTAAAGATCCCTATTGCTCTTTTCTTTTCTGAATCCTGTGTTGGAGATAAGCCACTGTCACTGACAGTCTTACTAGGCTTAGTCAGAGCTTGTGCTTTGTTTGTAGAGATATCCTTTTATTAGAGGTGGAAGATTAAGCATTAGTATCAAAAAAATCCCCAAAATGTAACAACTCAGGACAAACAAAAACACAGAGGAGGAAGATTAGGCTGCAAAAAGTTTATTTCACGACTGTCAAATTTAGAGTGAGGTTCTCAGGGCTACTAATACTGAACGATGTTAAATCATCTGATTTGGCTTGCAGCTCACCAAATATATGGAATTATCTTTCTAGAGCATCTCATTATAATCCTTTTCTATTCCTTCCTTCCTTCCTTCCTTCCTTCCTTCCTTCCTTCCTTCCTTCCTTCCTTCCTTCCTTCCTTCCTTTCTTCCTTCCTTCCTTCCTTTCTTCCTTCCTTCATCTGAACTGACACCTCACTAGAGAATGACACCTTAATTGGGGAAACTTTAATTAGTAACAATTCCAGTTTGGCTGTCAACAATATTGATTTATATTAGAGGAGTATGTTTGTTTTTCCTCTGCATTTCTGCATATAAATTTGTTCTTCCTATTTGCAAAATCTCAGCTATGGAAAAGAGTCAGTCAGTACTACTGCAATATTTCCATTACATACCTCTGCCAAGATATGATTGGTCTCAATAATGCAGTTTTCATTACATTGTCCAATCCATTTTTTAAAAAAATAGCATCTTAATCCATAAATAACATTTCCTATGTAAGACATTGATACATTACCTACGTTTAAGGCAGGTAAATCTTGTGAATGTAAGACCTATGTTTGGAGGGAATTGGTATTTCTAGGATGAAAGGTGCTATGTAACAGTGCTTGTGGCAAGGGAGAGGACAGGAATATCTTTTTCTGATAAGGTCCTGTGAATATTCTTTTGGTCTTTGATAGGTTAATTTCCTGACAGCTTCCCAAAAATCCTGTTGAACTCAGAGCATAAAAGAGCTTTTCTGTGTTATTTTCACTGTGTTTGCTATTTATGAATGTTTGTGCATATGTTTGAAAGGCTTGCGTGCAGTTTGAAGAATGATTGGTTTTAAGTATTTTTTAGATTAGGTAGTCAAAGAGGGGAGTCTGGTTTTGCACATTATCCCCAAATTTCTGCCTAGCTTCTAAGGCAAAAAGATATCATTTCTAGTTTACTCAATTAGACAGAGTCTGCTTCAAGCTGTAGAAATATAAGATTTTTTTCTCTCATTGATTACAGCTAAACTTTTATTCAATATCATTTTGAACACCGCTGTTGTTTCAGGAGCTTACTCTTATTAATATTATTTAAATATTGTTCTTTTAGCCTTTTTCCTCTTCAAAGAAAATCTCCGTAATTTGTCTTGGAAGCTCTAGTCACATAGCCAAATTATTTGCATTTTTTACCCAGTGAGGCTTATCTTTCAGTTTAGGCAATTGCTTTGGGACTTCACAGTTTTGTGCAATCTTCAGACCTTCTCTTCTTTCAGTATGGAAAGGAGGGAGAAGAAATTCACAGTCAAAATTATTCTACTGCAGAAACTTACACAATTGCAAATTCTATGGTGAATTTAACCTACACTAGAGCTGATTGCACAGCTGCTACATGTTTACACTAATGTGGGTTCCAGTTTTTCTTCAGACCCAAGCCCCAGTCGCCCATATTCTGATATGTCAGCTGATGTTCTGATTCTACTCTTGAGTGAGCCAGCTGTCTTCCCTGGCAGGAAAATGAGGGATTGCATTCAAGTCTTTTCCCTGCAGACTGTATGGTGACCAGGACCATACTGATTAAAGCCCTTCACAGTGCCCCTCTCATCTCTTCTCATCCCCTCCATACTGAACCATATTGTCCATGCTGCTTTGACCTTGGTTTTTTGCTGCAGGAGTTCTTAAAAGGTGGGCTTCAAGACAGATCTCTCATTTCTGGGTAAGTTTTCTGTGTACCTCTTATGTAAGGAGTGTGATTTGTATCACAAAGAAAAATAAAGTGCTCATTCATATTTTGAATGTGCCCACAGCTGAATTCACAGCATCTGGTGTGAATTCTGTGGCAGAAAAAGGAGTCAAACTCCTAGGATTTCCTGTGCCTTAGCCAGCATGGGAGCCACATAGATTTTTTTATGTTTATTTGTTTCTTTGTTCATCTTATTTTTAGAATAGACTCAGGAGTATTTGTTCTCGGTCATATTCTACTGTATCTGTGAAGAATTGCAAAAAATACTTAGCAAGGAAGCTACAACCAAAACATCTCTCAGCTCAGGCAGCTTTAACTAAGTTTTAGGGCAAGTCCCAACTGAAGCCTCAGTGAATGGGAATCCAAAAATCCAAAGAATGAAAAAAAGACCCTTGCTCAGAGCTAGGCTTGAAGTCCCAGTAGAGAAAATTTTCAGGAGTCTAAGGCTCCAGAATTAATTCCTTGAGAGACCCTTTAGGGCCATGGTAATTTCTCCTGCAGTCTACATAAATACATTGCTATGTATAATCATTCTGGATTTGTGGAAGAGTTTGCTTCTCCCGTAGTCTACACAAATATGTTGCTACGTCTAATCGTTCTGACATTTGTGGAAGAATAGATAGGTGTATGCACTCTGACTGGAAGAAATGTTTTATGAGGTACTGACTGGTTGGTAGGACTCGGCCTCTAGGACATATGAACCATTGAGATACATTAAGGCATTCATATGTCCTCAGCATAAAGTATGTCTTCATCATTCACAAGATACCATGAGAAGCTATTTCTAGATCAAGTGAAGGAAACTACTCTGATTTGTAAGGCTGTGCACATCGCAAATAAATCACTTTTTTGGTTTTTTTAATGCCCTGTTGGTAATTTGTTGTTGTGTGATTTGGGGCAAACCTCTTAACCATTTTTTTGCCTCAGTTTACCAAGGTGTAAAGCCAGTGCTCCGGCACAAGTTTTTTTTCCTATGACACTGACCATTTAATTAAATATTATTGAGTATTGAATTGCATATTATTGCATTAAAGAATATTATTGGATTTAAATTACTTTTTAACTCCTGTCAGGATCCTCAAGACCTTTTTGTATTAAAATAACAGTCAAGGATGTATAATTTCGTTGTTCCTGAATCATCTTACATTTGCAGAAAATACAGCATCTGTGATATATGAAGACTGATGAACAGGCTTCTACTGCCCAAAGCTCAAAAAATGTGTAAATGACGTGTCATGTTAAAGTTTTTGTACTTCCAGTCTGTACAAGAACCTTTGTTTTTGGCTGAGAACAATGGAAGATTAAAGGAACATCTTTCCCTAAATTTTTATTTCAAGAGTTTGAAAAATCTTTTCCTAAATTTTAGCATTAAGGGTTTACTCCAAAATTAATTTTATCTTTGGGTTTTGCTCCTACACAGCTTTTTTGAGTATCTTCTATCCAGAGATCCCATAATAGAGTACAGGTGATTCTAAGTATGGGGATGAAAACCCAGTGTCCTGATTTGAATTTATAGCTCTATTAGATATGCCTAAATATACCCAGAGCAGGACTAAGCTTTTTATAGAAAGTTTTGACAGGTCAACATCGTTTCTATAAAATGGAGAAATTATTATCATCATTTATTGTCTCTCGTTAGAGTATATAAAAAGTTTTGACTCAGAAACTCACGTTATTCGTTGTCGCCTATAGGGCAGATCAGATTAAAACAATAATGAATTATCTGCTTTGAAATATTTTTCTCCAGTGATGTTTCCCTTTAATCCATTCATATCTGTAAGAGGGTTGATGCAAGTACTATGCTGATGAATGTGAATGCCTCACTGTTACATGATATGGGACAAAACTCTTCTGCATTGAATCTTCCTCTTTGGGAAGTCTTTTTCTGACTTGATTAAACTCAATCCAAAAGAATATATATATATATATATATGTATATATATATATGAAAACTGTCCTGGGGTCAATCAAATAGAATTCAGAGAGCATCTATAAACCACATTTTATGCTTCACATAGCTAAAAGAACAATGTAAGGAGATAATATTAACAAAGTTAGGGCTTTTTATGAACCATCAAAAGATCCTCTATCAAACAGTTTCTTGGTTTGGGGTTGTTTTTGTTTGTCTCTTGCTTATTTGTTTGAGTTTTTTTTGGTTTAAAAGTACAAATACAAGTTTGCAAATAATACATCTCCAGTTGCCCCTGAAAGCAACACATATGAAGTGGAAACGTCTCTCAAAAGATTCTGTCAGTATTTTATGTAGCCGAGGAGATATTCAGAATTAGCCTTGAACTGTGCATTGTTCCCTCTTTCACTTATTGAAGTACTAGCACCCAGTACCTCAGCAGGTGAAGATCTTCTCCTCTACATTTTTTTCTTGTCAATGTCTTTACTTAAAACTTTTTTTCCAAGTGACCATAAAGGCATACCCCAGGCAATGTATCAACAAGCAACTAGCTGATAGGAAAAGTATCCTTAAAATAAATACTCACAAAAACATAGCATATTAACTCTAACACTTTCAGTAAATGACTGAGATTTATGAGAAATAAATTAAGGTATTTTTAGAAAACCCAGTGTTACAAAGAAATACACTTTGCAGGTGGAATTTGTTTTTGTATTACAGATACTGTTTTGCTTTTACTTTATGTCAAAATAGTAGCAATATAAATTTCTATATTCAGAATTACTTATTTCTATAACGCATTAATAATGCTATGAGGAAATGAAAAATTAATTTCTTGCTTAAATCTCAGTTGAAAGATTTCTGGGAAAGGAGGGAAACTGAACTGGAAAACAAGCCCAATATAATTTTCATTTAAGTTACCTAATTAACCTGGTCTGACCTCAAGCTGACCTTATTTCGAGAAGAAGTTGGGACTAAATAACATCCCAAGATAATTCCAACCTGAATTATGCTAAAATCCTACAATTCAGATATGATTTTCCACAGACTTGAAGCGGAGTTAAGGCTGATCCTTTTATCTGCCGGACCACTTCTGAATTACGATTAAATTTCTATAAATATCCTATAAAGCTGTCATCAGAGATATTATTTAGGATTAATGGTGTGTAAAATTGCAATGCTGATTTCACACCTCTTTCCAGCCACTTTACAAGGCCTAATTAAAATATTCATGAATGTCTATGTTCTATGGATTTGGGGAGCCCTAAGACCAGAGACTCACAGTAAGCCTAATGAGAAAAAGGGTTTATTTTCTTCTACTTGATACTGATTAAGTTGATTTTGGAATACAGTCTCCTGTTTTGGATGTTCAGTAGACTCCTGGAGACTTTTCACCAGGAAGTGTAAATAGGTCAAAACAAGCACCTCTGGTGAGTCCTCCTCTCTCTTACACTGCATAGATTTACAAGCACAGCTATACTGATCAATAAAGTGGGATAATATGGTTTCTGACACACACAGCCCAATTAGTCTAAGCACTGCACATGCCCAAACACATCTTGAGAGGCTTCTATATTGTCCAGGTCAAAAATGTCCTGGAAATTGTGCCAAAATATCAATAGTATGGGTGCCCATCCAATCAAGGATGAGGCATTAATATCTTTAAACTAAGAGTAAACATACATTATGAAGAGTATCACAAAATTTTCTTTATAAATTTCTAAAAACACTTCAAAAGAAAAATCTGGAGAGATAAAGAATAACTATTACAAAACCAATAGGTGCTTAAACCCAACTCTGTATAAGAGCTGTGAAAAAGTAGTAATGTCAAAATGGGAAACTGGATCTATTGAAAAAAGAAATTAAATTTAGATAGTGACTCAGAAGGTATGTGTGTAACAATTGTTAAAATATGATTAAATTCTAAAAATACAACATAGCTGCAAGAAAGAAAAAAGAACACCATTCATAAAATAATGCAGGAAACAGGAGGTGGAACAATTGGGTGAGGCTGAAATTTTTGAATCTCTGTTATCAGTTACCTCCATTCTTGGTCACAACATTTGGGTTTAGATACAAATGTCTCCAAAGCTCAGCAGTGTCCCTGTGCAAAAAGCTTTTAATTGAGATACTGTTATCATACATCTGCCAGAGAACTAGATGTGGCAGCTTCAGTTTCATAAATAGCTGTTAGCAAAAGGTGTGTTTATTTTGTGAGACCAAAATCAGATGCTAGCAACTTCAAGGCAACTGATAATCACTGGAATTACGTGTGTTAAAGCTATCTCTGTTAGTTTCCACTCAGCAGGCGTCAATTATTGTCTACTTCTTAGACAAGAGAAGGTTCTCCCTAGCAGTTGTCAGGAAAACAAAATAGAAGCTAGGATTTGGAGGTCTATTTCCACCAGTGTGAGCACTGGATTAAGAAATGGGTCATGGCTGAGTGCTTCCTAACATCCTTGCAGCAAATCAGGGTGATTTGGAAAGAAAGACATGAGATCTGCATCACAGCTATACAAACAAAAGAAGATACAACAAACAAACAACAAGCAAAAAAACTCACAACAAAACAACACTTTAGCATTTGGAAAAAAATTCAGTGAAGTACTTTACTTTGCTTTACTGTCTATTCATTCCAATCACTTGGAATATTTGCATGAATGCCATCATCTTCTTAGAGGTTCCAAACTTTCTGACTACTTCAGTTGTTACTTTATCTTGGTTTCCTATTTTAAAACTCAGCTTGTGTTATCTCAGTACAAAAAACTTCCCTTTTTTTTACATCAATCAACTCATTTCTTCCCTTTTCCCAGTCTTATTATGTTTGATTGACAAAGATTTCTTTTACTTGATTGTTGCTAAAAAAAAGTCAGGAAAACTCATCTGACAGCAAAACATTGCTTGGCGGTGAAGATGCTGGGTATATGTTAAAGGCCTGACAAATCCACATTGCTTGATTTAGAGATTTCTCTAAGTAACTGAATAAAATTACTGAGGTACTGAGACTCAGATACAAACTTCACAAATCTTACATCTAAGTAGTCTAAATTATGTTGAATATTTGAGTATAAATAAAATAAAGAATTAATAAGTACTGTATCACAGAAAAAGAAGTATATTTCAATAATCAGTTTTAACTCCTGAACAGCCATAAATAAAAAGATATAACTTTCATTATGTCATATGAGGAAACTTGATTTTGTCATATAAGTACTACCATTCAAGAATAAAATATGTTTTACCTGGAAAACTAACATGCATATTTTTTTATTTCATAACTTTAATATTTCTTTAGCTAGTTGCATTTATTATAAGAAAAGTACTATGAAACCCAAAAATATTGGAACTAAGTGGTGGAATTCTAAAACATTATTTGAGTTCAGTTCTATCTTTTTTTTTTTCCTTGATGACAAGTGATACTTCCCTGAATCTGGAAACAGATTAAGCATAGTATAAAGGGAATTTTTGTCTCGGTACAGGTGATTTTCAAGCCCCTACATTTAGTCCACATTTACTATCAACCGTCTCTAAGATGAAACTAAATCTTAAGCAGTAGCTGCATAGAAACTATTGAAGTGCTGAAATTTGTGAATGTCACATTGATTTTGAGACTTAACTTGTATTCCTTTGAGACCTCCTAACATGGTAAAATATTTTAACTTTAGCCTGTTAGTTTCATGCTATCAATGCTTGTCACTACTTGAGCTTTAAACTTCTTGTCCTTTTGAAGTCAACAAGTTTCTTGAGATATTATTTTTTTCTTTAGAAAGAGAAATTCTGAAAAGAAAAATAAATAGTGCCTTTCAATATCTGAAATGAAAGATAAATTGAGTGTGTATGATCATCTGCTTGGCAAAATTTAGTGGAAATAAGTAGAAGTATGTTTGGTAGCACAAATTATGGAAATGAATTCTGAATCTGTGCTAGTCCCTTATTCCAAAAGTCCAAGAGTAAGCAAACTGGCAATTTTGGAAATGCAATCTCTTTCTGAGTATTTTCATCTGATCTGATTTTGATCTTTGAATAATTGGTAGTAAAGAACATGGGAATAACTTAGATTAAGTTTATTTAGTCTTCTAAAATATTCCAGTCAGATACATGAATTGTGAAAGAATTGTGACAAGAATTAATTTGTTCAAGATATTAAGAACATCACGGTTGTTGTTGTTGTTAGCTAATTTGAGCTATTTTTCCAGTCTGCCAATCCATTCTGAAAGTCTACATGCGATTATAGCCTGGGATACTTGAAAAGACTGGTTTTGCAGAAACTGTGTTTCACTTATGACAAAACCATGTGAACTAAACAAAACAACCCCAAAACTGTTATAGCTGAATTCAGCTGAAATGTACAAGGGCCACACTTACAGAACGTTTGTTTCCTTTTTCTCTTTTCCTCTCAAAGTTCAAGAGGGGTCAGGTGGCTCTCAGCAGCATTGCAGGAAGTGGCAGCCAGGATTTACCTGGGGTCTACTTATCACAGAATTGCAGAATCACAGGATAGTTGGTTGAGATTGGAAGGGTCATCTAGTCCAACTCATCTGCACAGGCAAGACCACCTAGAGTGAGTTGCCCAGGATCGTGTCCAGACACTGTTTAAATATCTCCAGGGATAGAGATTCCACAATCTCCTTCGGCAGTCCTCAGTCACCTTCACAGTGAAGAAGTGTTTCATAATGTTCAGAGGCAAATTCCTCTATTTCCATTCATGCTCATTGCCTCTTGTCCTGTCGAAAAAAGGCTGGCTCTCTTGTGTGCACTCTCCCTTCAGGTATTTATAGACACTGATGAGATGGACCCTGAGCCTTCTCTTCTTCAGGCTGAACAGTATCAGCTATATTACCTTTTCCTTATATGAGAGATGGTCCAGTACCTTAAGCAGATGTGTGGCCATTTGTTGGACTCTTTCCAGTACATTCATGTCTCTCTTGTACTGGGGAATCCAGAACTGGAAAGCTTTTTCTACCATGACTTTCTCTCAGTGCTGTTCCCTGCTGCTATGAAGGACATTGTCTCCTGGTGTATTCTAAGTGTGGCCCCTCTTCTGTCTGTCTTTCGTTCTGGTAATGACTTATTTCACTGTATTGTCTCGGAGAGGAAGGGAAAGTGGGGGTGAGGGGGTGTCAAGAAGAAGAAAAGAAGATTTAATGGAAAGATATTCAAAGATATTCAAAGCATGGGAAAAACAGGTTCCCTATTATAAATGTAGATGCCAGGACTTAAACTAGTTTCACTGTCGAATAGCAATGAGTTGTAACAGATAAAAAATCACAGCAGGCCCCATTACCTAAATTTCCTTTTAAGAATGTGGAGGCCTCTAAACTTCCGAAAACAGTAGAGGAAAAAAAAATCAGGAAAATATTTTCAGAGTGGAGAAAATCTCCCAGCCTTTATCTAAAAGATAGAAACGTTTTAGCTGATCTGTTAAAACATCATCGCAGGCATTGAAAATGCCATCAGTCAAAGTCGAGCAAAATTAAAAGAAAATTAAAACAGGCTTTATGATCCTAAAACTGGCTAATTTTGACAGACATCATTGGCATCCCAGATTATAATGTTATGAACCATGGTGTTTTGTGGATACTGTTTAGTATCTCTTTCCTTTAATGAAAATTTTTCTGATAATTTAGATAATTGCTGGGTTACAGTTTCAGGAAAATCAGAGTTGGAAAAGACACAATTACAGATAATTTAGCCATATCTGTGCACTGAACTAGTATCTAGTACAGTTAGAATTTTCTAACTGTCACACCTAACCTCTTTTTCATAACCTTTTATGAAGGTTTAACCTTTCTCATTAATATCCGGAACAATATAAAAACCCTTATATTTTTCTAATATGTATTCTGAATTTTTCTTTCCAGGGAAAAAGAAAACACCCCAGTTTTCTTCCAGTCCAACCTCCATGAACAGAGAACAAATCTTTCACAGTTCTGTCCATGTATATAGTGGAAAGCTATTATTCTGTCCACACAATTTAACCTTTGCATATTTAAATTTAACAAGCTCAGTTCTTTCAGCTTTTTTGCTTAGCCATTTTTTTGTTGTCCATGTCAAGGCACTACCTAGCTTGTCCAAAATCTGGAAATGTGATGCCCAAAACAAGATTCAATATTTCTTTTGAGCTTGCATTAACAGATGGAATATCTGCCTTTTGTTTCTTTCATGTGAGATTTGTAATTTTTTTCTGCTAAAATCACAGTAGTGTCTCCAAATACAGCTTGAGATTCATCAAACCATAATGTGGTAACATTATGTAATTTTATTCAGCTCTTCATCATCAAAGACATTACTGAAAATACTGAATTATTCTGACTCTTTGGAAAGCCTGCTTTAATTATCTTTAGATAAACCAGCAAGTGTGGTATATTCAAGCAGTTGTGCATTTAATTTGTAGTGCCTTTAATCTGACCATACATTTTAGAATGATTATGAAAAATACTTTGTAATTTAACTGTTCCTAAAGTCAACATATGTCAATCACATGTGGTATTTCCCTGCTTGCAGTCGAGTTAGTTATCTGATCCAGAGAAGCAAACTAGGGACTCTATAGGATTTTGACAGAAACATGTGGAGGCTACTTTTATCACTATATACTGCAGACATTTATAATTATCTGATTGATTATATTGCAAGTAGAACAATTTATTTTAGTGTTTTCATCTTTTCTGCTTAGTCTCAGAAAAGAAAATTTGCTACCATTCATCTATTTATCAGTGATCAAATTTGAGGATGAGAGAGGTTGTGGGAAAAGGTATTTTCACTTTCATTTAAGACAGTCTGAATTCCTGAACAGGAAAAGATGGAACCTCAGTGTCTCAGAGTATGTTCAATTCTTCCTCATTAAAATTGTCTGAAGAACATAAATGCCAACATTTTAGAAATGGAATTGTAAAAGACAATTAGTTACCAGATTAAATTATTTGCATGCTGACGATAATCAAGAGATTGTGCTTTCCTTTCTTTTAATTTCCAGTGTAAAGAACAGGTTGAAATTCAAACAAAAAGGAAGAAAAAAAATTAAATATAACTTTCCTTCTCAATTTTTTAAATAGCTTTATTAAATCTCAGGGAAACATAGCCTCAGTGACATTTTTAGGACCTGGTAGATTGACAGGGGTTTTTTTAGCTTCAGTGAACCATGTCACATAATTGCAAATAAGTGCATTTTAGTGAAAATATTGCCAGCTACATTTTTAATTTTCTCTTGACTTACTCCCAACATGTATAAAATAAATTTAATTAATGAATTTTAATTTAAAATGAAATTTTAAAATTAAAGATTAACAGAAGAGTGAAATCATAGATTCAATAAAAGGTATATTTTCTTTAAGTTTAGCATGTACCCAAGAAAAATTGTGAGAATAGGAAAGAAAAAGCAAACTGTATCATTTCCAAAATCAAATGTGGAAGAAAATGGAAAAGCAGGAAGCAGAAAGATGTACTCTGGAAAACAAAAATTTAAAAAAAATGTATCATTTCTAACCCATTAGATTTTTCTTCATACTTTTTTTTTTTTAAATTCTGCCATTTGTTGATGCTTGACATTTGGGGCATGATTTTAGGTGAAGATAAGAGTTAAACAATGGCGGGGGAAGCGATAGAATAGCTGTGTGTTGCAGCTATTTCTCTTCCTTTTAAATGCTCTATTTTGTAATTTTTAAACTCTCATTATTTGCCTGATTGCTTATACATGTGACAGTAGAATAGCTGCAGACTAATACTACTCCACACAGTAGTATAAAAGAAATTTTAAAAATTATGCCTTTTCTACTGCCTATCCAGCTGAAAGATCACACCAAGAAATTTAAAATAAAATTGCTGAACTGCCATTTTAAAGTAGTAATCAAACAGCAGATAATATATTCTTGAGAATATGATCAAAAGAAACATTTTTCTCAAGGTATCTTGTCTTTGAATAAACTCTATGTAATATATAATTATCCACTACCAGTCACAAGGCTTACAGTTGTAGAATTACTACAGCACGAATCTCAAAAATCAGAGCCTGGTACCTCATCTGCTTCAAGTAAGATACCCCAGTGGGCTTTGATGACTTAAATGAGTCCTAGTGAATATGCTCCTCTTTAATATCTTTGTTGGCTTTCAGTGTAGTTTAAAATTGAGTTAGTTCATGGAGATATTCTGAAGAGGAGAAGTTCAGGCATCACCAGCTTAAAAACACCAGCTGCCAGCTGTTCCCTCAATGTGTGAACCTCACCTCTTTCTTGGAGCCCCTGATATAGTGGTCCTATGACAAAATCTGAAGCTGAAGTGTGTTCTGTATATAAATAGGACCTAGGGTGGTTATGAGACATGGGATATCAAGCCATATTGGATAAGATGCATTTATAAAACAAGAGGAGAAAAAGTTTTCAACTTAAAATTGTTTAGGATAAACTGAGCATGAAAAGTTAAAGAGCCACATTCTGACATGCAATATGACAGTCTCCCATAGAAAAAAACCCCTTGCAAATGAGATAAAATTTGAAACTCAAGTCACCTTTTTTTTTCCTCTGGAGTTACACAGTATTCTGATTGGGTAAACAGGAACCAGATTTAGTTCAAATTATTTATTTCCACAGGTATATTTCCTCTTAATGTATCTTTCTTAAATAAGTCAATTCAGATTAGCTTTTAAAATGCTCATATTAAGAATATTTTAGGTGCCAAATTATATTTATAAGGTTTTTTAGTGTACTATTGAGTCAGGTGGTGAACGGCAACTGCAGGCATAAAATCTGTGTAATTCATCACCCATTAAAGGTCTGACAATCAACACCTTCATGTTATTACAGTTAACTAGCACAAAGGCTCATCAAATCTGCAAAGGCCATCTGGCTATTTTCCAAAATTCTCACCCAGAGGCGTGCAACAGAATAAGCACAAGCAGGACTACCATTCTTGGAGGAGGAACACATCACACCCTTTTGAAAATTCAGTGTATTGCAACAGTGAAAACAATGAGTGTTAGTAGTCTCTCTTGAGTTCCTTAATAATTAGTTTAATGGTAATTTTTTAAACTTATAAATGTTTGTTACAGTGCTCAAACATGATATTTGTATTGCACAGTTAACACTTTAATTAAGGAATTTTATAGAGGATGTGTACAATGTGTAGGCATGTAGATTCTGTCAAAATAAAGCCATCTTTTATGTGTTGGAGAATACATTTCTGAAATATCACTAGAAAAAAGAGAAGTTCTTGTTTCAGTCAAATTTTCAAGAACTGGGACAACTCAGAGAAGGAAAAATATCAGAAGAGGTACACAGGGGAGAAATCTGGCAGTTGTCTCCATCTTTGTTAATTAGACTAATTTCCTTGGACCTCTCACATTTAAGTGAGATGCTCAGTTATTCAGATGAGCAATACATATGTCTTGTCTGTAATCCCCTAGCAGGAATCTATACCTATGGATCTAATAAATATTACCATAATAATGCAATGCTATCATGAAAACAAGATCCTAATGAAGTTGTTAATTTCAAAGGGGTCTAGAGAATTTTCAGTGAGGCACCAAAGAGGCAGGAATCTGTCTCTGTGGCTGCTTTCTGGAGCACAGCATTTCAGATCTTGTCCTATACAAAGTGACAGTTACCTGCCACCAAAGTAAAAAGGCTGCGGTTCTTCAGTTCCTCCTTCTCAGCCCTTTTCCTTGTGAAGAAAACTTTTTGTTGTGAGTGAGTTTCTAGAGAATAAGGAAAAAAAAGATATTGTGATTATAGTAAAAGACTTCCAGTGTGACCTCTGGCTGATTGCTCTGCCTGTCGTCAGTGCTTTTCTAGGTGGCAGGTCAGAGTGATGACATAGGGCTTGGAAACTTATTTTCATGTCATTGCTCTTGTTCTTAAAACCAAGATAAGTTCAGTTTTGGCAAATCATTTCACTTGGAGCCTTCAAGTCTGCAAAGCACTTATGCAAATGTTTAATTTTAAACATGTGAATAGTACTATTAACTTTGATGGGACTACTCACATACCTAAAGCTAAGGACATGCTTAAGTGCTTCGCTAATAACAGTGAAGGAGGGGGAAAGAACACCCATGACCTCCATTTATGTTATTGCTTCGTTAATTTTTTTATTTACAGTCTCTTTTATGGCATTCATCATCACAATATTGCAGCATGTCAGGAATATTAATGTTGCCATTCATTTGCCTTTGCTTGACAACTGTTATGCTTCACAAAAAAAACAGGAAAAGAAGATTCTGCAGAACATTGGATGGCTTATGTGGGCAATCATGACAAGTTCTTAATGTAAATAGAAAAAAGCAATTAAAATTTCACACAGATCCATCAGACCCTTAAGATGATAGCAACTTCAGCTTTCGTGTGCTCTAAGTTTTTCCACAATCCTAATTTTCCTTTTTCTTAAAAAAAAAAAACAACAACTAAAAACCAAAAAGCAAACACTCCCATATAATGGAAATACTTTCTGGAAAACAGAGGCCTTCTAATCTCTAGTTTATCACAGTGAACCAAAAGAAGCTGTCATGCTTTTGAAATGTTTGCTTAGAATCTACTAATTATTGTGTAATTTCTTCTTTTGCCATTCCACAGATGGTATGTTATAGGTGCCACCCTGAAAACTCTCTAGGGTTAAGTGTAGGACCCATGCATCTAATTCAAGAAACTCATTTTGCTTAAAATGTTAGCAAGATAAGATAACAGTTCTTCATACAAAATGAAAGCCATGCCACAATAGAATATATTTTGAATTCTGCTCTTTTGTACTCCCTGTTTTTCTTCCATTTGCTTCTTTAGCTAACATTGGAAATGCAAATTTTAATGGCTGACAGTGCTACTGGCTGATGAATGTGAGAACTAGAGGGTTGAATAAAAAGTAATGCCTAGTCTCTCGGGTGGAACTGCTGATTCTCTTGGGTGCTCTCCCTGAGTCTGTCCCCAATTCATTACTGACAGAAAAGATTACTTAAATCTGCTTTTTAAAAATGTTATGAACGATAATAAACAAAAATGAAATATGACATAATTAATCATTTGGGCAGGACGATTACAATTTCCATCAAGCTAATTGAAAACTAAGTTTTATAATTATCAATTTAATACTGTATAGAAGAAATATTTGTGATAAATTTGAATTTATGGTCTATGATTCCTTGCAAGTGTGAGGCTTGAGCCCTTGTCATTTTCTGCTGAAGGCAACACCCAGTCACCTAGGTAGCTTCACAGAATGGATCCTATATTTTAGGGTGTTTGTCGACCGGTTCCAAGCTGGAGGTAGAGGGTGGGGTGGCATGGCTGGAGTCGGGTCAGGTCAGGCTCTGTGGTGAGCATTTTGTGTGGTGATCACCCACCTCTCTCTTGTACACTTGTTAATAATATTGTTGCTGTTACTATTCATTTTCTTATCTCAACCTGTGATCTTCACCTTCTGTGCCTCCAGTTCTCCTCTCCAGCCCTCTGCAGGGGGAGAGTGAACAAGCAAGTGGCTCACGGTTTGGAGAGTCTCAGCTGGAGCACTAAATTGGGGAGTCCCATTCCTAAACCATGACATGCACCTGCACGCGTCTGTGAGTACATGAAGCTCAAGTTTCCCAGCTCTTTCACCGAGCTAAATTTGAGTTTGAGAGTTCACTACTGGAAACCATCTTAAAGTTGCAATACTAAACTTCAGTGAGCATTTGTGGATTTAGTGCTAAGGAGTTGGGAATTTCACTGTTAAATAGTCACAAACTGATTATGTTACAGAAGCCTTAATTATTTTACTGACTACTGACTATATTAAATCAGAAGAGATTATTTTTTTTTAGCTAATATATATCAGTTCCACCTCGAAGGAAAAATTCAAAATTTGTTCAGTCATATTGTATAATCTACCATATATAATTTAATACCATTTTATGTATTTTAACAATGTTGAATTCAAAGAGCTTTTGTTGTATATAATGTTAAAATATATATATTTTCTGAACTGATTGCTAAGAAAAAGCAGTGGGTTTTTTCAAATTTAGTCTACTTCTGAAGTTGTGCAGCATCAGATTTCCAGGGTGATTCCGGTGTGAAGGCTCCAGCAAATGGAACATTTTGCATGTTACCCTATTAGAAAGTGTTATGGATTAATGCAAAAGGTCAGTCTTACCACAATTTGTGCCGTACAGCATGCTACAGCACATTAGCAGTTGCAATATATCAAGAGCTAATATCCTAATACATTTTTTTCTTTACAAGAAAGACAAGAAATTAGAAGCTTTACATAATCAAGGTTAAAGGTTTCTGTAAAAGTTTAAAATTATGTTTTCTTTTTAAACATTTAAACCTGCAATTAAGGTGTATCCAAGACATATGAGTATGATCTTGAAACCCAAAGAGAAACTGGCCATGTTCTTAGATCAGAATTTTTTTATAAAATAATTCATTTTGTCTCAGAATGTTTTTGTATGAGGAAAGGTTAGAAACAAAACTTAGAATTTGTACCAGTTGATCTTCTAGTCAGCTCTGAGGCTGAATATTTGAGTCTAATGTTTTGATGTAGATCTATTTCCAGCTTCAATCTCATCCAGATAGTAGACATGTAACTGTCTTTCAGTAGGTCTATTAATCATTGAATAGGCATAAAAGAATATGTACACAATTTATTTTTTAAGCAATTTTAAGTTTAGATGTGTTATACAAGCTCAAATACTTTGGCACAAGGTCTTCCATTCCTAACACCTTTTGTTAATACTGTGATTACCACTCAGTTGTTCAGTGATATCAGAGTTCTGTCATGGAGCTCTGGAACCCTGCAGATGTTACCTTATAATTTAAGTTTTTGCCATTGTTAGGATATACTAGACTGAACTCATTTCCTTATTCTGACTGTACCATCCTCAGCTTTTGATGTATGACATGATGACACAAAGCGGTCAGGAGTAGTCAGCATGGATTCACTAAAGGTAAATCATGCTTGACCAACATGATTGCCTTCTATGGTGTAAAAATTACCTGGATGGATGAGGGGAGAGTAGTGGATGTTCTATACCTCCAGTTCAGCAAGGCTTTTGACACTGTCTCTCACAATATCCTCATAGGCAAACTCAGGAACTGTGGACTGGATGAGTAGACAGTGACATGGAGTGAGAACCGGCTGAATGGCAGATCCCAGAGAGTCGTAACCAGTGGCAAGGGGTCTAGTTGGAGGCCTATCACTAGTGATGTCCACCAAGGTTCAATGCTGGACCCAGCATTGCTTAACTTATTCATCCATGACTTGGATGAGAGGGCGGATGCCTCCTCAGCAAATTCAGTGACAACACAAAACTGGGAGGAGCGGCTGATACTCCAGAGGGCTGTGCAGCCCGTCAGAAGGACCTTGACTGGTCGGAGAGATGGGCAGAGAACGGTCTGAAATTCAACAAGGGCAAATGCAGGGTCCTGCACCTGGGGAAGAACAACCCCCTGCACCAGCACAGGCTGGGGGCAACCTGCTGGAAAGCAGCTCTGTGAAGGGCCTGGAGGTCCTGGTGGACAACAAGCTGTCCCTGAGCCAGTAGTGTGTCCTTGTAGCCAAGAAGGCCAATGGTGTCCTCGGGTGCATTAGGAAGAGCACTGCCAGCAGGTCAAGGGAGGTGATCTTGCCCCTCTACTGAGCCTGGTGAGTCCACATCTGGAGTGCTGGGTTCAGTTTTGAGCTCCTCAGGACAAGAGGGACATGGAGCTCCTTGAGCGAGTCCAGCAGAGGGCAACAGTTCGGCCTGTTTAGCCTCAAGGAGACATGACTAGGAAGAGACCTCATCAATATCTATAAATACGTGAAGGGAGTGTGTCAGGAGGGTGGAGTCAGGCTCTTCTTGGTGGTGCCAAGCAATAGGACAAGAGGCAATGGGCAGAAACTGATGCACAGAAACTTCCACCTGAACATGAGGAAGAACTTCTTTACTGTGCAGCTGATGGTGTACTGGAACAGGTTGACCAGAGAGGCTGTGGAGTCTTCCTCACTGAAGATATTCAAGAACCATCTGGACACAATCCTATGCCATGTGCTCTGGGATGACCCTGCTTGGCAGGGAGGTTGGACCAGACGACCCACTGTGGTTCCTCCCAGCCTGGCCCATTCTGTGATGCTGTAATTCTGTAATTTAAGAAAACAGGAAATACATATATATGTAAATTTTTTTTACCCCATTAGGCTTTTTAAACAGTACTGTGTGATGTTGTTCTGCACTGAATTCTGACAACCAATATTATTTATAACCTCTCCGATTTTTTTCAGAAATGGTACAAAATGTGTAATGAACAAGATATACACTATACTGTAAATATCGATTCAGATAAATGCCACATAGTTCTATTTAAAGTAAAATTCCTACAATAAGAGAAACCTTATTAATGGTTTGTTCAGAAACCTCAGTTTCATAAGTCATTATAATGCATGGTCTATCTCAGGGGGAAGCTACTTCCAAAAAAATTTCAATATTGTGGCTTCCTGGAATGTTTTGAACAATAATACTAGTTCCTGATCATAATTTTAGCTTCATAGATGTTATCCTGTACATACTAAGAGTTCAAAATTAGTAGATAACATGATTCTTTATTTGTATACTTTGCAGAGATAAAGTAGCTACAACACTAGATCACAGTTACTCCATACTACTGAAGGTTATCCATTCTCAGATTAAACTCATGCGAGAGTTGAGCTCCTATGCTGAAGTAGATCTTGACTTATTTTTCTTTCATTGTTTTTTCCCCTGTATGGACTTGAGATATATAACATTTATCATACACAACACTGAAAAACTGCTGCATTACCTAAAAGAAGAAATAAGTGTTACTGAAATAAATTTTTTTGTTCTGTTTTTCCCTCCCAAACCCACTTTTTCCATGGTATGCATAATCTACATTTCTGTCTGAGGTAATTACTGTACTGTATAAAGGCTGCTGCAGTACAAACATTTAGGAATGAAATAGCACCAAATAAAGACTCTATAGGAAAAAAAAAAATTATTAGGCAAATTTACAGTACTGTACATTTAGAAATTATGTGACTTGAAACGTTATACTGAAAATTCTATATCATTTATTTAAGTTTTATAAATCTGTGAAGAACTGAAAGCAGTAAGCTCATTGTTGCAAGAACATAAGGTTATGCAATGTTGATGATAGACAGTGATGGTTTAAGAATAGGCCTAAGCAAAGCAAGATTTGTAGGAATGTGCTAGAGTTTTATCAACTAACTAAAAAGGTAAAAAAAAAATGAAAACAAATGTAAAGACAGAGGCAGTAGTGACATTGAATTAACACTCTTTCAAGGCTGTAAAACTTTTTAAACACTTTTCTGATGATCTAGTGTGATCTTCTCTTTAACAGCATATCTAACTTATTCTCAGAGAAAATGCCTTACACATATGAAAGATAATAAGCCTTGGATGATAAAGATCATTGTCAATCGAATGTATAATCTTAAATAAGAATGTCTTGTACGTTTGGCAAAATTGTTTCTCCACAATGTCATGCCACTGACATAAACAATGCTTTTCACATTTTCTTTGACAGAGTTATGTGGACCCTATCTTCTGTCCTGTGATTTTGCTCAACATCCACGTCAAGTTGACAGAGCTTTTCATTTTTTCAGTGTCTGCTATCCGGAGTCTGTGGAGTATCTACGTTCTTTTTTGTCCACTATCATTGATTTCAAAGACTGACTTTCAACCTATTGTTTTAAAACAATGGAGTCCTACAAGTCTAATCAGCGTATTTTGAAAGCTGTTGTTTTCTTAGTGTCCATGACGATCTACAGTAAAAGTGGAAAACTTTTTATGAATCGTAAGCTCATAACTGTAAGGTCTGAGTATACCCTTAATACTGTTAAGAAGAAACATTCATCAATTGCTATTTACCTTTTGTGCAGTTTTAACACTCTCCTTTACTAAAAAAATATGAAACAGTTTTAAGAATTCTATTGTCTCTGATGTATGCTTTTAAAGATCTTTAATGACAATTTAAATGACATTGAAATATTGTCAGGCTGATAAAGTCTAGATTTTTATCTAGACAGCCTGATCTTTATCAGACAGGCTGATAAAGTCTAGATTTCCATCCTTTTTTCCAGTGGTATGGTGTTCATCTGCTGTTGCTGTTCCTTTTTTTTCTCTTTTCTTTGTATCACTGACTTTTTTTCCTAATTTCAACAACAAAGAAGACATGCAGCATTGCATGTTAAATAACATTGTATATTAACATGTATTTTAAATTTAAGAAAATTAATTTGTAAAATAAATTTGTATCCAGTGACTACTATCATAGGATGCTTAAGTAGTGAAAAAGCATATTTTTCTTCTTGAACACTTTCCTTTCTGTAGGGAAAGATTTTGGTAATTTATGTGTAAGACCACATCCTCTCATCAGAATAAGTTACTCTAACGAGAACATGCTACTTTTTCCAGGCACATTAGTAAAGATAGTCTAAATTTATAACTACAGGGTTTGTGAGTGGTCAGAAAGTTTACAGTTTCAGTAGTTAGTCAGCAAGACAATCTGTCAAGCACAAGTTATATGCTTTGCATAGGAAAGCACAGTACTGGTATGACACTGCAGAAAGGTTACCCTTGAGATATCATGTAGACATCTTAATTTATGGTAGCACATCAATTAAAGAAGCAATGGGAAGTGACACATGCTTGAGACCTGAATTCTAAAAGAATGATGGCATGTTGCCTGCCATGGCGACCAAAGTTTGTAACTCCAAAGCATGCTGCAGTCCTTGAATTGAATTAAGTCTAACAGTGTGGGAACACCATTTGCTGTAGGCAAAGGTTGCCTGTATTCAGAATAAACAAGATGCTGTAAACTGTGGCTCAGAATTTTGATGTCTTTAGACAGGAAAGTAGATGGGAGTGGGAATAGGAGCTTTTAATGTATGAAATTGGAACTTAAACCCAGGTATGCTGTGCTAAAGCTTGGCAGCTTCCAAACAGGATCATTCTATTCTCCCCCTTAACAATAGTTAATTAGTTAATAATAATTAACTTCTGAAGTTAATCAGAAGTTAATCAGATTCAGAATTTAGCAAGATCGTTCTCTGGGAATTTTGGTACGGTTCACCTTAAAATAAGAATCATCACTTTGGTGTGTGTGCTGAGGCAAACATGAGCATCACAATCATATGCATGTAATTTATAATTTCTCCTCGAGAAGCTCTTTCCAAGAACATGAAGTGGCACGAAAGTGACATGAAAGAATATTACAGATGGGACCGAGAATTGCACTGGATGTGATCTATGGGTAAATACAGAGAGGATGTCAAAATTCCACAGCAATGCCAGCATCTGAAATATAGTAGGCATATGGCTATAAATGACTATTTTTTCAACCTAGAAAAACACATTTAAAACAAACAATCAAACAAAACACACCATACTTGAATATTCAACAGAATAAAACCCCCATTAAATTACTGAGACATAGATCCATTACCTTTAATTTGTTAAGGATAAGGTTTTGCCTGGCATTACTTTATGAGGTAAGTTTTCTTATAATATGAAGAGCTATAAGTTATGAGAACCTACTTTTGAAGAGTTCTATCCAGAATTTTCCTTCTTTAAATAATGGGTGCAGCTAAAGAAGCATTTTAAAAAAATCAATCCAATCAGGTTTCAACAAAGCTGCACGTATATAATCTTAATGTTTTCACTGAAATCAGTATAAAGGGTAAAAGCCCTCTCTTCAAAATAGGTTCTCTGTCATTATCTTTTTGCAATATTAATAATGGCAATTACACTGAACTGCTGAACCAAAGGAAATTAAACAGGTTGGGATTTTTGGGGTGGTTTCATTCGTTTGTTTGTTTGTTTTTGTTTGGGTATAAGCCTCAGACAATGGAATATTATGTTAAAAAATAGGTCTAACATAGTTCAGAACTGAAAACTTATCAGACATCAATGATGTAGCAGTAGTTTGATTTCCCCTTCTAAAACATAATACAAACTAAAAATAAACCTACTGATATTACCTGTTTTGTTTTGGTGCTGATACCCTAGAGAAAAACAGATGGATGACAGACATAATGTGAAATGTCCCTGAGAACACTTCTAACTGTGTAGCACTAACCAATAAACAATATTTTCTTGTCACCGAAGAGCTGATGTTTGCCAACTGCTGTTTTTGAACTAACTGCTGTGATACATATTGTTAGACTGAATTCAAAGGTTCAGGTGTAGAACAATCTGTGTTCAGAGGTAGTTGCTGTAAAGGAAAAAATATCATTAGAAAACCTATCTTATCATTCAGCAAAATTCTTGGTTTTGCTTCCTTTGCCTAGGTAAATGTGGTCATTATCGCTAATTTTCAAGTACTTTCTGTCTTCTAACCCTATGGAGACTTTTGGGTTTTTCAGTGCTTTGGTAGTTATTAGACAGATTGTGAAGTGACAAATGAGGACTGACATGATATTTTTACCACCAAGAAGCAAAAAAGAGGAGCAGTATTGAAAGAAAAACTGCCTGAGACTAAGGGCCCCAGGCAGGAGGGAGATGAAATAGAGTAGCCTTAGGTAAATCCACCCTAAAACTACAAGGAGTTTTAGCATTACACTGGGCACACTGCTGTCCCAGCAGGAGTAGTGGGCTTTGAAAGCAGAACTAGAAGACCCAGTCTGAGAGTTTAAATGCAACCAAAGTTTGGGCCTGAGTCACTGGTTCATAACTGTGTACAGATACTCTAAGCTTACATTTCTATACAAGGTCCAAGGTTATCGCTGTACATAGATACTGTCCTCTTACTGATTATAACTTGAAATTGAAATAAGGGTCTAACAGAAAGACAGGATAGCTTAATTAACAGTCAAATATATTTTTCTTTTTGAAACAGGTCTTGGGTTGAGTCATGAAAGAACAGCTCCTAGAAGGAGTTACGATATATCTTAGAACGAAAGACACAGTGATACCTTCTGAAGCAGCAACAAAGCTGACAGTCTTTCAGCCCATTAAGCAAAGTGTTTACAGTTTGTATTTCAAGGTGGTTGAAATCATAATAAATACCGAACAAAGAAAATTAATCTGTTTCTGCAGCTTTCTGTCTCACCACTGTGGGGATGTTGAATAACTTTTCCTGTCCAGAGTCAGACACAAAAGTGTCATGTATTACATCAGCTGCTTCCTTAAAATTGCCTTCTCCCTTGTGTGTGTCCAATCCCACAAGCAATGTGAATGTTAGTTTAAATTTGAGAATGTAAGAGTTGTAACCTGAAAAGATATAAGACAGAGGTGACTTAATTTTAGTTCTCTGGAAATTAGAAAAAAATACCTACTTTTTTCTTCTTTTTTCTCTTTTTTTTTTTTTTTGTTTTAATTAGAAGACAGAATGTCTCCTCAGTAGGAAATGAAGACCAACTCCAACCCTTCAACTTTCAAATTTGTGTTTGTCATCAGGGAGGTTATAAATTCTGTAATTGCAACTTCTTAGCAATGTGACATACAGAGTGAACTTTATGATATGGGAGATGTCAAACTGTGATTTTCATCTGCATTAAATCCTCTAAATTCAGCTGCACCAGTGACTCATGTCCACTGTGAATGCAGAACTGCTTGTCCTGAAATTGCTGGAAATCGTGCTTTAAGAAATTTAGTCTCTGAAAATAAGACAGGCAATTTATTACGTCCTCTGTGAATCCTAGATATTCTCAGAAAGAAAATGAGTATAGGAAGGTAAATTTGTTACAAACTTGTGGCAAACACGAGAAAATCCAGAAAAGTACTGTGTAGTCCAGACAGCATCAAAAGCTAGAAAATGCTATGAAGACTATACAGGACTTTGCAGATCAAGGTAGCAGACAAAACACCTAAACTTCAACGTATACGTTTATCAGTGAATTGCAGAAGAAGTAGCTAGTGTATCATATTTTCTTAAAGCAATGGCAGCTTTTCCATCCTTGAGTACACAAAACTTAACAAAGTCCACAAACATCTACTGTCACTGCAATTAAGAGTTCTAAGGATGGAAAGACTGACCTAAAAAAAAAAAAATTACTAAATAATAATGAATTTAGAGAAAACTTTCAGATGCAGCATTCTTAGCTTAGCAAAACTCAAGGTGAGTCTTAATTGAGGCACAGAAGTCTTTAGCAGTACAGGATAAGTGCAGTAATCTCTTTTAGCTAATGAAAGGGAAGGAATTGAAAGTTGTAATCTTGTGCATAAGTGAGGAAAAAGAGATTACAGTGGTATGGCAAAAAATACTTGATATCTATCTGTTTGATACTTCAGATTTTTGCCTAAAGCCATGGCAATATCTTTGGAGAAAAGCTGAAATTGAAGGTCACAGTTGTAGTACTCTTTGAAATATTTCGGCATTTATTTGTTTTTTAAGTCTGTTCGTATGTTCAATCCGAGTAAGGCAACTAAAATGTTACCTTTTCTTCCTGCCTTTTTTAAATTCTTTTTTTCTAGAAACCTATTTTTATGAAAATAAAACCCTTTTATGAAAAAAACCACAAGCAATCTCCAGATGGAATAATTAATATTTATCCACATTTATGAGATGATAAGAGATGAGAATTTGTATTTTTGTGAATTTCCCTGTTTTAAATTAGCCTTATTTCTTTTCTTATGGACCTGATAGCAAAATTAAAAAAAAAAAAAAAAGTTAGACAATACAAACGTCAAACAATCATTGGGCCTGACAGAAAAAAATATTTAAGTCTTCAGCCTGAACTGTATTTTTAAGTGCTCTCCTGATATGGAGTCATTATAAATTAAATATTTCTCCTTTTTTCTTTTTTTTTTAAAGACAAATGTGTAGATTTTAACCAAATGGCTTTGGCCACAAATAAAAATCACTCAGCCTCATAATCATAAATAATGCATTCTTATACAGAGTGAAAACTCAGTAGCATTTATAATCTGCCCACAGTCTTCCTAATAAATTAGGTCAAATTAATAGTTGATGTTATGCATACTGACATGAGTGAAATTACATTAAAGATTAATTTGGCCCACTGCTTAAAATTCAGTTTTGAACCTCTAGGGTTAGACAATTTGCATTATGAAGAACAGATTCTGTATTAAGATTACTTTTGCGCATGTATGCATGTATGATCTGAAGTTCTGATTCAAAGCTCAGATATATAAATAAATGCACCGATAAATTTTGAAGAGGAGAAGTTATAATAACATTGATAATAACCACTGTGAAACAATGCCTCATTTTCAAAGCGGCTGTCATTGCTTTTTTGGATCTTCTGTAAAGGCACAACTCATTACATACGGTTTGAGATAGAGTCCCTAAACTCTATCTAGAGTCTCTAAAGTTTGAGATAGTGTCCCTAAACTGAACTCTAAGGTAATTGTGTATGAGGGGAGAGCAGTGTTATGACCTGTCCCTGAAGGCAGGGTAATTGAGGTTCTTGGTACTGATACATTCCTTTAGGCAAATTAGAGTCAAATGACACTAAATGGCTGGTGTTCATAAATACATATATGGAGGGTTTATTGCAGAGCAATTTGGTTGCAATGGAAAGGAGGTATGTACCTGGTTTGGTTATTATCTATAGAAATATAGCAATATAAAAGAATAAACATAAGAAAATATATAAAGAAAAGAAAGAAAGTGTAAGGAAGGACAAGAGTAGAAAGATATCACCACCCGTGGATCCAGCAACAAGACTTGATTGTTGCAATTTCAGTGTCTGTTGGTCGAAGTGATGGTTGCTGTCTTGATCCATCTGGGGTGGGGGAAGCCCACAAAACATAAAGTCCAATGGGTTAATACATGTTCAGGCTCAGGTGGGAATGCCCAGGTGGGGGAGTTTTACACTGTTGCAACACTGTGGATCACGCACAGTATTCCAGTGACAGGCCCCAGAAATGAGTCTGGGGGTGCTTTGATGGTTTATGACACCTTCTAAGACATGACAGCTGCCTCTCACACCAGGATAGCTGAGCCAGTTAAGCCTCATCAGAGGGGATGAACGCCTTCAGGACTACGTGTGGATGTCCCAGTAATTCCCTAGGGGTTAAGGGGAGAGTTTTATACTTGAGCCAGTAGTATAAGGGAGTTGTGTAAGGAAGGAAATTGGCATGATAAAAAACACTATCCCACCTAGCAGGATCTGCTTCTTATCAACATCTTTCCTTACCTGGCTCAAAACCCAGCTTGTTGATAACAAATGTTGGCTTGTCATGGTCACCCTCTGGTATTCACCTGGGCTGTTCTTATACAGATCAGAGGTTTCACCACCACACACCCTCCTCTCCTCCTCCCCTTTGGTTGGGGGTTGCAAACCTCAGCAAAGCACTCTGCTGGTTTGCAAATGGCCAATTGTTTGACTCATTAACTCTTAACATTTCAGTCTCACAGGGGATGAATATAATCTAGCCTGATGTTAGCATGATCCCTGAAAGCATCTTTGAATCTAAGCTGTGTTGTTGCTGTCTAGCTAGGTGAGTTATTAGAACTAAGCTTCTACAGTAGCTGGACTGGGGACTGACTAACTTGGGAGCAGGCTTACTGAAAAGTGCCTGGGTGTCCTAATGAACAGCAAATTGAACATGACTGAACAGTGCATACTCTCAGGAATGAAGACTAATGGCACACTGTGTCAGAAACATCACAGGTACAGGAAGGAAGTGATTGCTCTCCTCTACCAAACAGAGAAAATATGCGGAATTATGTGCCCAGTTTTCCTCTTCTCAATACAAGAAAGATATCTACAAATTGGAGTGAGCTCAGAGGGTGCCCATCAAGGGCTGGAGCACTTGCCTCATGAGGAAAGGCTGAGAAGCTGGGAGAGTTGGGCTTGTTCAGCCTGGAAGTTATTTGGCTGACTAGATGTGGAGTACATGAATCCAAACACCATCTGTAGGCAGGTGGAGATATCTGTGTGGCTAATACGACTTAGGATTGATAGAAACCTGTGTCCATCTGGAGTGGCACGTAGAGGCCAGGCAGGATCAGATGTCTAAGGTGGTTCTAGAGGCTTATGTTTGAGCAACTGTTTGCTAAAACTGTGACTAATAAGTGGTAATAGGACTCCTAGTGACTAACTCTTGGTACTAAGTGCACATGAAAGCAGCGAAGATGAGATGGGGTCAGTTGATAGGTTAGCTGACACAGTGACACACCTAACTGGTACTTACTGCATTTTAATATGTGATGCTCAGTGCTGCCCAAAATGTGTAACTGCAGAAAAAACTGTAAAAACCCGAAAAGGAAACTAAAAGCACTGTGAGCATATGCAACTTCCTGGTAGTTCAATGTGCTGTTAATAGTAAATTATTACCACTAAAATCAAAGAACTGAAAAAGAACAAGAATCGAGGACAGGTTTAGCCCAAAGAGCTTTTATTTCACAAAGCTATAAACACCTGAAAAAGAAATGTAATGAGGTTTCTCAGCTATAACTGTAATATTATTAACTAAAAAATTAATTGTCCTTGTATTACCATAAAAGACCCCCACTATAGTTCATTGTGAAGCCAGGTTTCAAATGTAACTTTTCATCATACACCTCAGATTTTCCTGCTGTGACCTGCTCTTCAATGTGCCATAAGTATCTTTGAGGAACATTGGGCATGTGCAGAGAATTACTGAGGAGATGTTGGCTAACAAATGTGAAACAAATTATAAACTATTAATTTATAAATCACATTTCTATGAAATAGATATTTCCCGCACTTCCATGTCTCTGAAAAATTTGGATATAAAATTTAATAAACACAATTTTACTCTGAAAACAAGCACATTTGGTTTTCGTCAGAGAAAAAGTATATGTAAAATTAAATATCTGATGTTAAAACATCCATAGTAAAGTTCCAGTCACATTTTTGTTTACATGTCAATAATGCCTACAGTCCCAAAGAAAGGCAAAGGTGGTGTTGCTGTAGACATTGAACAGATAATTTGTAAGACACACTACTTCTTCCAGTTTAAGGAAAAAGAATTGAGAGACCGAAGTATGGCATTGTTTCTCTTGTCTCAGGACACATACTGGTGCAGAAGTTAGATAGTGTCTTTAAGAGTTTTGAATTCAGTTTTCTTGAGTTGCAGTTGTATATGAAGTCTCTTGCCTGTCCAAGACATCTTTCACTTCTTTTAGTTGACCTTCTTAGCTGATTTAGGATTTGTAATATTGTTAACATTCTTTTGCTTGTTGCTAGCTCTCAGGTTACCAACTGTCAACTCTGGTATAGTAAATCTCATTAGAGAAGTTGCCATTCAAGGGAAGGATTTAGGGACATGTTATCTCAACTGTCTTAATTCTGAAAACCATACTCTTTCTTAGTGATGTTGTTGTAGTAGTTAACTTTAAATCTCTTCAGAAACAAGTGTCATCTTCCAAAAAATGTCACTGATCCCTGTGCAAAAGCGTATTATTATTTTATCATAATATTGGCAAAGTATTTAGATATTAGAAAATTTTCCTGTGAATTTTAGTTCATGTAAAGCAGTACTATAAGTATTAATACAAATTCATGCTGCAGTTCCTGTAACATGTTGAATTTTGAGTCCTACTTATATTGGAGAGCAGAATTGGAATACTAAACATATTATTGAGCTTCAATAAATTTGGATAAATATTTACAGATAAAAATAATTCCAGAAAAGTAGAAATACACTCATTGCAATACCTATGATATTTAAAATTTTATTTTGATTAAGTGTAGCTAAATATTAGTTTGTTTAAATAGAATGGAAAAAAATTAAGAAAAACGAGAATGATATCTAGTGGAATGGGGAAACAGTCAATATGAAAAAATAATTACTGGAGGAATGTAGTGCAAGCCCATACTTGAATTAAACAGCTTTTCTTCATCAAAGAGCTTAAAAAATCAGGCTTTGCAGAACACTATTAATTTTTTGCTCACATAGGCCTTGTATTGTGTCTGTAAAAATTTTCATATTAAATTTGAATTAGGTTTCCTATTGGGCCTAAGTGTGTTTAACTAATGGGAAGAGTTTCAGAAAAGGACACATGAACTGTGTACTTTAAGGGAAAAAAAGTTAGTTTTCCACAGTGGGACAAAGAGATGCACATTTACATAGGCACATTAAACCATTTTTCTGTTCATTCAGGCAAAACATTGGAAACCTCCTGCTTGGGAGTGAGGAGTCTAAAGGCAAAGCTGAGGAAAGACAAAAAGTACATCTGGGAGCAGCTGTGTGTCTCTGAAAGAGATTTGATGCAGTTCTGTTAAGATGTTTGAGTTAGTCTAACAGGCCTCTTCTAAGTACAGCAAGAAACTGAATCAGCTCAGCTGTACAGATTGATCATAAACTCACAGCTTCCACGGTCCTGTCCTCTCATACCACTTCTGACCAGGCAGTGCTACCCCAAACTATCCCAGTAAAAAGAAGGGGGACAAAGAAAGCAGGATAAAAATCTAGGTCAGCTTCCCAAATAAATCCATTTCAGAGCCACATGAGTGACAATACGAGTAGAAGTATCAGTTTTCAGAAAATGTCTTAGGGTAAAGTTATATTTTGGATCAGAATTAGACCCAGATTCAATCACCTCAATTCATGCATCTGCACTACAGATTTCTACAAGTCATTCTAGTGTCTTTATCTCTCATCACAGTCAGTGGAGGTCTCTGATGGTCTTCAGTGCCAGTTTAGATGGTGCAAGCTATCCCACCTTCACTCCATAACAGATTTCAGAAGTGTACAGGTTTCCCACATATTTAATGTCTGCCAGTACTGTGTATCTCAAAAACCTGAATACATACTGAGTGGCACTATATAGCTACATTAAGCCCACTAAGCTCAGCTTATAGTCAAATCATAACTAGTACCTAGAAAACCATTCATCCGATAAAATATAGCTGTTTACTTCTGGATGACAAAATAACTTTCCATATTCTGATTAGATTTCCACTGGCTTAGACATAATGACTGCATATAGACACCTTTTGATATTGCTGTATGCATTTACATTGTGTTGATCTTCAGCTGTCTTGATAAGGAGCTATTCTCACCCACAATCTAATATATCTCTGTTGTCTGGAGGAATTTGTCAAATTACACACCAACTAAAAAGTAAACTGAAAGAAGATGTACATCCTTTACAGAAAATCTTTTCTTTCTTTCCTACAGTAGTCAACAAACTGTCCATCTCAAGCAGAATTGCCTTAGTGAAATAACTTCATGTACTACTAATGTTTCTGCCTAATAAACCACAAGATCCAAAATGTAGCTAATTATGGAAGTCAAAACCAATTAATTTTTTTATGACTGCTTAGGTAGTATTGCTTTCTAATAAAGCAATATATAAGACGATCTTTCCTTGGCCTTTTCCACCTAACCACGCCACTTTCCTTACATGGAAGTCTATTGGTCTTTATCCGAGTGGAGACTCAGTGCAAGTAATGTACAAGCATTGCTACTCTCTGAGTAGCAATATTAACACTTTCAGACCATCACTGGAAGTTTATACTTGATTAGCACTCAGTAGGTTTTGGAAGAGGAATTTTGAATGTTGTTCTATGAAGCTAAAGTGATGAAATTGCAGTATGGCAGTAAAGGAAAGGACAGAATGGGGCTGGAGGTTGATATCACTTGTGTTAGAGCTGGATTAATTTTCTTAGAAAATTTTGAGACCTGAACCAGCCCACTGGGCCTCTAGCTTATTTAAATACTTTTGTCTATGTAATTAGATGTGGTTTGAATTAAAGTTTTAGATTAAATCTAAATAGATTAATGTGTGTTCTTAGGCAAGTTTATATGAAGTTGTGCAGGCAGAAGAGTAGTAGTGACTTACGAGTGCATCTTTTAACCTGGTAGAGTATATTGTAAACTAAATATGCAGCAATAGCCTGTGAGATTAGATGTTAGTAGAATCTGCCCTGGAATGAACCAAGGAAAGCTTTCATGGTAAAGCTAATTACACAGCAGTTGTCCATGTCTGAAATTTTGTACATGTTTACTATATCCTATACTATATACTATACTTAGATGAAAAGTACACTTATCTGCATGAATTATTCAAAAATTAATTTGTATCTGACTGTCTGTGAGAAAACATATTGGACATGGAAATCAAATAAAAAGGTCATTGAACAGTGCCTAGGCTCTGCAGGGCACCTTCCAGGTAGGTGCTTAGTAGAACAAGAGGGGTGAAAAAAATCCTGTGTTGTGTGTTCAAAGTCAATCTCATTATATTGAAGCCAGTTAGAAAATATTTTTTTCCTCCTTGATCATTGCTGTGATGTTTCTATTGTTGTTACCGAAAACAATTCCTCGTGTATATATGGTATGGTCAGTTTTCTGAATTCCAGTTTTCCGTGACACATTTAACGCACAAACTTGAGTGTGCACACAACTGCTACCCCATATCCACTCTGAAAAAAGTTCTTTTTTTAAGACATAAAATGTATTTTTAACATACTAATTTGCCATGAAGAGAATCAGAATTCATCAACTTTCTTTGCTACTCTGAAGCTAAAGGCTTTCCAGAGGCGTGATGCAAATAGATAATTTCATAAGCTGGAAGGCACATTGCTTCTGGAAGAACACCATATTTAGTTCTCTGGCCCACAGACTATACTATACCTTTGAGTGATTTACCAGGTCTAGCAGAAACTGAGCTCAGTACGAATGGGCAAGAACTTCATCTGTTCAGTGGTACCTGATTTTATCTTCCCAATTTTGCTAAAGTAGGACTTTATTCAAATAAATTAGGCACAGACATAAATGTCTGTGAGGCAGGGGCTTTTGGGGAGATTTGTAATGAAAGAACATTAAAACGGTAGGAAACACTAAGGCTAATATCAACAAACAAGTCAGACACATAAGTAAAATGTTAATTTTCTTTTCTACTTCATATACTATTTATGCCTCTGTTTGTATGTATCAAAACTTTCACATCGCTGAAAAAACTTTTCTGCAATCAAAATTTTTCCTAAAGTAGCACCTATAATATTTACAGCACAAACATTTCTGTAAACTCTGGTAATGAGATTCTGAAACAGGAGAGATGAAGGATAGAGTATAATTGCTTTTTTGGCTCCAGAGATTCTTGGATAAATTTTAACATCTGGCACCGTACTATATCCTGGAAGACCTACAAGTTTTCATGGGGGAAGAACTGTTATGATTCTGTAAGCTCAGGTCCCATTTTTGACATCTGGCTTATTTTTGATTACTTTAATTTTTGTTAAATGAGGTACTTTGTTACTTGTTTTCTTTTCCTGTGCTACCCTAAAAATAGGTCTATTCAAAGCCAGATATGCTTTTTTTTGCTTCCCCTAAATAGAAAATACACAACTTGCCTTGCTGGAAAGATTAATGATTATAAATTAATTTTTCATAGTGCCTAATAATCTTTCCTCTGAATCTACCACCCCAAGAGCAGTCTATCACTTTCAGATAAGTGGTCTCTTTCATTAGGTTCTTATTTTCCTAGTAACAATTATAGGTATATTGGCTAGTTAAGCTTAACTTGAAATATAATTTGTATCAGCACCTTGAAAGTTGTGTTATTTATCTTTTTATCTTTTTAAGATTCAGTCATCTGTGTCCAAGACGTCGTTGACTATTACATCTTCCCTTCATATTAAAGGATATCCTATTAATATGTTATTATACGAAAAGTGTATCTCTCTACAGTTAAGAGATTAATTCATTTCTGTTTTGTTTATTGTAATTTGCCTATAATCTCACTGTTCTCAGTCATGCTCTGGTAATATATTATCTTGGTATGAACCTCTGACTAAACTAAATTCAATCAATTGCAAAAAATTAACCTGTGATAGAAATGAGTTTTCTCTGACTGATGCAGAACTAAAGGATCCTTCACTAGGAGTCAGGTTTATTTTGAAGCAGAACAAAATAACTATTTTAGTACTAATATTTGGCATCCCTGCTCATGGCAGGAGGGTTGGAACTAGATGATGTTTAAGGTCCCTTCCAGCCATTCTATGATTTTATGATTTCTGAATAGGAAAAATCTGCTATTTGTAGTGATTTGTCTTTTGGCTTCTATGACTTTCTAAAGTAAATTTTTTTTTTTCCCCTCTGTTTCACTGTGCTCTCACACTCCTATTCCCTGAACCCTTCTACCAGTACGAGGACTCCTTTACGACTGCTATGAATTAATGTAACACTAATGAACATATCTCAAGATCACAGATAGTGTCTGCTGAGCAAAACTATTTCGCTCTGAAACAAACTTTTTTTTAAAGAGCAATGAAAAAGAAAGTAAAATATGTCTGGTTTCGGTCTTTCATGTGCATCCTCCTCCCCCAAGCTCAAGTGCTGTCATTTCTGGATGAAAAGAGGATGTGGAGGCTGGTGTCATTTAAATATTTTATTCATTACACTTACTACGTGTTTCTCATGATTTGCGGTAGGAAGTGGGTAGGGACTGTAAGGCTCCTTGGATAGTGCTACAATAGCTATGAATCTATTTCTTCAGGATTTGAATCTATTTAATTCCTTGCAATGAGTTATAGGACAAAAAGTCCTGTAGAAGTACCTGTACATCTTGGCATTCTACATAGTGGATAAAAAAGAATTAAATGTAGTACTACTGTGTAAAAAGAGACAGTAGAGTCCTACATTAACATATCCAGTGATATAATTGAACATTTCTTTTTGAATGTGAGTGAATAGGGAATGCTTATGGAGTGATGAGGACATAGATCTGTATGTAGATTTCTAATAGTAAGATAGATGATAAAATGAAGATGATATTGAAGGTTACAGAATTACTTTAGATGTCTAGCAGTTAAGTTTAAAAATACTATCTCAAAATAATTTTGATAACATAAGCATTTAATGGTGTTTTTTATCAAATACAAAGGAAGCAGCATTCATGCCAGATCTCAAAAGTATTCCTTTCAATTACACAGTAAAAAACTTCAATGTGTTAATTTACAGGGCATGAGAAACTGTTTCTTTCTGATGGGGAAAAAAATTTTAAAAATCCTGGGCAATTTCGGTCTCATTCACAGCTAATTACAGGCAATTGAGAGAACTGGTAGGTCCCACCCCTTTTATCAGGTCATCAGTGAACACTCACCTCTAGTTGATGTTATTTGCAGTTCTTAGTGAAAACAGATTACAGTGATAAAATATCAATTTGTCATGGCATATTTAGAGATAACATGGGATTACATGTGACATAATGTTGTGACCTCTTTTCTAGTTAAATAGTAGAACTAAAGCCTTTGTGTTTTCTTCTTAGCTATTAAAATTTCTGCCTTTAAAATTAACTAACTAGGTGTTCACATTTCTAAACAAATAATGTTACAAATTTGATCAGTGCAAAATTGTGATTATAAAATCCAAAATGTTAATTTCTAAGCACTTACATATTAAACTTTCTATGATGCTTGAAAGAATAATTCATTTTTGTTCTCAACTGAACTTCTCAAAAACACGCAAACAAATATATCCCTTTTCAGTATACTAAATCTCATCAGGCAGGTATATCCTCAAAACAGTTATTTCAAATATGAATTTTTCAGTCTCTGACAAAAATATGATTTCTTTTTGTTTGTTAACATGTCTCACAGGATTACCTATCATTAGCAGTTGTGTGTTGTTAAAAAAATACTGATTAAAAAAATGGACTAGCTAAATGATACTGCAGTTACTGAAAATGTACTGCTATAAGTTTAGTTCCTTTCATTTGTATTTAGCCCTTGAGGCATACAAACATATTTATAATTTTTTTTCTTCTGATTGACCACTAGAATTCAGATATTTTGAATGAAGTCATTATATACTAACAATCCATTTTATTTCCTTAGATCAGGCAATTTCAGTATCAAAAAATGTCACATATGTAGAAGACCAGAGGAATGATTGACTGGCTCAAAACAACTGTGTGGGAAGTGCATGTGTAGGGGCAGGGTGAGTTGTGTGAAGGTGGGGCAGTGCACTGCTCCATACCCTGCCCCTGGACCCTTAATCAGCCTCTGGTCCAGTCCCTAAATGGCTGCCAGCCACATGGCATGCCAAAACCCCCCAAATGGCTCCAGCTGACCACTGGATAAGATCTCAACACCTTTAAATAGCCTTGTAGCTCTTCTTGGGAGAGGGAAGGATTTTTCTCGATTTGACTTCATATTTGGGGTTTAGTTATAAGCAAGAGATATTGCAAGGAAATTAAAAACCTTTGAAATTCAGTGCAGTGTCAGTAATATTGAATTCTTACTTGGTCATTAAGGCAGAAGGTACCCCAGAAACGAGTCTGCAAGAAACCTTCATCTGTTTCTTGTGTAGTTTTTGAGGCAAGGAATTGATACAAAATGATTGAAACAGAATGCGTAATCATTAAGATAAAAATATTTCCTGTGACTACATTCAGGTTTGATATCAAAAGATGCTTATCTGAACTTCATCAGAATCTGTTTCATAAATTTTCATAGAACCGGAGATATTATGGGTTGGAAGTGACCCTAAAGGTAGTCTAGTCCAACCCCCTTGCAAGGAGCAGGGACAATTTCCATTCAACCAGGTTGCCCAGAACCCCACCCAACCCGGACTTAAACACTTCCAAAGATGGGGCATCTGCAACTTCTCTGGGTAACCTGTTTCAGTGCGTCAACAACCTCACAATGAAAAATTTCTTCCTAATATTTAACAAAAACCTACCCTTTTTTCGATGCAGACCAGATAATGTTTTATCAAATATCTTAGAGCAATTAAATTAATTGTCCCCACAGTCCTGTATATAGGCTTATCTGAAAATTTACTTCATGATTGTAAATGTTTTTTCTTATTCTGTCTGGAATTATATTCATAATCCATTTGTAGCTGTTTGCTTTTCACCAGCATTATCTTCCAATTTAATTAGTTCTTTCTCACTTCTTCCAAAGCCCCCAATATTTAGCTTAACAAAATTAAATGACTCCTTATATAAATAAGTCAAGTCCTTTAACCTCTTTTCATAAGCTTGGTTTTTCATTACTGTAATTATTTTGACATTTCTCTGAACCTGTTTCAATTTAAGTTCATTACTGTAGGTAACCAAGATAGTAAATTACATTCTGAAGTCTTTACTTTTTAGAGTGTTATGAATATAGAAGTGTTTTGGTTCTTTTTTTTTTTTCCAATCTGTGCTTTCTGTTCCTTCCCAGAAGTGGGAGGCTTTCTCAAAAGATTTGTTACACTTATAGGTCAAAACCATCTCATAGGATTTGAGACAGAAAAAGAAGTGGTGCTCTTAAATTGAAGTAAAGGAGACCGAGGTTCACCTAAAGGAAAACACTCTAATGCAACATCAGAATAAATGGTTTAAAGATACTGTCAAAGAGAGAAATTTAAAGAACAGTTTTGACAAGTATCTGCCATGAAAGCTTTATTTTTGATTCATATGCCTCTTAGTGTGAGAACAGACTACAGACTACTTACTTTTAAAGACCCTTTAAATGTTATGGCTCCATAACAAAATCTATTTCTACACCATCTAAGTAGCAGTTTATGAACCATGTGATTTATTACTTACACCAGCAAACAATATTCTTAATTTTGAATTAAATTCTACTGCAAAATACTTTTCTAAATCCTTGAGAATCAAGGTGAAAATATTTAAAGTTATTCTGAAACATACACAGTGAGAGATGCCCACAATTATATTTCTCAGTTATAACAGAATACAATATCATAGAAAATCCTGAGTCGGAAGGGACCTACAAGGATTATTGAATGATTGGATACTGGCCCTGCATAGGTTAGCCCCAAAAATCACACCATGTGCCTGAAAGGATTGTCCAAGCACTTCCTAAACTCTGTCAGGCTTGGTGTTGTGACGACTTCCCTGGGGAACCTGTTCCAGCGCCCAACCACCCTCTGAGTGAAAAACCTTTTCCTAGTATCTCCCCAGACACAGCCTTATGCCATTTCCTCAGATTCTGTCCTTGGCTGAGGTCCACAGAGAAGAATCAGTGCCTGCCCCTCTGCCTGCCCTCATGAGGAAGATGAAGACCGCAATGAGGTGTCCTCAGTCTCCTCTTCTTCAGGCTGAACAAGTCAAAGGACCTCAGTCACTCCTCACATACCTTGCCCTTAACCCAGGACCATGAGTGATCCAGTTTAGAAAAGTCTGGAGGCAGCAATGTTTATGCCCTGCTGTGATCTCCTTGGGCTGCCTTTTCCAACCCCACTGTCCCCGGACCTTTAGGCTTTCTGGCTTTCTGAACCCTAACTCTAAATATAAAGAAAGCTTGGCACTGGAGCTGAGGTACCCATCACTATGGATGGTCCAAAATATAAATGCACGAGACAGCAATTTTGAGGCCCTGCCATGATCCCCTTTGCATGCCTTGCCCAACCCCAGTGTCTCTGTAGCAGCAGGCTCTGTGGCTCTCTGAACCCTAACCATAACCCTAAAACTATTGGCAGCTTGGCACTGTGGCTGTGGATTCCATCACCATGGATGGCCCATACTAGAAAGTTGTGAAGGCACCAATTTTGTTGCCCTGCTGTGGTCCCTTGACTTGCCTTTTCCAGCTCCAGTGTCCCTGGAGCTGTAGGCTCTCTGGCTCTCTGAACGCTAACCCTATTTCTAATGGCAGCTTGGTGCTGCATCTGACATTCCCATCTCCATGGGTGGCCCAGTTTAGAAAGCTGCAAAGGAAGCAATGTTAGTTCCCTGCCATGACTCCGTTTGAATGATTTTTCCAGTCTCAGTGTCCCTGCAGCTGTAGTCCTTCTGGCCCTCTGAACCCCGACCTTAAAGGCAACTTGGGACTTCAGCTAAGGACCCCATCACCATGGGTGGCCCAGACTAGAAAACTGTGGAGACAGCACAGCAATGTTGGTGCCCTGACATGATCCCATTGGAGCGTCATTTCCAGCCCTAGCATCCCTGTAGCTGTCAGCTTTGTAGGCAGACACTTGACTACCATACTTTTCCATCCATCCATCCATGCTTCCATTCATCTCTTTGTTAATGTGATTTCTCTAGCATTTATAATAGATGCGATCTAATGAGGCAGACAATCCCTTCCCTTGATCTGTGGGCTCTGCCTATGTTCATATATCCTGGGAACTGCCAGGGCACACCATGATAGATGTTCCTACCATCATCCCAGGCCCTTTTTACAGAGCTGCTCCATTTTTCCATTCTCTCTGGATTGTCTGAATGGCAGCCTTGCTCTCAAGCATATTGACTGATCACATCAGTTTGAGGTCAGCTGTGAATTTGATGAGTACGCTCTCCATTATCGCCTCCAGTTTGTTGATGAAGACTTTAAATATAAGAGGACCTGGGATGGACTCCTTTGATCTGACTCTTGTTAGGAGCATCTTGATAGCCTACAACCCATTACCATCTGGGTCCAACCATCAAAATACATTTTTGCTCATCTAATTGTTCACTCATGCACTATAATACCCTAATTTATGCACAGCAATATTGTGGAGAACCTGTCGAAAACATTGCTGAAGTCATGATATTGGACATATCCTCCTCTCTACTCATTTACATATTCAGTCACTTTATCATAGAATGCAATCAAGATGGTCAGGCACAATATACCTTTAGTAAATCCATGTTGTCTGCTCCTGGTCACTCCCACTTCCTCAACTTGAAGGATACTCACACCATGATTTTTCCTGGGTGAAAGTGAGACTAGCTAGCCTGTAGTTGCCCAGATTGACCTTTTGTCCTCTTTTGAAGTTGACTATGGCATTTGTTTTTTTTGTATTTGTAAGAAATGTCTTCCAATCTCCATGGTTTTTCAGAGAAAATGGAGAGTGATCTTGCAAGGATCACAGGATCTTCAAAGGTGCAGTCTGTCAGGTCCCTTGGGCTTTCAGTTAATCCATGACAATCTTCATCCACTGCTGCTTTTTTCCTTGAACTTTGACGTCAGGCACAAACTTCAGATAATTCTTCTAATACTGTATATTCTAAAATAAAATTTTTCTGCAGAGTATTTGCAGTCATGAAATGTACCAAAGTACTCAACCCAGCATAGGACTCCCAGCCTGAAAGTTCCCTAGACGTTTAATCTTAGTCACCAAAACACGCTCTGTGATATGCTCTGTATGAGCATAATCACAAGATTAAAAGGTTTTTCTTGCTCATGAATCTCTTTGCTTCCTTCAGGAGGAAGATTTTTACTTGAAGAATTTCACAGTCTGATGACCACAGCAATAAGTTCAGTCCATTGAATTCTTAGTCAAGTACCTGGGATCTCTAATTTCTGTCTCAGTTTTTGAAGCCCCTGACTTCAAAAAGTGTTCTGATAACAACTGAGGCTCCAAGCACATGATGATGTAATAATTATCATCAACTGTCTCTATTCTCAGTGGAAGAGAGGGACATGTGACATAAGATAACTTAATGTCGCCAAAACCCCACGAATTTATGTTTCATAGGCCCTTGGGAAGAAAGGAGAAACATAAATGAACAGTATGTCTTTTGACTGTCTGGGAAATTATGTTATTATGTTAAGTGGATTTCTTCCTGTTGAGGCAAAAATAGAATTTCATTGGCACATTTCCAGGACTAAACTATTCTTGCTACTGCTTGCTGTGTTCATTTCTCTTATGCTCTTGCTTTTACTCGTAAATTTTGGAGTATTGGCTCATGATATTCTTTTTGTTAGAGCTGAAGTTGAAAATCCTTTGAACATTTAAATGTCTCCTGTTTCACTCAGTAGCTCATCTCACTATTTCACTTAATCTCTCTTAAAATTGTACTGTGCTTAGATAATATCTTATTGCCGTTAATATTCTTTGTTAGTTTTAAGTCCTTAGGTTTTCTGAATTTGCAACTATATGCTTTTATGGTTCCTTCATAGAACATTTTATGTTACTGTTTCCATTTTTTCTATGATTGCCTTTTGGTTTTCAGATTATCAATCAACTTCTTCATTCAATTACATTGTTTTCTGATCTCCTAAGCTTATCTTTCCTTTGTATGTGAATAGTTTACCTCAAAGCTTTTGATTTGTTGTTTTTTTAAGAAATAACACATATTCTACACTTTTTCCTTCAGATTACTTTCTGCAGAAACAAGTTGTCGGGTTTGTTTAATTCTTCTTTATTGAAGTACAAGAAATGGTTTTGCTTTACTTTCTTCAGAACTGTGAAGTCTATAGAAAAGTCCATCCCTTTTCGTTGCTTAACTCTTTTCCTTAAAATTTTAAATTATTATGCAGACTTAACTAGAAAACCCCAAACCTGTGAGCTGATTATGATACTTTTTGCAATGAAAAAATCATCCACAAAGCATTCCCCAAACTCACTTGAGACTTTAAGTCCTGTCTTTTTGAACATGTAGTTCTGCAGACAGATAGTTAAGTCTCCCATGCCGGATTGCCTTTCAATTAACAGTTGGTGTTTTCCTGCTGCTCAATTTGACTTCAAAATTTTCATTTAACTTCCAAATTTTCCAAATGAACTTCCTAGTTTGTTCAAAACCAAGAAGTTAGAAAGCTTAGTTGGAATTTCTATTACTGATATTTTCCCGATAGTTTCTGCTGCATTTCCTGTGTTTGTATTTTATTTACCTCTGTGCTGGAAGAGTTTTTACTAGACGATTTATTGCCACAAACAGGCAAAATATGTATCAAATATAGCAAAATGCATATAGCAACTACAAAGCATTCCTCAGCATTCCAGAAAGCATTCCTTATTACAATGTACAGAGTAAAACACATTACCAGAAGACTTCAAAGTATTACTAAAAAGCTCTTTGAAGGAATTTGTAGCCATGTACCATTTTAGAGTGAGTGGCTTTTCAAGCACCGCCACAGTTACTCCTTGTTAGGGTCACTAAAGCTTTCATACTTTTTTGCATTCTTTCTCTTTAAAAATGCACCACTCACATATTTTATCTTTACAGGTTATGTCAATATTTCAAATTTTTGCACTGTAGATTTATTGTTAGTGTTCTATTAAAGATGAAAGAAAACTGATTGATGTATCTAAACATAATTCTTGTTCCATTTTAAATACCTGTAGGACATTAATTCCTTATGCTCTTCATCTGTCATTCTAGGATGGCACAGATATCCACTGGGATGTATCTGCCAGGCCAGTACAAGCACCTGAGGTAGTCTAGTGCATCTAGGATGACACTAGATGTCAACTCTTAAGCAACCAACTTGCTTTGATTTTTCCAGGCTATCATCTGACTCTTCTCCTTTTATCTAACATGTATTGCCTATAGATCAAGTTTCATTTAAAAATCCTCCAATTATCTTTCAAATTTATGTCACTTGCTGTCTTTTCCCTCAATTTCTTTCAGTTGTTCCATTTGTCTGAGTTTGCTAAAGGTTTTTGCTATACTGAGTTTTAACTTCAGTATTGTGCCCCAAGAGATGTGAACACAGGAAGTATTCCATGGATTAGAAAGTACTGCAAGGAGACACTAATTCAGAGAAACCTGTAAATTTGGCCATTTTGCTTCATCCAACTCCTTTTAACTGCCTTCACATCTGCAACTGTTGAAGGTGAGACTCTAATTGGTATGACCCTGCCTAATCCCTTTGGATTTGTAATTAATAAATCTGTTGATATCTCCACAGCTTCCTGTGGCAATAAATTACAGAAGTTCACTGCCTATTGGGAAGAAAAAGTTATTTCCTGGATTTGTTCTGAACTGGTGTCTCAGAAGTTTCAGTACGAGCAATAAATTCTGGTATTGAGTGTTTTGATAAATTATGATTCCTCATTCTTCTGCCCAAATTTTAGAATATCTGATACGTTTTTCTCTCTTGAAAAGTGGTGTCTCCATCCCCTTGTTTGATGCTCTTGTCTTCTCTTTCTATAATTCCACTCTACTCAGTTTCATCCCTCTTGAGTCGCCTAGACCACACCTGTTCACAGTACCCAAGAAAAAAGTCCAACAAGCTCTTTTAAGGTGATAAATTGAGGGCCTGTCTTCTGTTGTCTCTTTCCTCTGATGCATGATATTTTGATACCTTTCCTTGCTGGTGTGTTCACTAAGACAGTTACTTCGAAGAACCTCAGAATCTCTTACCTGAGCTGTTACTACCAGGCATAACTGAGGAGTCCCACGTGACACTTTGGAAACCACACTTTGTAGTAGTAGTGGTGGTTTGAAATATGTCAGTTTTGAATTTCAAGAACTATGCATAGGGAAAAAAGCTTGATGTTAAGTTATTAACAGAGTTTAAGTAATCTGCTTTAAATATTCTAAGAACAGGTGAACAAATATTGTTATTGCAGTTGCTACTCCAGAGTTTTATTTCCTGGCACTTTCCAGAGACAACATATGTTGACCTGTTTGCTCAAACCTAATTTCAAGGGGAAGAAACATACAGACATATGTAAGACTAATGGAAAGAGATGAGCATTACGAAATGTTTAAGTGTCTGCATATGCATTCTTGTAGGTGTGTAAACGTGTGATGGTCAGATGAGGATAATTTAAGGTTTACAAGGATCTACTATTAAAACTTTAATGAAATGAGTCTGGAAAGTTCATGCATCATTAAGGACATCTGTCATATGGTGTGCACATGAAATTCTTGCTGACTAGCATGCTGGAAATTAAATACATTATCAATGTGTTCCAGAAAGAAAAATGAGACGAAAACCAAGTGAAATGTGGGGTAAAGACAGAAAAGGACCCTTTTGTAGCAATATCTTCCAAATAATGTGTGGAGAATTGGTACTTTGGCAAAGAAATGTGCACTCACCATAGATTCATTCTCTGGTAATCCAATGTTTTCAGGTAAATAGAAGTTTTTGGTTTTTTTTATTTCTGTGATATGGGAGAATAGTGAGCACTTCAGCTAAAAGATAAGCTATGGGATATTATACCAGGTAATTATTTTTACTTTTTTTTTTTCCCAAAACCAAATTAACAATTGAAACAGTAAAAAGCAATGTTTATTTTTATATACATTCAGATAATGTTTTTCAAAATGAAATCTTTGCAGAAAATTTCTCCATCTGAAAAACCTTTTAATAAAAGTTTTGGTCAATGCTGGATACTTCTACTACAGTGGACACGAGCCAGCAATGTGCACTTGCAGCCCAGAAAAGCAGTGATATCCTGGACTGCATCGAAAGCAGTGTGACCAGGAGACTGAGGGAAGTGGTTGTAAAGACAGGCTGAGAGAGCTGGGATAGTTCAGCTTGGAGAAGAGAAGACTTCAGGGAGACCTTAGTGCTGTCTTTCAATATATAAAGGAGTCTTAAAAAAAGACAGAGATGCTGAGGCCTGTAGTGACAGGATAATGGGCAGTAGTTTTAAACTGACAGTGTAGATTTAGTTTGGACATAAGGAAGAAATTTTTTTTACTATAAAGTTGATGGGACACTGGAACATGTTGCCCAGAGAGGTCATGGAAACCCCACTGGAAATGTTCAAAGTCATGTAGGAAAGGGCTTTGGAGATACTGATCTAGTGAAAGATGCCTGTTTACATGACATGGGGGTTGGACTAGATGATCTTTGAAAGTCCTTTCCAACCAAAACCATTCTATAAGGCACGTATTAGAAAGGGTCTGAGTAGGAAATATTGAGTAAATCTTTGGGAGAACTAGTGGAACTTTAAAAATATAACATTTCAAACTTGCTGAAGCAATGATAACTGAACTTGTTAAAGATAATCTTAATATGGTTCTAGTGGTCACATAGAACTGAAAATTATCTGTCATTTTCTGGGCTGCAACAAATGCATATCCCTTGCAAAGTAATGTATATTTCAAAACTGATCTAGAGCACCCTTGCTGAGAAGGACTTGAGGGTGCTGGTGAACGAGAGGCTGGACATAACTCAGCAACGTGCACTTGCAGCCCAGAAAGCCAATTGTATCCTGGGCTGCATCAAAGGCAGAGCGGCCAGCAGGGTGAGAGAGGTGATTCTGTCCCTGTGCTCTGCTCTGGTGAGATCCCATGTGGAGTGCTGCATCCAGCTCTGGGGTCTCTAGCACTGGAAGAACATCGATCTGTTGGAATGAGTCCAGAGGAGGCCTTCAAGATGATTAGAGTGATGAAGCATCTCTTCTATGAGGAAAAGCTGAGAGAATTGGGATTGATCAGCCTAGAGAAGAGAAGGCTTTGGCATGACCTAATTGCAGCCTTTCGCAAAATACTTGAAGGGAACCAACAAGAATCACAGAATCATAGAATGGTTTGGGTTGAAAGGGGACTTTGAAGATCATCTAGTTCCAACCCTCCTGCCACGGGCAGGGACACCTTCCACTAAACCAGGCTGCTCAAAGCCCCCCCCCACCCCCCCCAACCTGGCCTTAAAAACCTCCAGGGATGAGGCATCCACAACCTCCTTGGGCAACATGTTCCAATGCCTCACTACCTGTATAGTGAAAAACTTTTTCCTAGTTTCTAATCTAAACCTACTCTCGTTCAATTTAAGCCCATTCCCCCTTGCCCTGTCACCTTGTCCACTAGTAAATAGTCTCCATCCTTCTAGAAAAGAGAAGCTTCAGGGTGACCTAGTTGCAGCGTTCCAGTACCTGAACTTACAAGAACGATGGGGCAGTGCAGGAGGAGTTGGAACTAGATGATCTTTAAAGGTCCCTTCCAACCCAAACCATTCGCTCATTCTATGATTCTATGATCCAGCACTGGCAAAATATAGAACTTACAAAGTCGGGAGATCTGATGCATGAAATATAGAACTACTGAAGTTTGGGGATCAAAGATAGGCTTGTGATCAAACTAGATTAATAGAAGCAACCTTTTAGTGAAAAGTACAAAAGCAATTAATCTAATGAGTGTAGACTTAATGAATTGATATCCTTTCATAGCATGACAGCCAGCAATGAAGAGACAAGCAAGCTCATGCCAAATTAACTGTCCATTCCTTCTGTGACAGGGAAATGAAGTGTAAGGAGTCACTCTTAGTAAAATTAAATCTGAGGACAACCAAAAGTTATTTTGGTTTTTGTTTGTTCGTTTGTTTTGTAAGATATTCAGACAACTGTGCCTGTCCATTGTTGAAAGAAAAACCCCTATATCCAAATCAGAAAAAAATCACTTACGTCAACAGAAGAAAACCAAGAATTGTGCAAAAATTGCAACAGAACTTGAAGAATCTACAAAGAAATAAATTAATATATTATGGACAAAGAGAAAAATTGTCAAAACCAGAGAAAAACGAAGTTGCTTGTATTTTAAAATGATGCAATATTCTCTGAGATGGTTTTGAACAGTATAGAATGGATGACGCAGAAGACAGGTTGCTGTATGTTTTCATCAGGTATGGAACCAGAATACAAATGGACTGCACAACCAGATCTACAACCATGAAACATTCCTTAAGTTATGTCTATTGTATAAAATAAAAAGAACCAATATTAGTTCCTGGCTCTGAAATTATGGAGTACAGACTTGTTTACAAAAACACTATGTTCCTTTGATGGTAGACATAGAATTAGTCTAGACATACTCCCTGTATTTTGACTGTCCCTAAAGTCAAAGGTATGGACTAGATGCAAAGTAAACTTTAACATTTTTCTTGTGTTTGTTTCTTTCTCCACACAACTTTAGTTTGGAAGCATGAAACCAGTATCCTAACTGCTGTCAGACTTACACTTATCATGGCAGATGGGAAGTGACACTGAAAATGAAGAGATTTGGAGAACATTTTCATGACCCAAGTATGACTCATAGTTGCTTGCTGCATATAGAGAAATGGCCACATAGAACAGTTTTTTTAAAGTCTGGCTTTATCACTTCACAAATTCTACATCACTTGCTGTAATTTCTTTTCATCCTCCCAGTCCATATTTTCCAAAAAAACGTGATTAACACCAGTGAGATTCATGGAGACTGGCTAAATAGAAATGAGAGAAGAATTAGAGTTATTTTGTACTTTTGTGTTTACAGTGGAGTGGTTTAAGAAAAAAAAAGAGGTGCTATTTTCACTTTGTTCTTTGAGGCATTTTTCATGTTCAAGTCAGGACAGAAGTAGTTACTGGCAAAAAAATATCCAATCTGGATTCTTATATTCCTATTTATTAATATTAGCATTATGTAGGAAGTACTACTTCAGTCTTTCAAACTTTATAGACCTCTTTTTTTCCTCAATCTGATTAAAATTTTTCAACACAATTATATAAGAGAAATTTGCACCCCTTTTATGCTTTTATTAGCATAAAATTATATTAAGTCTACACCTTATATTGTATATAAGTACATATATACATTGTATATATATACATATATATATGTATATTATATCATTCATTGATATGTAATAACCTGAATTATAAAGAGGATAGGAGACTTGAAATTTAAGTATGTTCTGAGAATAATTTTCTGAGTCTGCAAAAGAAAAAAAATAGCAACACTCACTTGATTACTTCAAAGTGAAAGAATATTGTGAAGATTATATTTACACCCAAGTATGGCATTTTTTCCATAAGAAGCACTAAACTATTTGCCACAAAGAATAGTTAATGAATAGGGAAAAAACACTCTAACTCTTATCAGAAAATAGAACTTCAACTTTTTGATAAACTGATTAAATTAGTTTGGAGAAAAAAATTATATCCCTTGTGTACCACTTGCCTAGAATGCGTTATGTATTAATTAATTGCTAATATCTAAGGAGAAGAATCTCTGGTTTTGAATACATCAGCAAAATAGCAAAAGACACTTATTTTCTCTTCATTTATGCCTACACGAATGCACCTACATCTTCTTCTCTGCTTCTCATAGTAAATTAATCTGTGATCCTCTTTGTTCCTACACCTAGACTGGTCTCAGTACCTAAGATAGCATGTTGCTAACAGGTTTAAGTGTTCTTGTATTGTAATGAAATTGTTTCTGAAGAAGCCATTGTCCTCCTTGACTGAAGATATCTGATCCTGACAATAAGATCCAAAATCAGCAGAGAATGAACCAGCAGAAACCTGAGGAGAGGAACAGCATTCATGGCAGGTTTAAATGTGTGTAGCAACATTTGGACCTTGTCTCTTCTCCAGTCTTCTAACTATATTTGTGACAATTATACCCAAGCCTTCTTGCCTTAGCTCGGATTCTGTCTGCATTTGTAAGCTGTTCAGCCTAAATTTTCATGCCATCAAGTCCCCAGAAGAGTGGGTTAAAAGTCTGGCATACCCAGTTCTTGGTGACAGATTCTCTGAAGCAGGGGCTGGAGCAGAACCAAAGCAAGAAGCCAGTCCTAGAAGCATTGGGAAATATGAGTGCTTCATGAATATAACGGAAATTTCAGAGCACTACCTAGAAAGCTAATTTAGAGGTCTATAGCAACATCAGCAGCTAAAGGTGATCTGATGCTGGCAGTGATGGCCGACAACCTGTGAGGCTGCACGGAAATCTGTTTTGCATTAGCCATCTGCACTGTCATCCCTTTGCACGTTGTAGACATGTGATATGTATCTAGCCCTGGAAACTGTTGTAGATTTCACTGCTAGTAAATATGCAGTTGTTACACATGATAGAACCTTAATGGATCCAACAGCATCAAACACCAGTCTAACACCTGTCATTCCCACTTTGTGCTGCGCCATGCCGAAATACAGATGCACCCAATGAGGAGATAATAACAAATTATTCCAATAAGGAAATACTGCCATAAAACTGCAGAATTGTGGACAAAGTTTTACAAGCCAAGAGGCATAGTCATTTTGGTCATGCAGATGAGGAAGAGAAGGGCTAATCAGTAAATTTGTTGCCAACCTTAGCTCTTTATTTACCAATAGAAAAGGATAAGGAACTGTTGTAAGAAGAAATTAATATATAACCAATATTAGAATTTACTTGGTGTGATGAAGACTGATGGACAGATTTATCTCAATTAATAATAAATAAATTTCCCAAGCTATCTGTATCCAGTGTCATTGAAGGTACTCTGCTACATATGAGATGATAACAACATTTGACTGGTAAACATAACATAGGAACTATCCTGCCCTTCTGAGACAGCAGCTGAAGGTCAGCAGGCAAGGGCACCAGAACTAATACTAGATTGATTACTTATGTTTCTGCAGCTAAATTGTGCAATGGGTGGCAATGGGTGAGGCTCATACACTTATAGTTGTAGTTGTCAGCACGTGATTAAGTATTACACGAGCTAGGTGCCTGCAATCCCACAGTTGTTATTGGAGATCTACTCAGTGTAGTGATGTATTAACTCAGTCCCTTTGAGATATGCACCTCTTGCCATTTGAAGCAGCACCGAAGGTTGTCCGAGACACCTGTCCAGAGATGGCAGAAATAGTAAGGCAGATAACTAAACACCTGGTAGCTTACAGGAGGCTGCCTTAAAGAGAAGCATCAATTCTTCCATTCACACAAGTGAGTCATACTGACTGGGTGTCTGAAGGTCTACTCAGCTGAACAAAAAAATCTTAGATATTTCTGGTAGTATTTCTGTGTATATAGAAATAACCTGAGCCTGCGGTTCAAAATGCATGAATGTTCCTTTTATAGCCCGAGAGAAGAGAAATAGAGGCTAAAAATATTGGTTTTATAGGCATAACTGAAATCACTGGGGAGAAATTTTTGACGTTTTAAAGTAAGAGTAAATTCAATGAGAATAACTTTAAAATTAAAGAATTCCTAATCCTTATAGAGGAATGAAAGCAAGACCAAACTAATGACAATGGACAACAGACTTCTGCAGATTCAAAGAAACTCTGGGATGCAAGGTCCTCTAGGAAGAAAGTGTAAGAAATAAGGTATTTTAGAGAGCCGATGATTCCTTAAAAAACAATATTAGGAACAGTAAGACAAGGAATTGCTGTGAAGAAGAATGATGGGGAATATAATGATATTAAATGGAGTTAAATGTAGGATCTTGCATGACCTTAAACTATAAAGAAAAGTTGACAAAAATTAGTAGGCTAAATTACTGAAGGAATAAAATTGTTAACTAGAAGTATTAAAAGGCTAAGAATTATTAATTTAAGACTAGCAAAATGTTAGCAAAATCAGAAAGACTGACACACAAAATGAGGTACCTCCAGTCAAGGACGTCACAAGAGAACGAAAAGGGCATTCTTAGAGTATCTGAAGAAAAAAACAAAACAAGAGATAGTTCATTACACAGTGGAGATGTAAAGCAGTTGAAGATTATGCTGAGTGGTCAAAAGGTGGAGTGAGTTCTTACTTTTCTTGAGAGTACTTTCAGCTGTAATCAAATAGCTAAGACAGTGACGGGTCTGAGCCATACATGCAAAGGAAATTGGTAAGAAAGTGCTCTGTTAAGTTAAAAGACCCCAAATCATCTCAATATTACCAATTCACCCTTGGGTACTAAAAGAACTAAATAAAACAGTTATCAGTTTATAGTTATCAGTTTATAGTTATCAGTTGCAGAAACATATTTTAGATTAAACTTCTAAAAGGGTATAAAACTGGTTATCTAGTCAGGGGAGTTACCACTGAAGTGCTGCTGGAGTCTTTCTAATAGAAAACAATCTAGTGGTTATAGTAATTTGCAGCATTAGCAATATCATGCTGTTGTGTAGAAACAAATATCAGCTGATATATACATACACAAATACAAATATTATTGAAAAATATATACTATACCAAGATTGGACTGAGTACCTGAAGAAGGCTGAAGGCCAACAATTTAAAACCTTCAGGAAAAAAAAAAAGGAATGAACAACGGGAGTTTAGGAAGCAAAGACCAAAATAAGATGTAACAGTTTTAAATAAATGAAAGGGGTGTTAAAATTAGAGGAATTAATTATTTTTCATGTTCAAAGCAGATAGAAGTAGCTGTTGAAATCAATCACTCCAAGAGGTATTTAGTTTTGACATTTAAGTCCTAATCAAAACCAGTTAATCAGCAAATTAGCTTCTCCAGTGATGTAGTAAGGTATTCTACAGGAAACAGATACATACATAATAAAATGGAATAGATGAATATTTCTTGGGAATATGCAGATATAGTTGACAGTGATTTTAGAGGCATGGCTGCATCCTAGAATTCCTTCATGCATTGTTTTCCATTCATTGTGTCTGCAAAGTAGATATTCTCATGTGGCTCAGTTCACCTTAAGTAATTGAGTGGAATAAGATTTACTGAAGCAATGTTACAGAGATGAAATGTGTGTTGGTAAACTTCTTTGACACCTCAGATGAAAACTGCTGCATAAGGGCAAAATATTATACTGTATTACTAACTTCATGTACCACAGATATTTTGGGAGGGAAGCAAAGTGTAAACAAGGTCATCAGATGATAATCTTTGCAGACCTTTCTCCACTCTGTCAACCTTATTTAGAATTTGCTCAATGTGTGCATTTGGAACTGCTGAGTTTCAAGAATTGTTCAAAATAATTTTGTTGCTACACAGTAGATGTTTGTTGCACTGTATTTTTCTTAAATATTTTTGAAGAAAATTACAAAGGTTTGTCTGTTTGCATGCTAGATTTTCCACTGAATATTAGCAACTTCCAAAAATGGTTTAAAACAAAAAGAATATAAAAAAATAACATTGAGAATAAAAAATATACACTTAGTTTTCTTGTGATTTCTGAGTTGATCAAAGCTATGTGGAGTAGCAAATAATCTTTATTTATGAGAAATTTTTTGGATAATGTAGAGTCATGAATAATATTGAAAGAGAAACCTTACTTGAGGGTATTATTTCAATGGAAAATATTCTCCTATAAGTTCTTTTTACACAATCTTATAAAAAGAAAGAAGACGATTTCAGTTATTCAAATAAAATTAGTACCTATTTGCAATGTTTTTGTTTTCAAATTGGACATTCAATACTATGAATCCAGTATAAACAGTAGCAGATGGAGAAATAAGTTGCTATGTCCTCAGAGAAGAAAGTAATGCAATAAAGAAACAATGGCAATAAGATGCTTTTCATGCAATCTGTCTTCATAGCATTCTTTAGTAACATCTCTGCAGATGATATTTTTTATAAGAGGACAAATGCTGCTGTTTGAGTTCTCAACCAAAAGTAGACTACATTTTCTTTTTTGTAAATATTGCTGTTGAACCTTAATTCATCAGCTACTCAGACCTGTGATGGTAATTTTCTGCTCTTTTTGTATGTGATTCCATGAAAGATAATATCATACCACAAAGAAGTTGCATTATACATAGTGGTAAACACCTTTTTTTTAACAAAATGCCTTAGGGTCTGGGTTGCCCCCTGCTGGATGCCAGACCCCCACTAAAGTTGCTCTATCACTCCCCTCCACCACTAGACAGCAGAGGGAAAATGTAATGAAAGGCTTATGAGCGAAGATATGGAGTGGGAGGGATCACTCACCAGCTACCATAATGGGAAAAACAGGCTCAACTTGGGGACATTAATTGAATTTATTACCAATCAAAATCAGAGCAGGATAATGAGAAGTAAAACAAGTCTTAAAAACACCTTCCTGCTCACCCTTCTTCCTTCCCAGGCTCTACCTTCTTCCCCCAGCGGCACAGGGAGACAGGAAATGGGGGTTATGGTCAGTTGTTTCTGCTGCTGCTCAGGGAGAAGAATCCTTCCCCTGCTCCAACGTGGGGTCCTTCTCATGGGAGACAGTTTTCCATGAACTTCTCCAGACTGAGTCCTTCCCATGGGCTGCAGCTCTTCACCAACTGCTCCAGCACGGATTCCTTTCCACAGGGTGCAGTCCTTCAAGAACAGGTTGCTCCAGCATGGCTCTCCCACAGAGTCACAGGTCCTACCACAAAACCTGCTCCACTGTGGGCTACTCTCTCCATGGGTCTGCAGATTCCTGCCAGGACCCTGCTCCAGCACAGGCTTCCCACAGGGTCACAGCCTCCTCTCAGAGATCTACCTGCTCTGGCACGGATCTCCTCCATGGGCTGCAGGGGCACACCTTCTCTGAAAACAAATCCCATTGCCTATGAAACAAGATCTATTTTCATCAGACCCAAATCTCTGTCGTGTTTCCACTCTTGACAGCACCCTTACTTACTCCTCTGATTTGTCATATGAAGCAGTTTCCACACAGACCTTTCTGTTGAATGATGATTTGCTGTTTGAACCTTTAAACTCTGCTTTCAAAGACAAGAAAACAATTGTGGCGGATTTTCGTGTTCATTGAATTTTCTTTTCTTGATGTCCTGTTACAACGTTCATGGGTTTTAGATTTACTTTGTATAACCCTTTTATTGTGATTATCTACTTTGTTCTGATTTAGTCACCCATAAAAGCCATTTATTGCTTTATAAAATTTTTCAGAATGAGGAATCCAGGGTAACAAAGTGTAGACAAGAGTAGTACACAGATTCTGGGTCATACTGCTGAAACTTTATCTGTACTATTTATGCATTTAGAAAGTCATAACCCCTTTAGAAAAAATTCTCGAGTAGTGGACTGGGGTGTTGGGATGCGTAGTCTCTACATGACACATTTTATTTCAGTATTTTAAATGCTATGATGTTCTGGCTCCTGTCACAATGCTCAGATCATGCTCATCAATCACGAGACCTGATTAAAATAATGGCTACTCTACCATACTTATACTGACAAAAACTTATTTTCAAATGGCATCAAAATTCCTTTATTGTTTTAAATACATTTATTTATTTATTGTATATATAATTTTTATAGAAAATCTATATTTAAAAATTTTGCCTTTCGATTTGAAGCAGACGTCTTACAATTAAGCTTGTATTATCTGTGGCAGGATGCAAACAATGTTCCTAAGATCTTAGTACTTCATAATTGTACTGGGATGCTTTTCCAGTCATAATGTGTATATTATCTCATACACAAAACTGAATGGCAAGGAATCAATTTTGCACAATCACTATAAATTTTGCTATTTATTATCTTCATTTCCTGGTCGTAATGTTCTTAAAACTGTAAAAAGGGTATATTGTTTCAATTTACAATATCTTTGAATACCTTTTTTTGCTTTTACCACACTGTGAACTTCTAAGACATAATAGAACATAATACAATCCTTTTTTTTCCACTTCTCTAATATATTAAGATTTTGTATTGGAGTTGCAAATGGTGCTTTTAATAGAGCTAATTTGCATAACAACAGTACTGTAGAATTAGATTTGTTTTAAAGGAGGAATTACTGAAACTTTTATTTTATTTTAGATGTGAAAGATTTGACACTATTGTCAAAACCTCTGCTCATTATCATCATGAATAGCAGTCTTTTTTCAGTTCTCTTTTTTAGGATAACTTTTTATGCCAGCAGTGACTTGGCAAAGAATTTTTAAAGTCTCTCAGGCTCTCAAGATCATGTATTCTGTCTCAGCAAGTATTGTAAATAGTTGAATAGCTCTGTTTGCCATTTAGTACTACATTGCAAATTAAGGTCAACTTGGATTTGAAACGTTTAATGTATGGTATAAAAAAAAGTTGTTTGCTTAGAGTTCCTTACAGGTACCTTTGAATATAGTGTTTAATTGATGAGAATGCTCATTTTGTTTTGAGTTTTGGAAGGATGGGGTTGTGTTAACTTTCGGGACTAAATGGTGTTGTTGGCACATGTAAAATAAGGAAAGCATTTCTTTGAACCACCATAGGCGTTCACAACATTCAACCATTGAGAAAAAGAAAACAACAACCCTTCTCTTAAGTTACACATAGATAAAACAGGAACGTATTGTTTCATCTCCAAAAAAAATACTTTTTTATTAGTCTCACAAGTATGCATATGCTGAACAGTTTATTATGTTTTCTTAAAACAAATGCTTTGATTAGAACTACTAGAACTACTGATAAATTAAATTACAGTCTCCAGTTTTCTCTTCTTTTTTTTTTTAGATCTGACACCTAGTGTAGTGGTTTCACAAGCTCTTCCATGACATACATAGGTTAGAGCATCTGAAAGCCATAATAAAGATGATCTATAAGGAAAAATTATGAAGGAGAAAATGTCTGAAAGGATTTTCAGAGAAAATTATCTTGAGGGACATATCAGAGATAGGTGATCATTCCAATGGTAGGGGAAGCATGACATCAGACTGGGAAAAAAAGCTAAAGAGACATGAGTGAGAGATGAGCAACAGACAACAGGAAACAGAACTGTCGCATGGCTGAACTGGGCTCTAAAGTCAGTAAGTGTATTGGTCAGCTATCCTTTGATTTTGCAAGGCACTTGGACACACATGTAAACATTCAAAATTAGGTGTGTTTATCTTCCACTGAAAGTTTAACTTTTCCATTAATAACTTGGCTTAGTATTGAAACAGAACATAAAATCTCTCACCTACAACTCAACAGGCAAAGCTTTTCTGTATGCCTTTAATAACAGCTGTTTAGGGGAGGCAACAAAGGAGACTTGTGGGAAATAATGAAAATATCATGTCACTGTTAAATTCACTTTTATACATTACAGTGTATAAGTGAAGAGTCAGGCTCTTTACAGTCCTGCACTTTGGGATGTTACCAACTGGTTTCAAAAATGCATGACGTGCAATGAGAAAATTTCTAAATTCTCAGGACTATCTCATGAACAGAGAAAACATCTTTCCACCCACTTCTTTTGGAGTGATTAGATGTTTATCATGTATTAAAAGAACTCAATGATGGTTTTAGGAATTTGGGTGTTTTTAACCCTAAGTCCTCAAAGACAAGAATGACAACTTCATAATCTCCCCAGAGGAGAACAGGATCTTATTAAAAAACAGGTTCTATAGGGCAGAAAGAAATATTTTCAGTCATTGTAAATGCCTAAAGTTCTAATTTATATACAAATGCATATATGTTTATATATCCTCACTGAAATAAATGACCAGGAAATGCTAATAGCTGTGGTCTGTTTTTCCCCCTACTCTATCTTTATCTTTGAAGGATTGCAGTGAAGCATTATGTTAAATTACTTTCCATATACTTATTCTTCTGGGACCTAATCAAACAGAGCCCATGTCTCTAGGCCTAAACGGTGAATCTCTGCTAGCATTGTTGGAGCGTTGACTTTCCCATCAGTGAAGCTCATGGTTTTAGAAGCACAAGATATTTCTAAAGAGCAATGCTGGGCTGCAGAGGACTTTGCTGCCAGTGAACCTGCTGCAGTGTTAGGAGGAGGAAATAAAATTTGTATGCATCTGGTTGAACCTGATAGGAAGGTAGGCTGAGGGGCCTTGTGATTTCAAAAAAGTGCAGGGAGTTAACAAGAATAGGACTTTTCTTCCTTCTCAGAAACACAAGTAATTGACTGCTAGAACTGCTTCTGCTGCGGGTATTGATCAGTGACAGTCAGAGATGTTCTTTACAATCACTCGGGCTGTGAGGCCTAATTAACAAAGGCTGGCTTGTTGAATTAGATAAAACTCAATGTCCACTGAAATTAATGTGATGCTGTCTAAGCGTCCTTCAACTATTAAGGGAAAATCAAGTTTAAGTGGAAGAAACGAGGGAAGTCCTGTTAAGGGCTAAAACAATTGTGACTGGAAAAGTGGATTAAGACAACAGTTTTGCAAGGACAAGGCGAGGCACAAAGACACTCTCTTAAAAAGTGCCTCTTCTTTTTCTTTTTATATATTTAATGGTGTTTATCCTATTTTACCAAATTTTTTTTTTCCCTGGGAATCACCAAATTGAAAAAGAAGCAGAGACTGAGAAATTAGAGCTTTTAAAAATGAAACAATTTCTTGGCTATACTGTACAACCCAGCATATCTCTGGATATCACCTTTCTGGGTAGTCAATAAACTGAGACTAAGTAAGTGAGAAAGGTTTCACTGAAGTCACCAACACTGGAGCTTCCATGCTCAGAGACCTACATTCACAGCAGAACCAGGATTAAGTCCGTATTTAATCTGCAGGACCAGTATGAGTTGTGAGCTCTGCAGCCTTAATCCCTGTATTGTCTAACCAGGTGAAAAGGTCCTGTGTTACAGCCAGATTTACAAATCAGCTCTCAGAGGAGCCTAAACAGACCAGTTGATCACAACCAACAAAACTTTCAACAAGATACTTATGAAATCCTTTTGATAACAATAAAAAAATGCTTATGTCACAGCTAATCTAAAAATGACAGTGCAGAAGAGACGAGGCATGTGCAAAATTCAGTGGGGTTTGTTACACTCATATACTCAGTTTAAGCTGCTTCTTTATCTTTAATATGGGCTATTCAGCAGTGTATGTTTTCTTAGATAAATTGCTTATTCTGTATCCTTCCTGTTTCTATATAGCCTCTTTATACATGGAAGGTTTATTTTCTCAGATAACCTTTCTATCTGTGATGGAAATCGAGGGGTTTTTTTTCTCAGGTGCACATTTGAATTATTTTAAAACATGGGCTCTTCCACGTTTTTTCAAGTGTGGTTTAATGTAGCTTCAGTGTATATTTGGCCAAATATATATTGTTCTGTATTCCCTGACTTCTCATTTGCCATTTACACAGTTTCCTGGAAATTGATGTAGCATTACAGCAGTTAAAGAATATGAATTCATGTACAGTGCCTTTATAATGACTTCTTATTAAAATCTTAACCTCGCTTAATTTATGGTACTTTTAAAGATAGTTGTTAACCTTTTTCACTTAAATTTATTTGATTTTCATCAGACTACAACATCAGGACTCCTGAGATTGCTAGGTTTCTTTTCTTACAGATGATGAGAGTCTTCAGAAGCAGAACATAGCTCAGGAAATATCTGTTCAAAACTATATTCCCTGAATCCCAGTTAATTATACTGCTGTCAGGGAAAAAATCCACAGATGTACTGCATAAGGGGAAGGGAAGTATACATTTATATTTCTATGGAAAATCAGTAAGATTATTTATAGAAGCAACATTTAGGTTAGTTTAAATACTCAAGACTGAAATAAAGAGATCTGTAAACTAAGAATGAAGGAAGTGTTGCTTCAGGAATACTCTGGCTTTGGAAGACACTTTGATATCCAGTGACAACAGCTGAAGTTTTTATTGTACTCCAAGGAAGACTATTTGGCAGAATGCCCCAAAACCTCATGCTTTCAGAAGTCAGCCTTTTTGAAGCATACACTGGGTAGACCCAAAGTCTACCAGCTATAAACTAGTCTCTCCTTCTCCCTTCCTTGATTTTGGTGACAGTTAATGCAATCTGAAATGTCTTAAATGATAATTCATCTGCCAGTTTACAGTAATTGCTTACCACCAGTGAGAAACTTTTAAGAGAGGAAGAAATCAAAGTCTTGTCATCTTCAGGATACAATAAATTGAAAGTAATGTAATTTGGAAATTGAAGTCTGTCATAATTAGCCACCATCAATACCTTTTTTCTCTGTCTGTAATCATTGTGCATTCAAAAGTAAAATCCTCAAAGCTTAATTTGGTGGAAAGTATCTGCCTTTTTGACAGGTTACTGGAAAACACAGAACTAAGAGCTTCAGTCACTTCAGCCTTTCCACAACTTTTTGAGAGAGAGACCTCAGTATTGACAAAAGGATAAGCTTTCAATCTAAGTGGTTGCCCATGAACTGCAGCACAAGAATCGTGCCAGTAGATCTCTGGTGCTCATAAGGTCAATGACATAAGCTACAAGGTTATGTACAGCAATGCACACCAGTTTGCTTAATATCTACAGGCATTCAAACACCAGATAGTGTGTTTAAGCATTTTGAAAAATGATCCGCTTTGTTCTGTAAGTAGAGGAATTATATAGATGCTAGCTGTCAAATGACGGCAAATTACACATCCTCTTCCTTTTATACTATCATTTATCAGAATCAGGTTTCGTTATATGTAAAGTGGTTTAGATCAATAGCTAGCAATCTGCTTGTATTGTATTGATTTCCTGAGAAGATTATATATGAAGAAGACAAGTAGTTATGGCTGACACAGACCAATTTCCAATTGCCTAATGGATTTAACACTTTTCAATTCTCTGAGTACAATAGACTATTGAAAGTATTTTAAATATTTTTACAGTATGTTCAGTGACAATAAGAATACAATTGGGAGAGCTTAAACTAGAACCATTGGCATGAAAATATCATTTTTATCCTTTAAGCATCATTTAGTAAAGAATTAGTAACTCAAAGATGTGTGGAAAGCAAACTTGTTACTTGGTATTATATTTTTTAAATGTGTGGCTAAACAACAGATATAGAAAACAATCAGCAAAGAAATCAATTCTATGACAAACACGAGTTAAGTAATGGGAAAATGTGACAGAGCATAACTGATGCTTCATTTATACAGTATCTAAGCTCCATTCGTTCACCTCTTTTTATTAACAAACTTCTATCCATGCTCAGTTCACATCAGTTGAATAAAATGGGGCATCTAAAATGATTGTGGGTGTTTTTCTTCTAATTCTTTTCTTTTCATTGCCAAATGTTTCTTTTTTTTTTTTTCCTACCCACTTGATATAAATGTATAAAAGGAATTGCTTGGATTGAATCAACTGGAACATTCTATGTCACTGAGGGTTCTGTTGGATGAGAGGGTGGACATAAGGTCACAACGAGTGCTTGCAGCCCAGATTAGGTATGTAACTACTATTTGTTTCATTTTTTTTTTAATTGCAGAAAACAAACAGCATATATGTACTTTACATATACTTTTTAACCACAGTATATTTGAGAAAATGAATGCTTGAAGATTACGAAGTTGTCATGTCATTACTTGGTTTCTATTGGGCTTTACTGAGTGGTAATGTCTTAAGAACAGTCCTGAGCAGAAGGACTTGGGGGTATTTGTTGCTATATGTTATTGTTAATTTTGTGAGATAATTTTGTACAACTCTTAATAATGACATCATTTAACTTCTGTCAAACTTCCTGACACTGTTGGTGAGGAAGTCAACTAAGGGAGGCACCTCCTGGACCTGCTCTTTGCGAATAGAGAAGGACTGGTGGGTGACGTGATGTTGAAGGCCATCTCGGACACGGCAATCACAGATTGATAGTTTTCAGTTCTTGGAGAAGTAAAAGCAGAGTCTGCAGAACTGTTACCTTCGACTTCCAGAGTGCACACATTTCACATGTTTATGAGATTGGTTAACAGAATCCCTTGGGAAGCAGTCCTGAATGCCAAAGGAGTCCAGAGAGGCTGGACATTCTTCAAAAGGAAATCTTAAGTCTGGATATTCTTCAAGAAGGAAATCTTCAAGGTACAGAAGCATCCCCATGTGCTCAAAAGACTAGCCATCAGAGAAGCAATCTGGTCTGGAAGAACAGAGGCTTTGGCTCAAACTCAGGGAAAAACAGGAGAGTTTATTATCTTTGTATGAAGGGGCAGCCAACTCATGGGGACAGCAAGGTCATAATGAGATTATGGAGAGTGAAAATTAGAAGTGCCAAAACCCAACTAGGACTTAATCTGGCTCCTGCTCTAGTAGATTAGATATTAGGAAAAATTTCTTCTCCGAAAGGGAGGCCTGGAACAGCCTGCCCAGGGAAGTGGTGAAGTCACTATCCCTGGTGACATTTAAAAGACCTGTATATGTGACACTTAGGAGCATGATTTAGTGGTGTCCTTGGCAGTGCTGGGTTAATGGTTGGACTCAATGATCTTAAAGGTCTTTTCCAATGTAAACAATTCTATAATTATATGATTCCTTAGATTTCCCAAAAAGTCACAGTACATGAGAATGCAAAAAAATTTTTATTGAGGCCATGTATTATAAAAAAAGTATACCAATCAACAGTGTTATGACAGTTGGTCACACAAAAATGAAATAATTATTTCTTAACGAAATTAAATTATTATATAGTCTTTCAAACTCTACAGATATTTATTCATACATTCTGGGCAATACATTTTACCTCACAGGAATTTCAGTTCACACACTCTATACTTAGCTTGTTGATGTGGTTTTACTCTGGTCAAATGCCAGCCATCCACAAAAAATTACTTATGGGGAATTAGAACTTACTTTCATGAGGGGAAATATGGATTATTGAGGAAAATGGAAAAAACTACAAGGCAAAACAGGCTCAAAGCTTAAACAGTAAAAAAGATTTATTACTAATAGAATTAAGAGTAAAAAGAATAATGAGAAATTAAGACAAACTTCCAGGCATTTTTCCCAATACCTCCCTCTTCCCACCGACTGCACAAGGGAAAACAAACATGGGGTTTTGGTCAGTATATTTCTTAAGAGTCTATGTTTATGGAAAAGAGTCTCTTCTGCCATAGCCTTACAAACGACACCAGCAGCCCCCGCCAGAAAGCTGCTACAGTGGAAAGTCTCTCCCAACGAATCTTGCAGTTTTTCCCACAACTGCCAGCGTGGGTCACATAGTCCATGGGGTTAGTCTTTTAAGGATGAGCTATCCCAGCCTGGAAGTAAAAGTTCTCTTCTTCAGTTTCCAAAAGCCTCAGCAATTTATGCACCCTGGCGTGGGGAGCCTTTGTCGGGCTGTAATGTGGATCTCTACACCCCCCTCAAATGCACTTCATGAATTATAGAGAAATAGTTTGCTACATTATAGCTCTCACCACGGCTTGCAGGAGAAATCTCAGTTCCAGTGTCCGGTGTTTCTATTCTCTCCCTTCCTCCTCTGACCTGAGAGCCGCCATGTTAGCTTGTTCCACGTGGCGCCACCATGTTTTCTTTTCTTCACACAGCCACAGTTTCCCTTTGTCTCTGACTTGGAAGAAGAACTAGTATCTGCAGGTTATACCTGGAGAATTGATCTTATTTGGATTCCTTGCCATGTCTCTCGTTGCCAGCTGCGTGGTGTTCCCTAGCCGATTTCAGCACAAACCATGCCGAGCCGTGTGGAAAGCCCCACTAGAACTGCGTGCGCCACGCGACCCCAGAGGCTTCTGCCGCGCGGTCCAGGCTGCCGGCTGCTCACGGCTGTTTTATGGCTGCTGGTGACTGCTGGAATAGGCAGCCCACTCAGGTTTGGCCACTGCTGACCAGGCCAGCGGCAGGTGTGGGACAGAGCCCCAGAGGGCCCGTCCCTTCACCACCCCTCGGAGGGAAAGCAAGATGGCTGTTCTTCCAGTTTCTCCTTCCTCAAAATATATCATCATCACAGAGGCGTAACCAATTGATCCTATTCATCTAGCGATCTGTCCATCAATTCTAGGCTCTGCTCCAGTCAAAACCACCACACTTGTGCTGACACTTCACCAACTGAAGATTTCATTCATGTCCTTGCAGTACAGCATTGTAGAACCATCCATGATATAGGATTGGGCACTAAAACAAAACTGTAAATGTTTTAATGAAACAGGAAACAATCACATCTGATTTTCTTCCAGTTACTTCTAATGGAAGATTATAATTTCACCACACTTAAGTGAACTGTGTCTATTTTGCTTTCTTCATGTCTGGCTTGGTGAACCCCTTTAGCCTCCCTGGGCCAATAAGAAACCAGTATTGGTTATGTTCAACAGTTTTCAAAAAGCATTTACCACTACTACCAAGTTACTCATAGGAAATTTCACTCTGATGCCAGGTGACATTGGCCATGGAGACCATCTAGATGGCTTTACAGAATATTTTCTCAAAGGAACACATCACACAAAAAAAAAGGAAGTTAAATCAGAAGAGCAAGTGCAAATGATATATTTATATCTTAGTATAAAGATTGTTATTGTAATCAGAGAGCAGTCTATCTGCCTAAAAAGTATTCTTTGTGGTTTGCAGCTTAATTTACTGTCCCTGAACTACTACTGAGGACAGAGTACTCAGAAATCTTTTAACCTTAGGTCCTCAGTTTTGTCACTGTCTCTGTGCAGCTTTACCTGATGAGTGCAAAGGCATCTTCCCAAATCACACCATAGCCATGGTGTTCTGTAACTCACAGCAGTCAAATGGAAGAATACCAAGAAAGTAAATGAAGGATATGCACTGCAAAATTAGTTTTGGTGCATTTTATACCTTTTTAGTCTTTAAGTGTGTTTAAAATAATAAAAGAATGTGTAGGCACACAGTTGTCTGCCAGCTGTTCCTAGGGACATGTAGAAACCCACAGGATTCAGCTCCATAAACACTAGACCAAAATATTTTGCCTAATTTACTTAAGAAGTGTGGAGCTAAGAAAGAAGTTCTACATCTTTCAACCTTTTCGGGTGTATGAGAAGGACAGTCAGAAATTGGCCGAAATAATGTTTTGTTCTTTCCTTTGCTACTGGAACCTTAATATTTGCTATATCTTATGATGAATTTAAACAGTTTAGATAACATCTCTGAATGCTGAATTTCTCTTGCTATACTGCACGATACTGGCCTGAAATTTGCTGCATAGATTTAGTGGACTTAGACAGCTGCTGTCACCAAGATAGCAGCAGTTTCACCTTGTATTCATCAAGCATTTCCACATAATGAAATACGTTATTAATCTGGTTAAGTGTTCTTTTTTCCAGGCATCCTCTAACTACACAGACTGGTTCTTGTGAAATAGTAAAGGCTGAAAGTAGAAATGATGATTGTTTCGAGAATGTATGACACAAGGTTTCTTCTTTTTTTTTCATTTCTTATTGCACTGTGTAGTACAGAACTACAGTAATTATTTTCAAGAAAAGCAATCCTATCATAAAATATATTTTTGCATGGTTAGGCTCTAAAAAAAATTTCCAAACTCTATTAGAACAGACTTTTTGGAAAATAATTTTTTTTCCCTCAGAACATTATATTACTTCATTTTGATGGAAAATATATCTGTTTCCTTTGCTCGTGTCAATATTTTATTTCTGGTTTGTATTTTTTCTTCTACAAACTTGTTTGATAATTCAAATTTAAAATAGAAACTGACATTTAAATGTATATGTGTCTAATGAAAATATACTCTATTTTAAGGATGAGTTTACAAAATATGTGGTAAAGTCAGTGAAATAAAATTATTTACATCTGAGGAACAGAAAGACCTTTGAATTTATTGTGTAATTTATAATTGTTCAGTTGAATAGCATATGGAGTGATTTTTTCAGAAGCTGATAGGTCAGAGCAGCATCATATAACTAGTTACATACGGACCAAAAGACTGAAGTAATTTATCTGTGTTAAGATTTCACTTTGTTCTAGGCTATTGCTGTTACTATTATCAATAGTGTTAATCGAAAATAAACTGGTAATTTGAGCTACAAATGATTTAAAAAGGCATGAATAGCTTTTTCATTTATTGCCTGTGAGAATCCACTCCCCATCTCCCATAATAGGGATTTTATAGATCACTCTTTCTGCCCCTTCTGGCCTGTTTCTTTCTAACTGTAAACTAAATCACCACAGAGTTGTATTACAACAGCTCTAATACTTCTTTGCTTCAATTTCCAGTCTGTTTTTTCTACTACATCTATGATTATTCTATTGTCCACTGTCAGGAAACGTGCCTCTTGATTTTCTTTGGTGCCATCCTAAGTACACATTTTATTTCTATAACTATTAGATTCAATAATAATTATAAATATAAGCTTTGATCTTCTCCATGGGATTAGTAATTTATTCTTAAGAAAAGGTCAAAGGCAAAATTGACAAAACTGGGATTTTTCAAATTCATTGTCATGCAATTAGTGCCCTTATTTCAGCACTATTACCTTTTAGGTTATAGAGCTGATTTAATTGAGTTGCGTTTAAATCCACAACTGAAAAAACACGACTCTTCAAGTCAGGTAAAGCAAGTAAAAAAGGGGAATGTGTAGAGCACATATCCATCTCATTTGTTCTCTATTTTCTCTAGAAAAGAAAAAAGATAGATATGTCTCTAGATATGGCTGTTACAGCACAGACTGATAATACATTAGAACAAAGTGGCAAGAGGTAGGAAATTATTCTGTTGTAGAAGCTGATTCAAGAAATCAAAGCTTCCTAAGAGATTAAGTGACCAGTTTACTTCTACATAGAATAAACTATAGGAATTTTGGATGTTATAAATGAGTATCAGGTATGGAAATACAGTTCACTGATTAGACAATAAGCTAAGATTTCAATTCTCCCATCCTACCTAGACTGTTTTTCTTTTTTTAAGAAATTCACTAATTCAGCACACTCAATTCTAGGGAACCAGTCAGCAGAACAAACATAGGTGTCTTACGGTATTTGTGACATCTCCAGAGGTACCTGAAACATTCAGAGGTCTGGAAGACAAAACAGGACAGAGAGAGGCAGCTTAAGGCTGGAGAAATTATTCAAAACAACAGTAGACCTCCTCATGCTCAGAAGTTAAATACCTACTTCAAGCTAGTCATCTAGGGTTCACTTCACTTTCTCACACATCATTATTCAGTGCAACCAGAGATGCCTTGCAGTCCTGTTTCATCCAAAGTCAATGCTCATATGATTGGAGGACATTGTATCTACAATCAGAAAAAGAGAATCACAAAATCATTAAGGTTAGAAGAGACCTCTGGAGATCATCCAGTCCAACAACCTGCCAAGGCAGGGTTACCTAGAGCAGGTTACACAGGAACATGTCCAGGTGGGTTTTGAGAGTCTCCAGAGAGGGAGACTTCACAAGCTCCCTGGGCAGGCTGTTCCAGTGCTCTGCCACCCTCAGTGTAAAAAAGTTCTTCCTTAAGTTAAGATTTCTTGTGTTTTAGTTTAGTTTAGTTCCATTGTTCCTAATCCTGTTGCTGGGAACCAATGAAAAGAGTCTGGCACCATCCTTTTGGCACCCACCTTTGAGATATTTATGTGTATTGATGAGATCCTCTCTGTCTTCTCTTTTCTACATTAAATAGGTCCACTTCCCGCAGCCTTCCTCATAGGAGAGATACTCCAAAGCCCTAAGCATCTTTGTGGCCTCTGCTGGACCCTCTCCCTCCCAGTAGCTCCCTGTGTCTCTTGTGCTGAGGAGCCCAGGACCAGACACAGTGCTCTAGTTGTGACTTCACCAGGCCTGAGCAGAGGGACAGGATCACCCCTCTCGACCTGCTGGCAGTGCTCTTCCTAATGCACCCCAGGAACCCACTGGCTCTCCTGGCTACAAGGGCACACTCCTGGCTCATGGTCAATTTGTCATCTACCAAGACTTCCAGGTCCTTCTCAGCAGAACTGAGAAGCAGCCTACAGAGCAGTCTATCCTGGAGGTCTGAACCATGTCCAACAGTGCTTCTCAGTTTCCCTGGCCATGCAGGCAGTCTAGATTGCTAACTGAAATTGATGGCTTAACTTGACATAAGGTGTATGAAATACACACTTGACACACTTGACATAAAGGTGTATGAAATAAACGGCATAATCCTTTTTCTTTCTTTGTGTTTCTGTTAACTATCTTACCTCACAGATTGATATGAGAATAGATACCCTAAAAATCCTAGAGCTGTGCAGTGATGAGTGGAGCATAAATACTTATGTGAAGTTGTGCTCCTAAGTGAGTATGGGTGACAGATGCCAAATTAAAATGTCTTTCCAAAAAACAAAAGAGAAACACTTAGATATATGGATTTATGAGGTTTAGTGCTGAAGATGACTGGCTAAGCTAACAATAAAGAAAAAGGAAATTTTTTGTTCTGTTACCATTTTTCACCTTTAGATTTTCACCTGATAACTTGGCTCAGAGGATTGTGTCGATAGAGCACAGTATGTGAAACTATTCACACTGTTCAAGGAAACTGGGGTACTTTTATGAGCAAGAGATATTTGACTATAACACTTGCCTATGCAAATAAAGGCACAGTTGTATTTGCAGTGCAAATATGCATTTTCTCTCTCTCTTCAAAAATTTGACCAACTCATTGCAACACATTTATTAAGTGAACCCCAAAGGGTAACAGATAATAGCAGATATTTTTTGTTTAAAAACACAATCTCCCTTCTCCTAAAGTTTTATGTGTCAAAAGAAGAAAAACAGTCTAACTTTCAATTCACATTACTACATTTATATTTAATGACAGTGATGGTGGCAGAAAAAAATAGTGCTAATACTGAAGCAATAAATAAGTCAGAGGTGTGAACTAACTTGCAGATATCAAGGGAAAACAGGCTGGAAGAATAAAATATCTGTGAAGTTGTTGAGGACTACTACATCTGACAATTTTATTAGTTGGTGAAGATGACATCACCTTTGTGATGTTCAGTAGAAGAAGACTGCTAAACACAAACAGTGCAAGCTGAAATACTCTGTAACAATAAAAGTTGTTAGTGAAAGCACAGCACATGCCTAGCATGAAATGCAGACTTTTTCATCTACCTAGAAACTTTGGTCCACTTTGCAAATGAGGATGTGATGATCAGATTTTCATGGATATTAGGTGGGTTTCATCTCTTGTAATATTGAATATTTACAATGCAGGTGGCTACACCTGAGCCTCAGTCATTTTATTGATAGTCCCGGGGACTACTGGGCCATTCCAGAGACTGAATGCATACAATATGTATGTCAAGTGTTTGTTGAACAGATTTGCTGCCAATGTGATGCCCTAATTGTTACATCATAAACATAACCCTTAGGATCTAGGTCATGTTGTAATGAGTAAGACAGCTGGTGTACAGTGCTGTAAGTCATGGAATTAATTTTACATTTGCAATATTCATTCAAGGAATTTTCTTTTTTTTCTTTCTTCAATTTTTCTTCTCATAATTTTTCTATTCCGCTTCTTTGTTGCAGAAAAAGGATCCCACACATAATCACATGCACATGTATTTGTGTATTTATTTGACTAATTCAGAGACAGTTCATTTCTATCTCTTAATATGAAACAATATTTTGATTCTCTATTATAAAAGTATGCGTTATTTAAAGAAATTCCTCTACAACTGAATGGTTGGAGCTTCACCAGAAATTACTCATCAGCACATTGCTGCAGCTTGAAAAGGAAATGGGTGGTATGGTTAGTAGCAGACACATAATTTGTGATGAAAAATAGTGGGAAAATAAAAATAATCCTTCTTAACTGTTTCAGTGGGAGCTATTTCTCAATGTTTCCATTAATTCTAATATTTCCTTCTATTTTCTCCCTCAATCTCTCTTCTCAGTCAAGCACCTCTTGTATTACAGTGCCTGGCAATGGATAAACACTGAGCTACAACAGCAGAGAAGGTGAATAATGGCTCACCAGCATGAAAGTACCCTTAGCATTTATGCAGCAGCTGCTTCAGACAGACTTTTTAAAAATGTAGAAGACATTGTAGAAGACAGGTGTTTGCTGATGTGCAGGTATCCTCAGATCCTGCACATAAAATAAAAATGTTATCATACCTTGCGATTGTTCTATGTGTAAGATTGTGAAGTAACTATTCATGGAAGTACTCTTCCTCTAATATTTCTAGGACAGCTGCAATTTACCCAATATCCCCAATTTAAATCTTTGTAGTTGTTTGGGAGATTGCTTTGGTTTGATTTTTTCTCCCTGTGAGGAAGCTAACTTCTTTCATGCAGCCATACAAGTGAGTTATATTTCATGAGAGGAAATTTTGCAAAATTAAGAGCAAAATTAATGGGGCAGTGAGAGGAACGAATAAAATTTATGAAACTGAAGACACACGGAAAGATCTTGTTAGGAGTACCTAATGAAGCAAAGATAGGACAACCTACAAATCCCCTAAACAAAATTCTGAGGTGGAGAATTAAAAAAAACTTCTGATAAACAAGAAACTGTTAACAAGGAGGTTGGACAGAAGGGAACTGGTAGAAATTTGTGTATGGATTGGAAGTCTAAAGCAAGTACTTTTACCTTTTAGTTATGTCAACAACAAAAAAATCAGGATTTTTACGATGTCAGTGCAAAAGAAAAGGATAACAAGTATTAAATTCTGTGAAAAAGTCAATGAGGTGTAATTATAATTTAGAATACTTAAAGACAAAGATCAAAGTCCTACATAGATTAATACTGTGGAGACCCATAGCAGCAGTTTGAAAAGGCCTAAATACGCAAGAAAGGCAAACATGAAGATGTGTTAAAGAAAGATAAATGAAAGAATAAGGAGTAAGACCCTAACTGTCTCACCCATTAGTCTATTCTGCCTCTTTACAAATTCTAAAAATTCTAGAATTAATGAAAGCCAAGAATTAGTAATTGAAGATAAAAGAATAAAAGCACCCCACAACCCATAACTACCAGTGTAGACTACTGAATTCCTGTTTTTACTGAAGGTGAAGAAAAAAAAGAAAAACTCACAAATGTTTCTTCCAAAAATATTTTTTTTTAATTTGTAGATAGAAGGATTTGTTTCTAAGGCTGCAAATATGAAGGCTTTTTTGTAAAAAAGTAAAAATATGTATATTTACAAAGTATTTTTTTAGATTCACTTTTGAGATTAGGCAAAGTAACCCAAAGGAGTATCTCAGGAACATCAGTGGATGCTCCAGCATTACATGAGAAAAGATCTGTACGAAATCATTCTTGTACTGCATGATGGGCTCAGTAGGTTTTATACCTGTTTCCTATTTCACACAGCTCTGGGTAGTGTTAAGATGTGGACTTAATTTTCCTTAAGTTAAGGAAACCTGTTCCCTACTATGCAGCGATAAGGAAAGCTGTTCCCTATTTTACTCCCTACAAAATGACAGTGGCATAGCATAGAGCATTATATTTCTTTTCTTTCAGTGATACAAGCATTTGTAAACAGTGTAATACTTAATTTCTGATTAAATATACAAAAAGAGAACCTTGACTGTACTTATTTTCCCTTTCAAAGAGTCTATGCAGAGAAAGATAAATAATTAAATATGAAGTCCATTTCTTTTATAGTAGTTATAACCATGACTTCAATGCTGTAGGTCTCAAGGTGCCTAAAACAGCTACAATGCAAATGATTACATGACTCACTGGATTTCAGAGCCCTTAAAAAAAGTGGGAAAAAAGCCCTACCACCACTATGAAAGTACACAAACTATTCAGTGAAGAAAATACTTATCTTTTTATCATTAGCAATGTGTCATGACCAACTGGCAAGAACTTTAAGGGCCTTAAAGATCATCTATGTCCAACACCCCTTCCATGGACAGGGAGACCTTCTACAAGACCAGGTTACTCAAAGCCGTCATCCAACCCGGCCCTGAGCACTTCCAGGAATGGCTCATCCATAACTTCCCTGGGCAACCTGTTGTAGTGCCTTACCATCCTCGCTGTAAAGATTTTTTTCCTCTAATCTGAACATACTCTCTTTCAGTTTGAAGCAATTTCCTCTTGTCCTACCACTGTTCTTATAAAAAGTCCCTCTCCATCTTTCTTGTAGGTGCCCTTTATGTGCTGGAAGGTGCTATAAGACCTCACTAGAGCCTTCTCTTCTCCACTCTGAACAACCTCAGCTGTGTCAATCTGTCTTCATGGGAGTGGTGCTCCAGTCCTCTGATCACCTTTGTGGCCTCCTCTGGACTCACTCTAACGTGTCCATGTCCTTCTCATGTTGGAGCTTCAGAGCAGGATGCAGCACTCCAGGTGGGGTCTCACCAGAGCAGAGAAGAGGGGCAGAATCACTTCTCCCAATTTACTGGCCATAGTGCTTTGGATGCAGCCCAGGACATGGCTAGTTTTCTGGGCTGCACATTGCCAGGTTGTGATGAACTTGTCAACCAACATCTACAAGTCCTTCTCCTCAGAGTCACTCTCAATCCATTCTCCATCCAGCCTCTATTTATGCTTGGATTGACCCAAGCCATGTAGAGGATCTTATAATGCTATAAAGATAAATCCTTGTGTAATTTATACAGTGTACTAGAGTTATTACAGGGAAATGGGTTGCTTCACTGAGTTTTTTGCTGGGGTAGAATTACTTCTCTTCATAGTAGCCAGTATGGGGCTGTGTTCTGTATTTGTGCTGGAAAGTGTTGAAACAGGAGTGTTTTTGTTACTGCTGAGCAGTGCCTATACAGCATCAAGGCCTTTTCTGCTTCTCATCCCACCAGTGAGGGGGCTGGGGGTGCACAGGGAGTTGGTAGCAGACACAGCCAGGACAGCTGACTCCAAACGACCAGAGGGATATCCTGCACCATATGGCATCATGCCCAGCATATAAGCCTGGAGGAAGAAGGAGGAAGGGCGGAATGTTCAGAGTGAGGGTGTTTTTCTTCACAAGGTGCTGCTACACATGGTGGACCCTGGCTGAGAACCCACCTGCTCATGGGAAACAGTGAATGAATTCCTTGTTTTGCTCTGCTGGCATGAACAGCTTTTGTTTTACCTATTAAACTGAATTTATGTCAACCCACAATTTTTCTCACTTTTAGTCTTCGATTTTGTCCCTCATACTGCCAGGGATGAGCAAGGGCGCAGTTGTGTGGGGCTCAGCTGCCAGCTGGGGTTAAACTGCAATATTCACCTTTGAGAATTTTTCAGCATATTTTTCACCCAAGTTTATTGGTTATGAAATGTCTCTCTTTAACAGTTTGTCACTATAACTCTGTCAAATTCAACATTTGATAGCTACATTCTCTTTACAGATATTACCAATAGATTTAATTTAGCCAAAGTATCATTTTTCTATTATCCTCTGTTACTTCCAGTCACATGTTCTATTGCTAATCAGCTGATATGTTCCACTAAAAAACTAGCTGATCCACTGTGAAAAACTACATAGAGGAAGTTCTGTGGAGCTTGACATTGCTTTTTCATGAAAATATGGCATTTATGGTATATACTTATTTAATAATTTCATAGTACTGTACAAACATTTAATTAACTTCAGAGTGTGACTTCACTAGTAAATGAATACTATTATTATTCAAGATAATAGTCATTGAGGTCAGAAAGCTGCATAATGGTGATGACAATTTCCCACTCCCACAGCTTGTTTTCATTCTTGAAGATTAATCTTGAATAATTACTTTCTAAACCTGAAAGCGGACATTTCTCAAAAAGAACATATGCAAATAAAGAGAACAAGAGACTCCATTATAATTTAAATTACAAAATATTAGCTTTAAAATATACTAATGCACAAAAACAATCAGCCATTAGGATCAACTGTAAAATAGCTTTTAACCATTTCTCTGCATCAGGTGATTGGGCTATACTGTGTTCTCTGGCATGTTTTATTTTGCATATAAATATTAAAACAACTTTTATTTCTAATTGAAAGAGAAAGAAGTCCCATAGGAGTTGGAATTATTGTGCTGCTTATTTGTTTCCCTTTCTAGGAGAACATGAGTACTTCATGATTCAAGAAGAATCTGGATTTTTTCTGTAGAACTTAGTTCAGGATTTTTGATCTTTAGGCTTAAATTTATCACCCATTTATGCACATGATACTTTCCCTAAAAGACAGAAGAAATGTTTTATAGGTTCCTAGTGCCTTTCCTCGCTTTTGAATGTCTGGGAGTGTTGTGCTTGTAGCATCTCAGGGAACCAAGCCCAGAGATTTTAGGGGATAAAAAGGATGCTCCTGCCTTCTGCTCTTCAATACATTTTATTACAGGGTAAGCCCCAAGCTCCCACTAAAATAGATATATTTTGCTGATTGAGGTATTTTTTCCTCCTGTTTTTCTTCCTTTTTCTTCTTCCTTGACCCCCACCCCTCCCCCCTTTTTATTTTAAATATACAATCAGCCCTTACTAGTTTACTGACCTGTGCAGAGCAGGTTATAGCTAACAGTAACATCATACTGTTCTGAGATTAATGTTGTTATTCTTGTGACACAGGGACATCAAACACAGTATAAAAACACTCAGAGTGACAGGTGGCATTTGCTTTGTTACTGTGCTTTTGCACATGTCTGTGACATCTCTTCATAGACACAGTGGGGCTTTTGATTCCTTGGTGTTTTGTATTCATGTACTTTCCACAGTGCTGCTATGGATCTACAGTATGCTAGGAATTGCAGAAATTCAAAGCATGCATGTAAGGGGATAAATGATAAATTGTTGACGGGGAAAAAATGGCTGTGGTCAAGCACGGGAAATAATCCATGAGAGATTTGTATTCTAGAAAGAGTATAAACTCCCATGGGGAACATAAATGATGACTATTGTTTGTCCTACAATTTTCAACCATTCCAGAGAGGTTTCCTACTAATACCAATCTTAAAAATAGCTGGTAGTTAACAAAGGCCACAAATGCACCCTCTCATAGCTGGGTAGTATATTTTAATCCTGTAAGTGTCATTGTGCCACTCTCTGGTTCAATGTTGGTTTCCCAGTTTAGTATTCAGAGAGCTAATTCATTTTGTTGCTGGCAGCAGTGCATTAATGATCAAGCTACGACAATGAACACTGTCTGCATAACAAATGTGTCTTTCTCAAGCTGCAGTAAATACAAAGTGATTAACATGAAATAACTGCTCCAGCAAACTGCTTCTCTGCTTTTAAATAGATACTAGTGTTTTTATTTAACCCTGCATTTGTCAGATATGTCTTGAATGGGCTTGTTTTCATTTATTTTTTGGAGGAGGGGCAACTGCTACCTTGGAGCTTTATTTTACAGAGTGCATTCTCTTGGAGATCTGCTGTTAGCATACTGGATGCAAATGATTATTAATACTCTGTTCCCTGCTTCTGACATTTACTAAGGCAGAAGCATCAAATAGGACTAAATCACATCATGCTCCTTCCAGCTAGCTTAATCCTGCCATCCTATCGAAGATAATGAAAATAAGGTCTGAGCAGGTTAATGTTGCAGTTGTTAATAACCTTTAAATCTAAAAGAACACAAGGTGAAGTTGGTTTGCATCCCAAGTCAGACAGGAAAGTACAAAGAGGGAAGGTGGTGGAACAATAAGAATCAAACTGAAGTTGCTCTCCCCTCGCAGTTCCACCCCCAGTTTTTATTCTTAATCCAGGCATAATGAAAGAGCTGAGCAATGTCACTGTATTATGAAAAGATGGGATTATTCTATTCTTAGAAGAAGTAAGACAGATACAGAAACAGAGACAGACAGCAATAGAGACGGAGACAGCTGATTTGACAGTCAATGTCCCTTATCCTTGTTGCCACTCAATCCCTGTTGGGGGAGCCCCTACCTGAAATGTTACAGTGAAAACAGAAAAGCATAGCGCCCTCCATGAAATACTTTGAAATGGTTCTCTTGTCATCCAGACAATCCTCTAAAGCCATGTTGTTCACATTCCTGCTGTCATCTCACTTCATCTCAGGATAATGTGCCAGTAGCATAGGCTTTCTACTGTACAACAGTGTTTTAGAGACAAAGTTTTATTAGAAGATGTTGTATAAGAGAGTTCAAGTATTCCTTTTTTTCTTTTTCTGCTAAAGCATTGCTATAAGGACTAGAAATTGTTCTCATTTACATCATGTATGTGGCATTTTTGTCATCAGTTTATAGAACTTGAATGGTTGCATTCTGGAAATACGTGTTTTTACTGTTCTATGAAGGCCATTAAAGGGTTTATCTCAGCGAAAAATAAACAGCATCATGGCAATGTGATGCATATTCAAGATTAAGACAAAAGCAAAATCAGAAGACAAAATTTTGTGTTCCTCAGGGAAATCACAAAAAGTATTAACAATGTGTTGGGACTTTTTAAAGACACACTGATCCACTCACCAGAAGTATTGAGTAAAATTTAGAGACTGAGGGGGAAACAAAGAAGTATCTTCAGGCTGTGTTTCAAAATTTCAAAACAGTTCTTTTTTCGTTCATTAGGTACAAGTGAGGTTCATGGGAGCCTTAAATCAAAGGATAAAAATACCCACTATTCCTAAGAATAAAAATTGTGCATGTGTTATTAAAAAAGAAAAAAATATTTGGGAAACAACTTTGCTTGGAGCAGGATGCATATGAATTTGTGACTATACTATAACCTACCAAAGCCCATGAGTAGTGGACAAGGGAACGGATGGTAAATAGGCAAAACAAATTTCCTGAAATATTCCTTTGACAATCAGAGACTCAAATGTAATTGCATTTGAATAGGATGAGATCAAGAGAAGTGCTGGTTCAGAGAGAGGCATAAAGATTCCTATAATTACAGGTCTCATCGTCTGCCGCGGTGTGAGGTTGGTGGTATATGCTGCAGCCTTCCAGAATCGCCCCCCATATGGGAAGACACTCCGGCCCCAGTGGCCAGATGACGATCCAGGCAACTCACGATCCTGCCATGCAGCGTTCACCCACACACTCACGCGCTGAGTTCTCAATCGGCAGTCAATGACGAAAAGGCGGGATGGGTTCTTTGTATGGGTTCCAACAGAGGTGTTTATTCTAGGAGGGTCCGGGGACAATGAACAACATGGAGACCAGGGTGTTGGCTTAAGTAGGGAACACGGGNTATGGGAAGTAAAGGGTGGAGAACTGGAAACCACTGCCCTAGAGGGAGAAACAATTAGACAAACACGGGGGGCTTAAACTCTCAGTGCCGCCCACCACCATGATTGAGCTGCTCCTGAATCCTGTGGTTCTCTTGCAATGGTTTGAACCACCGCAACAATCCATTTTGGTATGTTAGGGTAGTTTGAAAGTAGCATCCAGGTAAGGTAAGGATGAAGTGTGCCTGCTGTGTTCAACAGAGGAAGATCTGGAATACCTACAACCAAAAAGACCCACTGGCATCTAAGTAGTTGCAAAAGAAGTAGAATCTTCTCTCTCCTGTTTTTGCAGTGTGTTAGGTGTGCAGTGAACTGACATAAGCACTTACTTCCTGCTACTTTACTCGCTGCTTTTCTCTACTTCACACACTAAAGCTGGTGGTGTGGGACAATAGACTCTCCTATGTTTCAAAGCTGAGTTCAGGAAGCCTCAGAACATACATGCATCTGGATCATGGGCCCTGCTAATATTCGTCCCTGCTCCTTTAAAATTATGACTATTAAAGCTTTAGTTCATTAAATCAGATTCATATTAGGGTCATTCAGCTAAGATTTTTTTCCTTTTGCTTTTCTTAAACTAGGGGTTATATGCCAAACTCTAAATGACAGACAACTAATGGAAATTCTGTAATTAATGAAAAAATATAGCTTTTTATGAAAATGATGAAAAATATAATGAAAGCAAAGAAAAACCGCAGACTCAAACTCACAGATCTCATCAGTTAAACCAATTTCAAATGATTTCTAAATTAAACAAAATAACTGACTCTCTGACAGACTGGATTATTGAATGAATCAACAATTTAAAAAGCATGAAAGAAGTTCTGATTGCCATGCACTGATGGTAAGACGATGGTCTCAAGTCAACATCAGTTTTCAGAGAAAGTTGTTTAACTAGCAATAAATTGCTGTGGGACCAACACTCACTGTTTCTGTAGGGGTTTATTGCCAGAGGTACAGAAATTCTGATGAAATCAAGGCACAGTTTTTGAACACCATGGACGACGTCATATGAAAAAAATCTCAATTATTTTACAGAGTCCAGTTAAATTTTGCAGTGATGAGGTAACCCTTGCTCTTTGCCTAAACTATTTAAATAGTTAGGTATGTGACCAGAAAATCAATAGCAGATGATGTCTCTCACACCAAGAAATCTTTGCAAGCAATGTAAATCTGCACCATGTGCATTCTTACAGGGTATCCTGCAGCCTTATCTATTGTAAGATCATTAAAGAAAAAATGATGGTAGCAATCAGATTTTTTAAAGAAAACTTCTAAGTATGCATTTTGAATCTTCCTTTTTGTACTCTGACTTTTCACTGGTTCAATGTCAAGTCATAAAAGCTTTTATTGACATATGTTTTGTGGCTACTTAAGCAGGAAAAACAGCCGTGTATTGGGGCTGAGGTAAAGACTTTTAACCATAATGAATTTTACTTCTAGATGTTGGTCTCTTTTTCTTTTCTAACTTGCTTCATTCATACAGTTTTTTCTTTTCTCATTTTTCCTTCTTTTTCACTTGTTCATAGAGGACTTTGCAAAGAGAAAACATCAAACAGGTCAGAATCCAATAAATAGTTTTGGCCTTGTGTTGGTGCTATTAACATACTCTCTCAAACCATTTAATCTTATACTGTTTAATGTAAGCATTTTTCTAATCCAGGTTCTGCCTTCTACAACAAGTCTCCTACATTTACATTACTGACTATGCTTTTCCAAATTTTGATCCAAAAAAACATGTTATGTAGTTTCTCTTTTCAACTTTATTGTCAGGTAAGCTATATTTTGCATTATTTACCAATAGAAAAAAAGTTTTAAGTCAAAACTCATATTGTATGCTATAAAATTGCAGTGTCCTATTAAAATTCATGTTGACTGGATGCCAAATTGAGCTCTCTTTATACAGTCTCCACTGGAGTTCTGTGGTCTGTGGTAAGCTACATAATATTTGGGGGGATAGGAGATTTTTGAGCAGCTTTTGGCAAACGCTCTAAAACATAGATAAGAAGCATTAAGGAAGAAAAGAGTACTAGAACACCACATGAAGGTTCCTTTAGTAGAGATGTGATAAATCAGCAGTTTACTGCTTGGTCTTTTATTCATGTGCTATCACTGGGGAGCATTGGGCTTCTGAAATAAACATCATGGATGGAAAAAACACACAGCACATTGCAGTGCTACAAGCAGGGGATGATTTGGGAATTTATCAGCATATTCTTAGTGATTTTCCTTCTTTGGTGCCGGGTAACAATTTCTGCCCAAATACTGTTGCAGGTTCTTATTATCTTGCTTATATTTCTTTTGCGTTGCTATGCTAAAAATAGGTAAATCCAGAATGATACTGTGTCTTTACTAGTATGAAATTTTAGTATTTAGAAAGTCGTATGATACGATGCATCACACCAGGAATATCAATTGATATGGAAAATCTTGTGCCAAAAGTTAATTTAAACTATTAGTCCATGGAAATGTTGAAAGGCAGAAGCTCTTTAGTAAAAATGTATGATAGTGATTGTGTTTTAAGTGTCCACATTTTACTATATTCTTCTTACAAAAAGAGGTATATATTTACTTCAGTAGCCAAAGACATATTTTTTTGGAATTCATAGCAGAAAACTGTTTACAATAAGTCTATAAAGAATGGTTTTGAGTAGAAAAAGATGCTGAAATTATTGTATTTTTTTTGCAGTTTTCTCCTAGATAAAATACACATGGATCATAATACCAATGATCAAAATAAGAAAGAATGAAAATAAACCAAAAAAGATAACACTTTCCTCCACTGGTTGCGGGTTTTTTTGTTTTACTTTGTTGGATTTTTGCTATTCCTACTTACTCACATGGAGTGGAGGAAAATGGCGCTCCTGACAACCTGTTTTGATGCCTCTTGATACTGAAGTGATGAAGAGCTGTTGGATTCCTACTGGTTACCCCTGTGGATTAATGAAGGGTGAGACAGAAATTGCAGAGTTGCCATGCAGAATGACCTTACCTGATAAGACTGTTCTGCCTTCACTGCAGTAGGTGAGAAGGGCAGGCTGTATGCAGCAGGTTGGTTTTTCTGTACCTTAATGAGAAAAATTGACCTGTTTATCCACCAGCTGTCTTCTTTGGTTTTGATTCAAGTCATTTTTGGAAAACCTTTTCTGATTTTAAATGTTGAATTAAAGCTGAATCCTCCAAAGAATGGCTTATTGTCGGCAAAATCTGGTGGATTGCTACAAACTATGGGAAAACATCTGCCAATAAATGCATTTATAAGACAATGATATTCACAGACCACTTCAAGACACATAGTAATACTGACTTAATTTATATGATATATGTGTGAACAAGGGCTCTTTTTTCCCACCTAGTAGACTGCTTTTATTGTCCTTTATAAGCATTTTGTATAGCTTAGCTTTGCTTTTTTTTTTCTATTGTATCTTTAGGACATATTTGGGTGAAAAAATAAAAGATGAAAGCCTCCAAATTACTGCTGCTGGTGGTGTGGGGTTTTTCATGTAGAAAACAAACATTTCAATAACGTGACTATCCTTGGCTTTTACCTCGTGCTAAAAGATAAGTATTTTCTAGTACATGCAATAGAAAGACAACCTGTGTCTATCAGATTGTACAAGAAAAAGAAAGTATTTTTTAAGGCTAATGAATCAAACATTGAAAAGGTAAGAAATACAAAGGTAAAGGTAGAATGAACAATTCATTTAGAATTAAGGTAAACTGAACAATTACTCATTTCACTGCTCTTTTTCTGGTTTTCACAGTTCTTGAATCTAGTATCTTTGTGCAGTTCAAATTTCTCCCCAGATGCTCATCTCAGCATCTGATTCCTCATTCAGCCATTAGACTCCTGCTGCTCCTTGATTTTCCTTACTTGTTTCCAAATCACAGAAACATAGCAGCCCTTCTCTCCCCCAGTTCTGTATCATGCTCAGACTTTCACTGTCCCCATCACCGAGGTTGTCAATAAACAGATCAAAAACCACTAACGCCATGATCCCTGAGGGACGTCAGTGCTAACCATACACCACTGGGACTTTGCACTGCTCACCACAACCTCTGCCCCTGATGATCCAGCTGACTTTCAATTCACCTTTTAGCTAACTTATCCAGTTCATATGTCAACAGTTTGTCTGTCAGAAAACTATGGGAGACCATACAGAAGGCTTTACTAAAGTCCAGGTAAACAACACACACAGCTCTCCCTTTATCCTCAGTGCATTATCTAACAGCAAAAGATAGTAAGTTTTGTCAGGCACCACTTCCTCTACATAAAACCATGTTGGCTGATCTCAGTCACCTCCTCGCCTTTCCTAAGGCTGGCAACCACTTCCAGCATTAGTTGCTCCATCACCTTCTCATGTATTTAGGTGAGGCTGAGCAGTCTGTCTCCCTAGACAACCTTTCCTGCCCTTCTTTGAAGATGGGTGGGAGCTTTTTCTTTTTCTCATTTTCAGGAATGTCCCCCAGTCACCATGATCCTTCAGATCATCTGTTGTGGCTTCACAGTGACATTGGCCGCATCCCTCAGCAGCCTTGGATGCACCCACTTGATCCCATGGACTTGAGGATGCCCAAAAGTCTGAAGTGTTCCCTTACCCCATCTTATATTGCTCTGGGTAATGCTTGCTTCTACAGACTGCCACTAGACCTGTGGGCAAGCTTTTGATGCCTTAGGATTTTAGCTTTTATATTTTTCATATATTTGTAACTCTGCAATTCTTAGTGTGCAACTCTAATGCCCACATAAAAGTGTTAGCTACTGCCTTTAGACAAAACAATCCATCTTCAGGCCTGGACCTCAAGGACACCTTACTGCCTATCTGTAAACAACAGCTGAAGAGGAGGGAGCAAACTTGGGGTGAATTACTTCATTACCTGAAGCTCTAATTGGAAGAACTGGCCCCGATATGCTAACAGACCAAACTTATAAAAGTATGGAGAACTCATGACCAGTCATCCATCTTGGGTGGTCCATCTTGGGGAGCTGATCTTAGGGGGTCCACCCGGGGTGTGGGCCCCCCGAGTGAGCTCTGACTGCCCTGGATGTATCTGAAGGCCTTCAAATAAATACCACCGCTTTTACCCTTTTGATCTTTGTCAAGCCTCTCTCTTTTAGGTAGTCCCGGATAAGGCATCACTTTCACCTTACCAATGAAAACCAAAGCAAAGCATGCAGTGAGACTCTGCATGAGACTCTGTCTCACAGTTTTTTAAACCTTTTCTTGGCTGCCCATTTTTTAAAGAATCCTTTCTTTTTCGCCTCCACATCTCTTACTGCTTTTAACTACACCTGAGCTTTGGCTTCCTTATTCTGTATTTTTGTAGAGATCACTTAACATTACAAAGTAACTTGCAGCAGCATATTGGACTTTTCCCAGCACCCTACACTCTCAGATAAAAGTCACTTCGTTAAAGCTTTAATCTGCAAATGGCTGATTCAGCCCTCAACATCCACAGACAAACTATCTTTTACAATATATACTAGCAGAAGCTAGACAGAGTTATTTGCTGTCAGCCATTTCCACAGCAACCTTAACCTCTCATCTACTCCAAACAAAAAGCTTTCAGTCTGTACAAATTATCTGAGATTTTTATTTTTTAATGGAATGTTTTAAGCAACGATATTTCAGTCCATAGGTTGCTTAGCAATTGTGTGCTGAGGGTATTGCTTTTAGTAGTAGCTTATGACTCAGTGATCTTCATGTAGCAGCACATAATTCCCATCTACTATGATGTTTCAGACATCCTAGTGCTTGCCAGAAATGGATCTTGACAGCTCACTCAGACTCTGGGACTCTGCATAGCATCAGCATTCACAAGGAAGTTAAGTTCAGTTAGCAGGTAGTGATATATGTCAGAATTGCCATACTTGCACCACATGATTAGCAAGGACAGCCCAAGTTTCTCAGACTGATTTACTTACCACTTTGTGATATCTACAGTACACTTTTGCCACTTTCATAGCTGTTGTTTTAAACTGCTGTGAATCAGCAAGCACCCCCTTCCTCAAGCATTTCTGGAGTGGGGTCCACAGGACAGCAACAAACTTCCAAAAAAAATCTGAAAACAGCACTGCTAAACACATTTGTTTAGTTTCTAGGTTTAGCAAAACTCCATCAGACAAGAGCCAGGTGAGTAGTCAAAGACAGCTTTTCATGGGAACACTACAAAAGTGTTTGCGTATCACATAGTAAAGTTTGAACAGATAAGGATTGATCAGATATATCATCTATATCTAAATCTATGTCTATCTATATCTATCTATATCTAATCTATATGGGATATACACAATGTGTTTTTGGTGTCGGTGTCCAGATGTTGGCGGCAGGGTGACCTCTGCGAGTAGAGGCCAGGAGCTGCCCTGAGCAGGACACAGCAGATTCCAGCTGGCTACAATGGACCCAAGATGGCGGTGCCTCTGTAAAAATATATCTAAGAGCAGAACACCACAGAGTAGTAAAAAGTGCGGGGAAAAAAGTGTGAAACAGCCCTGCAAACACCAAGCAGAGAGAAAAAAGGGATGAAGTGCTCCAGGAGCTGGAACAGAGATTCCTCATGTCCATGAAGACGACTGCAGCCCATGAAGAGGACTGCACTGGAGCAGATACCCAAGCTGCAGTCCATGAAGGATTCCAGCCTGACACAGGTGAATGTGCCCTGAAGAAGATGCAATCCATGGGAAGGGCTGTAGACAGTAGAATCAGTTTCCTGAGGTTCACCAGTCAAGATTTGTTACACAGCCCTAAGTGGACCTTACCAAGCCCTGAAGCTGTTGGCTTCTCAGGAAGAATGCCTTGACATTTGGGTGGTGAGAACAGTACACATGGCCATGCTGGTAAGTCTCAAAAAACACATTGGGCCCCTATAGATGACACATACATGACATATACAACTTGATCTATGTAGTTGATGCGCATGAGGCACTCTTACCCAAATCCTTTTTCATCACCTCTTCGTTTTCTTCTTTCCACAAAAGGTCACGTCCTTTCTCTCCAAACTCAGTCATGCTCTGACTCATTCAGAGGTATATGACAATGAGAGAACAGGCCTTTGTTATCCTGAAAATCAGTGACACTGCCTCCAGCTATCTGGGGCAAACTTAGAGCATCTCCAAAGACATTTAACATTTTTAGAGAAAGGTGAATTCTTTGTGCCAAGGGAAGCGCAGAAAGCTGCAGTAACTTGGAGATAAGTCCCAGTGTTGGCCCTGACTTCTTGGCTAGGAAGACGCTTCTGACTACGCCAAGACATAGACTTATGACTGCAAATCTCTTCTGGGACAGGAACTCCTGCTGGACTGTTAATTCTGAGTGAGCCCTGTAGGGATACACTACTTTTCTGGCAGCATTACAGAGGCAATCTGGACATGTTCTGTGAGAGGCAGAAAGATAGATAAGACTAGAAAATGGAATAGTTACTGCCTTACATTTTCAATAACATCTGGCCTGAACTAAAAGCTCACAATACTCAAGTTCATTGAGCCGCAGTCTGATCAAATGGAACTGTTGCTGGCACTTAAATGAGCTCAGCATCACCAATCACATCATAGCATCTTTCTCCTGCATAGACACGTTAGCAGGAAGTGTGGAGTTAAGCTGAATCATACTGCAAGGTTTTGAGACAATTTTCCGGCTTTATCCCTTTGTTGCTGTGCATTTTCATCTTTTTCTGTCAATTTTTCTGTCATGTGGGAGGTGGAGTGACAAGCATTGGCTAAATGATATCATGGGAAATCTAAGGACTTGTGCTCTAAAGAAGACTTACAAACAATCCTGAGATTTCAGGTTAGAAACTGTTGACAGTACATAGAGACAAGCAGAGCGGTAGATTGTTACTCAGGGCAGCCCTGCTCACTGGCTCCTTACCAGACATGGGAGACTGCAGCCTGTCTTCTCATTCCCCTCTTCTGTCCTCTTCTTTCCATCCACTCTGGGGTAAGTAAAGCTTAAGAAATGGGCATGTGGATGTAATTTTAGCTACATTATTTTTAAGAGCTCCATACACAACCTTTCCCTACTTTTTCGCATTTCGCACAGATGAAATTCCTGATTTCTTCAGTTCTTCTGAAGAACTGCCCATACTTTTCCTGTTTGTACACCAGCTTGCTAACAAGTAGGAGTTTTTGTCTTATTTGATGTATGATATAATAAATCGCTGTTCTTTTCCTCATCTTATGGATGTGAAATGTGAAATCTAGAAACATGTGGCTCATTTTTGCAGAAATTATTGTAGAGAAAATGACATCTACATTTCCTACTATCAGTCAATCATTAGGTAGAGGCCTTTATTGAAATCAATTCTACATAAAAGAAGATGTTTTAACACTTCTATTATTGAAGTAGGGAAGATTTTTTTTCCTTTTCTGCTTTCTCATTAATAGAAATTAAAATTTAATTTTTTTTTTTCAAGACTGGAATTAGTGTTATGGAATTCCATATGAAAAGCTTTTTTCTATCCGAAATAAGTTATGTAAGGATAATATTTTGTCACATATTTGTAGGGCACTGAAATGTGGTCAAATGGAAGACAGTAATTTATTTACTTAACATAGCTTAGAACAGAGAGTGTCAGACTATCAACTACCACAATAAAAAGTATCAGATTCCATAGCTAATTTAATATTTTCTTGTGGCTTCATTAAGAAGAAGGTATGCATACAAAAGTATTCTGGTTTTCCAGCTGACTTTATATGCCAAAATCATGGTGCTGTTAATGAAGTAAATAAAAGGAAAACAAATCCCTGCTGGATCCTACTTTGTTCACTGATATGAGAGGTCTTATTAAAAGAATGACTACTGTGTACAAGTATTCCTCAGCATTTTGGAAATTAACATTAAAATAAGGAGTGCAGTTGGGAACATACAAAACTTTCTAGTCTTATCCTACTACCAGAAGTATCCTGCTCTGAAATAAAATTGGAAATATTTCATTATTAAATTCAAAAATAACATTCCTGGCTTTCCATAGCAGATTTGTATTTGATAATTAAAAATTTGTTTCAAGCAAACAATGCAAATATTTTTTTTTAAATATTTGAGTGGCAATATTGCTGTGACATTATTTTGCAAGCCATTTCATTTTATTTTCTGCAGTTATATACTTCGTGCCACTTACATACTTTGTGCCAGTTACATGTTGTCTAAAATCTTCTGAAAACATTTTTCTTGAGTCTTAAAATTAGGAAGAACATAGTAGCAGCTTCTTCTTCCAAGTGTAAATATCCTACAGAAATGTCCTTGCTATTAGATGGCTAATATTTCTGAAATGTTTTTGATAGATATTTAACAGAATAGGAGGGAAGCATTCTAACTTTTTCAGATTGCTTTGTTCAAAAAACTGTATAATGATTAGGAAGTGATTATAATACAGTAGTCACTGAGTATATTAACACTTTAATTTCATTTTCAGAAAGTCAGAGAGGAAAAGAGAGTTACTATTTTGCTTTTAGATGCTAATGGCCATGGGGCATACATAAACAACCTTCATACAAAAAAGAATGATTCAGAAAATTCTAAAATTACAAGGAAGTTGGGTAGGGAGGCGCAACCCATGCAAGTAATTATCCCCAAGAAGCACTATAACTTCAATAGACCCCTGTCCTTCCTAGAAGTTATTGTCTTTCCTCAATTCCCTCTAGCAGTGCACTATAGGAGTCTGAACACTCCTGGAAAAGCAGGACTGATGAATCTCAAATTAAAAAAACAGATCTGCTCTTATAAGTGTACTAAATGCACCTCTACTGGGGATGAAATACAGAGCTTCAATGAAGCTTTAATTTGTCTTTACTATCAGCCTATGGAGAATATGTTGCCACGCCTCATCATGTGGTCATTCAGACCTACTCCACTCATACAAAATGGGTTTGCTTCATCCTCTGAAAGAACCTTTAATCCAGAGGACAATATGCAATGCAGACCAGTTACATCCTCACTGTTGGGAAAAACTACTTCAGACCAAGAAGTAAAAATCACTCTTTCCCTTATACTATTGCCTCAGGAGGCTGACAGCTCTTGGGCTGACAGATTTTCCAGCCTTATGCTGTGCCTAGCCCATAAAATGTCCCAATCTTCCTACCTGTAACTTATGTAGTGTTAACCAGATTAATTGCAAGATATACAGGGACAGATGTGGCTTGTCTATTTATTCTACTTCTGATCATGACCCTGTGATTTTTATTTTGATTTCTTTGCAGGCATGGATTTATTTCAACAGTTTGAGCTTTTCAAATGAAACTGCAGTGGTGGTTTGGAGTTACACAGACTAAGCTTCAAGGGAACTCCTCAGAAAAAAACTTCATACTCTGCAACACTTATGATTAGTATTTCATGTAAAAATGGGAGCTTACATTTTCCTGTCCACATCCTTCTCTTTCTAATGTCTTTACATTAAGCATCTCACATTGGAAAGGAACACTTGGTCATATAACTGTGAATCAATTACATATCATTACTCTGCCATTAAAATGAAATTCCAAAGTTCTTTCTGAGTTTGTTATCAAACAAAAAAGCTTTTCCTGCCAAAAGCTGTCTAGTCCAGACAATTTGTAACTGAGTCTTAAGCCTGCCCCTCATGGAGAGTGTTTGCTTTCATCGCTGCTGCATGGGTGAGGTAACATGCTTGAAATTCTGAATTTCTGGCTAGGATCTTGAGGAAGCCTAGAAAATTATCTGCACAAAAAGAAACAATGTCTTCAGTTTATTCTGAATTTAAAATTTTCCAGGAATTAGAAGCAGCCAGGTAGATAGATCGTACTGGCATTCTCATGCAAATTGCTTGTATTAGCAACAAAGTTAAATACTGAGTATTGTGGAAATGATCTGCAGACACTTACTTTCCTATATTGCATGTAAAAAATTAGGTATCTGACCCATCAAAGAATATTAAGTGTAAATTAGACTGTGCAAGAAATTTCCTACTTCAGTGCAGAGTGCAAAAAACTTTATGTCTGTTTAGTTATATTTGCTTGCATGCATACTGTGTGTATCAGTCTGTGGTAATCTTTTAGTTGAAATGTATGTGATGAGACAAAGTAGGTGAAGGGAGGAAAAGTTTCAGTCTTCTGCTAATGACTTGTGATTGCATTAACTTTCCAAAGGGACACAAAGACTTGTATCTATACTACAGAAAAAATGATTTTTTTAATGGATTTTTGAGACATGTTCTCCTCCGCATATTCTTTTTTTCTTTGCTGCTAAACTATTGATGAGCAGGCTCTTTTCTAAATAAATTCATAACTAATAGGAGACAGAGCTTGAGGAGATAATTACAAAAACATGACTAGAAGCAGAATTTTTTTATCAGTCTCCAACTACAATTATTCCTTTATTGGAAACTAGAGGCTTTGCAAAGGATTTTGCCAAGTGAATTATATAGCAGAAAAGAATAAGATCTTTAAAAGTGAGAAGGAATACAGAGCCTTTCTGGTAGCATTTGTTTTTTGGATGAATCAGTCTAGTTATGGTTGGGTTTAGAGCTAAGAAAGGCTGAAGGATGATTTTCAAGAAACACATAATAAACCACCAAACCAGATATTGTATTTGGGAAGAAAGGAATGTGCACTTTCAACAAGAATTGCAATACAAACCACAATACTTTAAAATCTTATGATGGTATCCATAAAACTGTAAAATCTTCTAACAGTCAAGAATTTAAGCCTCAGGCAGTGCATGAACAGTAAACATTTAACAAAAACAACTCCCATCTCATTTTTCCTCCTCTTACTTCACGCAGTTAAATTTGTTTTATTGTTTCATATTTCAGTTGATTGCACACTACCTTTTCCCTCCCCACAATACTAGTCAAGAAAGTGTATGGTAATTAGATAGCAGGCCTCTGGCACAAGTTGCTCACTGCAGCAGAGTCAGAAGGAATTTCTTCCAGTGCACAGTTCAGAGTTGCATTCTGGGATAATTTAATTTCAAGCTCCTATGTGTTTTCTCTGGTTAAAAAAAAAAACAAAACAAAAAAAAAACCCAACCAAAAAAAAGGGCATTAAAAGAATAAATATGAGGGAGGGGAAAAGAAGGAATTAAAGGTGTTTTTTCCTTAAAACAACCAAAAATAGGCATGGCTGAAGGCACAGATCACCAAATGAGGCCATGACACTGCTGCTGGATTTAGAGTGAACCCTCCAATTTTGTTTTCACCGTATATAGAATTTTTAATGCCCACTTACATTCTTTCCAACTCCAGAATTTCTCCTAGCTGAATACATCTTTTCCCAAGCAAACTCCCACAACTAGTCTTCAGAGATTTTTCCCATTAGAGTGAGTGTCTGGGTTTTCCTCTACATATCTTTTAAAATAGGCAGCAGACATATCTCAGGAACCTCTGGGCCATAATACTATCTGTTCAGGACAGAAGTCTTAACAAAACTTATCTTAAAGACAGATTCTTCTGGAAGATTTCTAAATATCTCCATAAAGGAAAAGGCAGCAGGAATAAAATAGAAGAGAGGGTAAATACCACCTCTGTGGCTGTACAAGATAATCCCCTTCCAAAAAGAAAATGAAGTTCCTTTCTACCTCCCTCAGGCCCCAAAAGTTAGTACAGGAAAATCTTTACTCACAATTTGTAGCTGGCCTCCAAGCAGGTTCAGAAGGTATTTTTAGCGCTTGAGTTTCTGATTTCTTGGAGTCTTTTTTGGAGCGGGTGTTCATGAAGGCCTATGAAAAACTGATAAGCATTTTTTCAGACATGACTACGGTACATAAAGTAAACAGTTGCTTTAGTGTGCAGATATACCTAAACTAAGCTAACTACAGGACAAAATGTGCTGGGGCTATATTTTCTGTTAGCTCATCGTTATGAGTTAGAAAAAAAATGAAACTTGTTTCCTTTCCCTCAGGTACTAGGCAGGCTGTGTAAGTGGGGAGGGGCTGGCCAGGAATTGATGGGCGATACTTAAGAACAAAATGGAGTTATCTATCCAGGTGCATTCCATACTAATGACACAGAATGGATGATACTTAAAGACAAAAGCGATCACTTGCCCAGCCCAGAAGCCAGGACAATTCCCCCAATTAAAGAAAAACAAAGACCTGGAAATACTGCCAACAAAGTCTTGCATTTCCCAGAATTTCCAGGTGAGTCTGGCAAGACTATTATTTTAGAATTTTGCCGGTATCTTCTACGCAGATGAAGAGAAGATGAAGCAGGCAGTGGACACCTGTCTTAATAGCATTATTCTGCCAGAACTTCCCTGAGGAGCCAGCAAAATTTCCTAGCTGGCCCAGCACACAGAATGGACGATAATTAAAGACAAAAGGGATCACTTGCCCAGCCCAGAAGCCAGGACAATTCCCCCAGTTAAAGAAAAACAAAGACCTGGAAATACTGGCAAGTAGGTTGTTTCCCCAGGGGCTGGAGCACTGCGAGGAAACTGCCCGAGACTTGGGCGAGAGGTGGGTGGAGACCGGGCTTGCTTCGCTCTCTCAGCTCGGGGTTCGGTGAGGACTGCCGTGTCTGCAGCGAGTGCCGGTTTCACTCCGGGAACACCGCTACACTGCGACGTCTCCGCCCGCTTGACCCAGACCACAGGTACACTGTGACATCTCCAAGCGTCCCGCGGCAGCACAGGGTACAGAGATCACCAGCCGGAGCTGCTCGTCTCTGCTGTTCCTGCCTTCTGCCGGTCTGCCAGTGGGTGATACCAAGGTCCATCGCTCCCCAGTCAACCCTGCCTGCCTG
>VZRJ01002784.1:748939-784462 GCA_013397565.1 Ptilonorhynchus violaceus
TATATATATATAAAATATATAACCCTAGTAAAGAACTGTTATTCTTTTTACCACATCTTTGCCTGAGAGCCCTGTAATTTCAAAGGTACAGTAATTCGGAGGAGGGAGGGAGGTCATCCTGTACTCATGGGAGGTTTCCCACCTTCCTTGACAGACACCTGTCCTTCAAACCAGGACACTCATTTTTAGAAATGCCAACAAAGTCTTGCATTTCCCAGAATTTCCAGGTGATTCTGGCAAGACTATTATTTTAGAATTTTGCCGGTATCTTCTACACAGATGAAGAGAAGATGAGGCGGGCAGTGGACACCTGTCTTAATAACATTATTCTGCCAGAACTTCCCTGAGGGAGCCAGCAAAATTTCCTAGCTGGACCAGCACCTGACTTTCAGTAATGATTATACAGTGGCAAAAGAGATACTCTTAGCATTCAGATAGTGCCAAATCTGCTCCTGGTTTGGCCACATCCCTGAGAAAGGGATGCATCCCAGGAACCATAAAGAGGTTGATAGCAGTATTTTTGGTCTTCCTGGATGGTGGATATTGTATGTAAGCCAGGCTGCATGTTGCTGGGCAGGACTGTGACAGGGGTGGGAGAACTGAGTTGGCACATGGCAGACCCTGGCTAGGAATTAGTGTATTGACCTACAAGTGTTGTGAGTTACCCAAAGCATGTGCATGACATATCTGGATTAGTTTTCTTATGTATACCCATAAATTAACTCAAACTTGGCTTGGATGTGAGACAGTTCTATACGGGTTTCATCAATCTCTTCCTAGCTATTTGCCTTGCTCCGAGACCATGCAACTGTTTAGATTAGAAGTGACCTCTGGAAGTCAGTTTTTCAAAGCACAGTTACATTCAAAGTTAAATCTGGTTGCTTAGAGCCATAATCAATCAAGTTTTAAATATCTCTGAGGACAGATTCCACAACCTTCTGGGTCAATCTGTTGCAGTGTTTAACAAGTTTTTTGATGATGTCACTCACTGCCACTTTTTCTCCAGTCAGAATTTCCGGTTTTGCAACTTGTTGCAACAATTGCTTTTCCACTTCTACCTGAAAATTGTTCAGCACTGCTTTCTCTATAGTCACCCATTAGATACTGGAAAAGAGCAATTAGATCCCCCTTTAGCCTTTTTTTTCCTCAAGGCTAACTTCTCCCCTCACTCACTCCAGCTTATCAATATCCCTCTTGCACCAGGGAGCCCATCAGTGGTACAATATTCAAGATGAAGACTCACAACTGGTAAATAGCAAAGAAAAATAATTTCCTCCAACCTGCTGTCTGTAATCCTATAATGCAGTCCAATATTCAATTAGCCTCACGTCTGCAAGATGTAATGGTGATTCAGTCAGCAGAGTCTTTTTTTCTAGAGCTCCTTAGCTGGCCAGTCCCCAGCCTACATGGACATATGAAACTATGCTATAAGTAAACCTGTGTCCAACTGAACTGTCATTTTGCTTTGGACCTGACTGACTGCATCAATTTCTACCGTGATCACTGGAGCATTGAAAGTATCTCTTGCTATCATTATCCCTGTTCTGCTCACCCTGCTCAGACTGTGCTCTGTTTCAACAGTGTAGCACCCTGCCTGGGCAGTACTGGGTCACCTGTGGCTCCCAACTCACCTTCCCTGGAGAAGAGCCCTGCTCTAACTGCTCCCAAAACCAGGCCTCAGGACAGGACTTCCACTCAAACAAGTCAAAATCTGCTCCTCTGAAATCTGGGATATCCAGTCTGCAGCCGGTCTTACTCCAGTTCCTCAAACTTTAAGTTTGCCATTTCATAGTCGCTTCATTCAAAGCTGCATCAGCTGATCAGTTTTCCTTTATTGGTGTGTGCATAGCAGATACTCCAATGCACTTTCCATTTTTGCCCTTTCCAGCACAAACATTTAACAATTGTACCTAGCACACTCTAAAATTTTCTGTGTTGGCATGGATTGGAAGTTCAATGTCTCCTACGGAAAAAAAGGTCACGTGATTACCAGGCTTTCCTTAGCATTTAAGTTTGTGGACAGGGCGTGCAGGGGATAGGAATCATGGAGCAATTGTGTGAGAAGGCAGTAGAGTCATAAGCTGTGCAGCAGCGGGAATATCCATATCCAGCTAAAGATGATTAGGCTTTTCTCCATTTTGCATCTGTACTGCACACTGCTTACAGTTAAATGCTGAAAGAGCAGATACCAAGGATTTCAGAAATACATATAAGATTTGCACTACACTACCCTTCAAAATTTAATGTGATTGTGATATTCTGACATTACTGCTGGCTAGGAAAGTCTGCAACACTAGGTAGCCCAGGTCTCAACACAATGCTGGCAATGGAATCAGGTTTGCAGAGAAAGTGAGGTATCCTATCTCTCAAAGCCACCACATCAGGGGAAAAGGAGTCCTGCGAAGGCAGGTGAGCAGCTCTCTGCTTATTAGCCTGTACGAATAGGGAAAGCTCCAGTTCTATTAATCATTGGCGTTTTTCCGGGAGCAGTCGGCTGCTTGGCTACACTGTACCTCAGCTCACTGGCTCCAGCCCGCCTGCTCCATTTTTCTGCTGCCACAGCTGCTCCTGTGCTGAGATCCGGGCCCAGGGCCATCTCCTGCGGAGCTCCTGCCCGCTGCATGTTGCCGCGGCTACCCCTGTCTGAAGCCTGGGACTGGGGCTGCCTCCTGCCGAGCTCCTGCCTGCAATGTGTTGCCGCGGCTACCCCTGTGTGCTGGCCTCTGAGACTGTGATCCACTGTGGTTTCTGCTCAAGGGAAGCCACCTCCCCTCCTTCCCTGTGCCTGAGCCGCCATTGCCACGCAGAGAGGTCGCCATGCTCGTGCCACAGCGCCCCCTGCAGCCGCGGGGGAACCATCGCCCCTGTCCCCCTCGCTGGGGCCTGCCAGCGCCCCCTGCGGCCGCGAGAGTCACTGCAGCCGCCACCGTGCCGGGAACCAACAGCGCCCTTGCTGGCTGTGGGCACAGCTGCACCAGAAAGGGACACTGCTCAATGGGTGAGAAAAGGCCGTTACTGGGTTTTCTGTTTTCTTATCATTGCTGTTTGTCTGTCTTGTTATATATAGATCCTGGTAAAGAACTGTTATTCCTTTCCCCATATCTTTGCCTGAAAGCCCCATAATTTCAAGGGTGTAATAATTTGGATGGAGGGAGGGGCTCATGCTTTCTATTCCAGGGAGGTTCCTGCCTTCCTTAACAGACACCTGTCTTTTAAACCGGGACAGTATCAAAGACTGTTGAAAGTAGGAAGTGTAGACATACTTAGCAATGTTAAATGCTCTCCCAAGACAATTTAGGAGATTATTCGGGAATTTAATGTTGAGGCCAGGTTACCTGAGTCTGAGTCAAGTGCTTTCACAGTGACATGGTCATCTCTCTGATGTTTATCTGAGGCCTCTGGCAGATGATTGCTTCCCACTTCCTATACATTGTATTGAGATCATGTGACTGTTTTTTTTAACATTGCATTCTCCAAGTCCTAACTTTTGGTATTGAATTTAAAGCTGATAAGAACTGACCAGAACTACTTAAGAAGCCATGTACTAATGAATGGTAAGAGGCAAACAGCAAAACTAAGGGGAAAAGACAATTCTTAGTATCAAAGGTCATTTGCTAGCTCTGTAGCGAGTAAAGATCTGTAATTTGCATGAACCTTGGCAGCCTTAATTTTTTGTTCTTTTAGAGTTTCAAGCTTAAACTGTCAGAATACACATCAAAACCATCAGATAAAAGATCAGAGAAAAATAAAGAAACAAAACACCACGAAAAAAGAAAACAAACAGAAAAAATGGTAGAGAAAACATCAGATAAAAAAATGACATGGGGTTCTAAATCTAAATAGGCTTTGTTTCCTCTTTCTAAAAGTTGAATGACTCAAACTAAGTGTTGTAAGAATATAAGGTAATACAGAAGAACTGAACAAAAACCAGTAATGCCAATTATAGCTTATTCTTATATTCTATTATCTAATGCTTATATAAGAAACCAAATAAGGTTTCAATTTTTGCTTTATTTCTTTCTAATTTTTAGATTATAATTCTGTTATATTTTTGAATCTTCATTGCTGCATTTTAATAATTATATTTACTTTGTGTGTGGCAATACAGGTGGATGAAACTACAAGTCATTTGACAGGAAAATAAGATACATGTTCCTGATTAAAATATTGAAGAACATTACAATAAAGCAAAATTTAGGTAGTCATTTCAAATTTTTATTAAATTTATCAGATAGCTTTTAATTTTCTTGCTTCATTTAAGCAGACCAGGATGAGAAGTCCCATTTACACAATTTCCTATCACAACCCTGAATGTAGATACTCTTTACATTAATACAACAAGGTTGAAAAACAAAACACAAAAGGCCCCAACAGTATTGCTGTCCTACTCTTGACAGTTTAAAAAAGCATGCATAGACAAAATGTAGTCTATTTTTCGCATGAAAGCTCAGGCAAGGTACTGGCATGGAGGAAAGGTGGGAATTCAGGTTGCCTAAGAAGTGTTTACTGAACTAGAAACTTCAGCTACCTTTATAGTCAATGGGGGATATGTTGACAATTTTAGAATATGACTCATACAACCTATTTTAAATGCCTATTTGAGGATGATACAAACCACAGTCTATAACAACTCTTTCTGCCAGCTGAAACAGGAAAATAACATAACTATGCAGAGGTAGATATCTGTGTTGATGAGCTATACCCAAAAACTTAATTTCTTCTATTAGCTGTGACAGAACATGTAAACAGTAAAGGTCCTACTGATTTCCTTTGCCTTTTTCTAAAGCAAAAATATTTCTCCATAGCTTGCCCTGAGAGATTCATTACATTGCTCTAAACAGGATGATACAAGGCTCTGGCCTCTCCTCTTGTATTGACGTGACGGTTTTTGAGAAACATACAAACCATTCACATTTCCACAAAGAAAACCATTATATATCCTGTTAAAGTCGAGTTTCCCACAGCTACACATAAGAGAGTAGAACTTGTCCTTTAGTTGTACTTGTTGGCTACTCTAAACTAGTAAATCGAATAATGTTTCTGGATGCTGAAACTCAACCATCCATGCTCCTTTATTGCTAGAATGGTCCCTTGCATGACTTTTGCAATGGACCAAAAGGCATTCTTGCAGGCATGTGCTGGACTTATTGTAGGAGTTAACAAAGGCAAGGGATAATCCTCAATATGCAGTCTGCATACAAGTGCCATTTTTTTGTGAGTTAAAGGAATTCAATCATGCAGACACAGGCCAGTGCATGCCAATGGATCTAAATGCTAGAGAATAGTAAACCTTCCGGAAATATTTATTTTTCTACTACAGACAAAATTCAACAGCCTAGGTGAAGGAGTTCATATCTTTCCTTCAAGTTAACATGCTTGTCAATACTTTTCTTCTTCTTGATACTAAAAATTTTAACTAGACATTAACTTCTTCTGTAATATCCTCATTCTTCTGCTTTATTTTGCAGTAAAATAGCTGATCATAAGGGAGGAAGTCTAATGGCCAAACCACTTGACTTAATTGTCACTGAATAAAGCAACTGGGAAAAATTTATTTTGTCGTGACTTTTCAGCTCCAAAGAAGCCAAGAAGTGGATAAGGGATAACAAAAAGTCATATCAGTGCTTGATGAAGTTTCAGTAAATCTCTAATAAATGTAGCTATCTCCACACAGGATCACAAAAAAATATCATTGGAGGAGCAGCTTATTGAGATTTATGCTTAATCTGAAAGTTCAAAGTTTAAAATAATTTTCCACACCAAGGGTGTAGAATTTTTTTGTGTATTGTTCCAGAAGTTTTTTTTCCTTTCATTTTTCTAGTTCCCTTTTTTTCTTCTATTCAGAGTAAATTAATTGTGCAAAATAATTTCTGTCAAAGTTTCAATGCATTCCTAAAGAAAATTCATTACCATATATTGAAGTATTTTTTACAATGAAGTAATATGTAAAATACACCTGAAATTAATCAAATTATATTGTACTTCAGGTTACATATTCACTTAAAATAAGTCGTACCTGTAATTAAAGGAGATAAAAAGGTAAATCAAAGGTCAGCACAGCTGTTACTTTCATTCCTTAGACTCAGTGGTTTAAAAAAAAAAATCCTGCAGCTGTTTTCTAAAAGGAGGATGTAGTTTTAGGTTGTCCCTACACAAGGAAAATAATGGAGTTTGGACTTACATTGCTTTACCATAAATAAATAGAAGTCAAAAGAAGACAAGGGTCTGGTCCCACATCCAATTACATTGTCACCTTAGCATCAGCTCTATAATTCATATAGAGTTTTTTACGTGTTGTAGACTTCTTTATGCAGACCATTTTTAAATGAATAGTACTTGGTATCTAAAATCCAACAGATTTTACTCCACTACTTGAAAATTAAAATCATGTTGCATTATATAGATGTTTTTATTTTTTTTCACTATTCTAATCACATTTTGGTAGTTTCAATGTATTCTTGGCATTAGAAAATAAAATCTTCATATTGGAATTGATTTACAAATCTTTAAGAGACTCCTTAGTGCTTTACATCTGAGGCATTCACTCTTAGCAAACCATAGCAGATCATTCATGATTGGAAATATGTCTCTTTTGCCATATTTTGCCATATTTTACTGGCTGTCACAATGACTACCACTCCAGAACAAGATGCCAAAGAGGGAACACAATGCTTCCACACCATCCTGCACAGCAGTGTTAGGATATTGGCAAGGCAAATTCCAAACCTGTGAGGGAAATTCTAGGTGAAAGCGTTAGTCAGAGTATTCCAATTCACAGAGAGGCAAGAGAGGTTAATATGTCCAGTTCCCAAGAGTCTTCACTAAAGAGTGAAGAGTATTGAAAAATGTCTCCACAGCTAATCTTTGTAACTAGAGAACACAATTAAGGGTTGGGTGTGTTTTTGTGGGTTTTTTTTGGTTTTGTTTTTTTTTTTTTTTATGCTCAGTTTCTCAACTGTCTGTCCTGCTGAAGGCTGTTTGCAATGTAGCTACACAATTAGATACACACACAAGACACTAGTATTATCCAAGAGTCAAAAAAGACTATTTCAGAAACTCATTGGAATAAGAATTATCCTTCCAGAGATAATTAATTAGGATTTCCACAAAAATTATGTTTAATACAATATGTTCAGCTTTGAAGCATGGGACAGCTGCTTTGGCATATCTTATATTTCTTATCTGAGAATATTGTGTTTTTAAGCATTCTTGCCAATTTCATCATTTTGGATGCAAAACTTAATGAGCTGAATTCATATAATTTTCTATCTCTGCATGTCTGGCCACAGTGACAGTTTCTTTTTTTTAAATTATATTCCTTCAAAGACTACCAATGTGGATACTACAAACTAGCTATATTTTTCTGTTTCTATGATTTTCCTTTCCTCTCCACTTTCTCATCATCAAGTATTCCTTGGCAACTTGTTCATTAAAACAACACAGAATGGAACATCCTCACTAGAGAAACAAAGTTAATGAATTTTCCTATGAATGGTTTTTCTAGGGTTCATTTTTTATTCCTTTGTAACATTTTCTCCCAAGGCCAAAATTGTTTGGTTTTCTCACCTGGTTTTATCCTCTTATGTAAATGACTTTTTCATCCTTTCTCACTGTTCATTTTCAGTGTGAATAAAAGCTACAGAAGAAGTTTTGAATGTACATCTGTCTTCCAATAATTGTCAAAATTTCTCCTGATGATTCTACTGCAAAATGATGGTTAGAGTTTTCCATGAGTTTCTAGGGATAAGAGTGATGCTAGTCCTTTTATAGCACTAATGAAGATTCTGGTAAAGAATGTTTTGTGCACACTGTTGGCTGATCACAATTGTCAGGCCTTCAGCTTAAACCTTTTTTTTCATTTTCTCAGGTTTTGTTCCCAATCCTTTTCCAATATTGAGGGAACCCCTGATCCCATCCCTCGCAAACCCAGAGTGAAACTGTGGTTTTGCCCCTGTTTTGCGAATTGACAGGGCACTTTAAAGGACACAGACACCAGCAGAAAGAATGGTCTTATTTTACTAGGAATAATAAGGCAACACAGCAGTAAAATGATACATGTAACAAAACGATGAGCTTGGTATGCAATCGGCTTTAGCAACAAGGAGAAATAAACAAGGTAATGCACCTAATCATCACTATAGGAGAGAAAGGATAGTGATGTAGAAAGACACATCACCAATTGCCTAAATAGTTACCATCATCCAGAGTCCACAGTCGCTGGGGAGTCCCGTTTCACAGTGAAGACCTGGAGAGCCCTTCCCGGCAACTGGGAAATCCTACGCAGCATGTCCACCCATAGGTGAGGTCTCAGGTTCACTCCAAAGTGGGGTCCAGCTTTTATAGGCCCAAATCAGCAAGTCAAAGTGACTCGATCATATTTTTAGCACAGAACACCTGGATCTGATGGCACACTTCCCGACCAGCCAGGGCCAGGGCTTGGCCAGAGCCCAGGCCTTGACTGGGAGGGTTTTCCCCTAAAATACCCTATAAACAAGCCTCTATTCATTTCAGTTGCGAAAGTTTCTTAAAATTATACATTTCTTGCAGATAACTGCACAAAGTTACGTGCAAGTTTCTAAAGCAGCTGGTTTGGTGTTAAACAGCAAGCATAAGCATTTTTGTCATCTATTTTCAGCTAAATAATACTGATGGTGTCAGTCATACAGTGCCCAGGATCCATCCTGCAAGTCAACTCAGGCTGAGGCCTGCTGCTCAGGCCTTAGCACATCAGCTCCTTTTACTCTTTTAGTTCTTCCTCTAAAATCTGGATATAAATATTGCATTTGTTTCATAATTTTTGTTCATATGAGCTGGGAATACACTTGTAAGGCAAACATTTCATATTGTCACTCTTTGATAATATCTGTTACACCAAGTAGAAAAGTACCAAGAAATCTGAATGGAAAATGTAAATTAGAGTGGTGGAATGATGAAAAGTAGTCTGATAAACTGAAAAGTAAATTACTTCATCTTACCATCTGTCACTTCTTATATTGAATCTACCTTATTATTTTCATTCTTGATATAAAACTTTAGCCAGTGAAATATTTACAGGAAAAGGAGGAAAAATGTATTTTAAACTTCACTACAAAGTTGTATTTTTCCTGATCCTTATACTTCACTTTATTGCACCTCAAGAAACAACTGTCAATAAAGAGAATATTGTTTAGCAGTAATAATGATGGGTATACCTTCAACTTCAAATGTTCTATGTAAATATAATTTCTGGGTAAGATCAGTTGTTTACATAGTACCTTTTTAGCAGGATATTTTTTTGTGACCATGTCTTGACTAACAAATTTGGAACAGAGTGTTCCCTTCTCACTAAGTTAAAATTAAGAGCTAACATAAAAATTGGAGCTAACACAAAAATTCTGCATAGATGAGAGACTGCACCTTCATTTGTCATCACCACATGATTGTGCATCTGCAGTCGTCATTTGAAGGTTGTGTTCAAGACAATGATTATAATCCAAAGATGCTGGGGAATTGAAAACTTTTCAAGTTCAAAGAACACTCTCTGGGGTATCTTGAGGTTAACAGGAATCCCTCACAAGCCCCACTTTCATCATGGTTGCCATAATGCCTAGCACCCGGAAATCCAACTGGGGACTTTCAAGTTAAAGATACAGACTAACAAAGTTTGACCTTAGGTGAGATCATATACTCCAAGTTCTTTCAGAACAAATTGGAGGAGACATAAATACACCCTTAAAAGTAACTGTTACACAGTTCATCTCATTACGTAAAACATGTTTTATTACTACACATTCTTCTCTATGATTAAACTATTTTCAGACAAGTGGAAAAATCTATTTTCTGTGATATTCTCAGCAGTTTCCAGTGATTCTGTGGAGTCTGACGATCCTGATCATTTTTTTCTAAGGTGGTAGATCACTATCAACACAGTTATATCCACAGGGCCAAACAACGTAAACTTGTGATCTACTGATTGATTTGATTGAGGCTGTAGTACAGTATTTCTTTCTATGATAGTTGTTCTAAAACATCTACCTTTTCTTCCACAAAGTTACTTTTTTTCCTGCCTTCTGGCATAAAATCCTTCATGATCATAAGTCTTTTCAATTTATCAGAGGTTATCCTTAAAATTGTCTTAACAAAGCCTTAAGCCTGTTCATTTTTGTATTATAGAAGCTACACAATACAAATTTTTATCTTTTAAAGCAGTTCCATACAAGAATTTAGCACATGTCCAAACATCTGTAGTGCTGGGTATCTTTCCTTCTCACTTTTATTTCTCTCATAAAAGCTAGTATTCTGTATACACAGATTATAACACTGTTAGTACAGTCTGAAAGGTGGATAAATGAATATGCAGCATTTTCTGGAACAGTTGCCTTGGAAAATAGGCTTAACAGGTGGCATAATTTTGCATTTATAGGCTCATCCAATAATTAGCTCTTTGTCTTTAATGAGTACCACCAAACTAATGGTAGATTAAAAAAAATTACTTCATCCTTGTTGTAAAAATCTATTAACAGACGTACTTTTCTCAACAGTCTCGTGTAGAGATATGATTTGTAGGGGCATGAAAAGAGTTAACTCCACTTGCATTGCAGTTCCTGTGCTAGTCATGTGAAGTTCACATTGTCTTCAGTCTCTCCTGTCCCAGGATACAATCCCTCACTAGTGATGGTGAAAATACTTCCATAGTCACAAGTCCCCTTTGCTGATTGTCTAAGAGTAACATCCCTGCACTGTTGTAGAATGAACATTCTCCTCTTCCCTTTCTTCTTAGTCTTCTGTCTGCTTAAGGTACTAAAGTCAGCTGGCTGTGTTAAAGCAGTAAGTTGCATTTATGGTGTTATGGGCTAGTGTTCAACCTTTTGAGCAGAAGGTGCGTTATGCATCACTGTTTCCAGAGGCAAAAGTTAACTTCCCTGTGGTGCTAGAGCTCTGGTCAATCCTTTGAAGGGCTCTAAAAAAACTGATTTAGCTCTGCACTATCTATAAGTTTATGCCTTTCTCTCATAGACTGATAATTCTCTTGAGACATTTCTATGTCTGTACTTTTGCTCTTTTGTTTCTCTTTTTATTTTGTCTTAGACTTTATGGGACAACATTGGATCATATGCAAAGATTTGTGTTTGTAAAGGTGCTATAAAAAATGAAGAGGCTGTGTTAACACCTCTCTGGTAAAAAAGTACATGCAATCCTGAATCTTAACTCTATACTATTAGAATGTTGACTGAAAGTGCATTTAAAAATCATCTTATAGATTTTTATACTACTTACTAATATTGAAACAAATATGGTTTATATGTATAATAGATATAATTCAAAATGACCTAAAAGTGGTAAGAAATTGCCTTCTGATTTTGATGGCCAGTGCATAAAGCCCTATACACACACACATATATATGTGTGTATATATATATATATAAAATTTTGCTATTTTTTTCCATTATTCTAGAAACAAATAGTAGTTGTACTATTCTGTCTGTTAATGACAGGCTGAACTGCAGCAGAATGTTTTGGCAGACTGGACACTTGTAGTTCCCACGCCAGTGCTCTTTCCTCCCCTGCTCAAGATCTCCTTCCAGTCTTTAGGACTTTCCTCCTCTTCCATGGACTACACTGGACTTTGGGGCTCCTTATGTCTGCCACAGAATACTTCTTATCTCAACAATTCAGGAGCAGTTCCCATTAGAAGTCTGACATATTTTCCCTTCTTGGCAAACCCCACTGTACTCTGAGGTGCCAAAGTTGTCCACTGCATTCACCTGTGATATTTCACTTTTGGCCATAGCTTCCCTTTTCTGCATAGAAAAGGATTTCCTGGTCCATGAAAGTTTTTTTAGATTATGTGGTGGTTTTTCCATGCTGAAATGGGACGGAAATTGATCTCTTAAATTTCCATAAACACACCGCAAACTAGAAAAGGTGATCAAGATGTTTGAAAAATTTCAAGTTCAAAATATTTTTTGTTTACCTTTTCTTAAATATAGCAACATTCACATTAGAAATTGATGAAAGAAACTTTGACTTTTAGAAGTTAGAATAGAATCTTTTAGAATCTTTTTCTTTTATTAGGACATTCACTTAAACGAGGTCTTTCAAGGTGATTTTTTTTTTTTGATAATTCCACTGTTTCTGTAAAAATGTTCAATTAAATATTTCCAATCTGTTTTACCTCCACAACCAATGATTCTTCATAGACGTTTAAGGAATGCACAAATCCTGAAGTGTGATCTGAAATTAGTAGAGTTTAGAATAATATACAAGAGTGAAAAAATATCATCATATTTGAACTTATGAATGAACAAAACTGTTGAAAATAAGCTTAGAGAATACTAGACACACAAAAAACTGAGATGGCAAAACCCACCTATGACATACTTTCTAGAACTGTAATCCTGAAATGGAAAGCATGACTGAGAAATTATATCTGAGAGTCATGCAACAGCTTCTAATGCCTGTTACAAATATAGATTTTAGAACATTTAGAAAGACACAGATTACAGGATAATTGAAAATCTTCACTTTGAATGTCAGAACTAAGCAAAACAACAAAAACAACCAACCAAACAAAAGAGCTAGGAAAGTTGATAAAATGTAAGAAAATCTGGGAGGCAATCCTTGCAGGAAGGAGTCCAGAAGTAAAAATGAGATTTAGTAGATGCACAATTGCTACATTTGCAGGAGTCAGAAACTAGGAAGATTGTGTCCTTTACATATTGATTGACCAGGCAGAAAAATAAACAATTAACACTGAAAAATAGAAGGAATTTAGAAGTATCTTTTGAAAACAAAAGAAGACGATATTGTTTTATTTAGTTATATGGTCTTTATTAGTAACAGCTGTGGTCTTAATCGATCTCAGTTGCCATGAATTTCTAATAGTAGAGCTAAAAGGATGAAGTAATAACGAAGGCAAACAGATGTTAAGGGACTCAATGTAATTAATTTGGAGGAGAGTAAAAGTACATCTCTTTGATTTTGTAGTGTGTTTTATAGGGCACTATTACTTTGCCTATTTTAATATTATTTTTCTGTATGCTGCTGCTTAAAGCAGAGTCAGCAACCAGTAAGATGAAAATTTCTAAATAGTTTCTTATCTGCATTTTCCATCTACTCTGTATTTTCTGTCTTTTTCTATTGTAAGGTAAACTTAAGGTTATTAATGTGTGCCTATTAACTAGTTCTCCCATTGCCATGAGAATTTTAGTCTATTGCTTGTTCTTTCCACTTTCATTTTTTCCTCTTCTACCATGTGCTGATGTGCCAAATGCCTTAAAATTACCTCTGTTGGTTTTCTTTCTAGTTAAAACTTTTCTGATCCCAATATGTATTTAAATGCACAAAAGTATTTAAAAGCTGCATTTCAGATCTCATATTTCTACTTTCTCTGCAAGTGGAGAAACTGTCTTTTCTTCTGTGATTTTACTTGAATCACTGTTTTGGTATTTCTGCCAATTCAATCTGCAAAGATAATGCTGTCTTTCCCCAGAGAAGTGGTCGAAATTTCTATGTGTGGAAATTTCTAACATTTTGAAAAAGCTTTCATTTCTGATTGCAATGGAAATAGAAACCTAAAACTTAAAAGTAAAAGAGAAAAACAAACCACCAAGCAAATTACGACTTTGATTTCAAGTGTAAAGAAAGTCTCTATAAAAGATAGAAATATCTCAAAAAATATTTTGAAACTCTACATGGTTTCTTTAACCAGAAGATGCTCTGAAGAGCTGAACCCATTCATTGTCATAAGGATGAATGTCCATAAGGACAGGTCTGATAGAAACACTTTGAGTCATATCATACCTTGGAGAACCCAGATGCTCAGTGGAACTGGAGTCTCTAGCTCTCACACAGCAGAGACACCATCAACCACATTGCCCAAGGGCAAGCTGCCAGCTCCCTTACCCTGGGCTTTGTCTCAATTAGTCTTGTCTTTTATTAAAATTTCTCAAAAATGTCTTTTTGTTTTGTTTTGCCAAGACTAATTTTGCACCAAAATTGTGATGGAATTTTTGTTTGTTTGTTTTCTTTCTCTCCTTGACCCATTCTATTTCCCAGAATATTTCTACAAGAAGTAAGTACTGAGAAGCAGGGACTTGCAGGACCAACAGGTTCTGTCCTATTCTGGAAGTCCTTATCAACATTCTGCCTCTTATGTGAGCAAGCAAATTATGGTATCAAATCCCTAACTCATTAGCACAAAGTAAAGCATGGTATTGCCTAAGACAAGAAATGTTTTTTCACTGAAGCAGTCTTACACAATATAAAAGGAGAGTCTTAAGTAATTTAAGAAGAAAATATTCTTGTGTTGATTACTGCAATAAATCCAACCCATCACACTGAAATAAAGCCACAGACTTGCCATGATACACTATGTTTCCTGCTTGATTAGTTCTAACTATGTAGGTGTGGTGGGATCACATTTATCCTCTCATTATCAGACGGTGACATAAAAGTCATTATTACTAAAAACAACTAATAGTAATTGTTTCATGTTATCTTTATCTTTAAAGATTTCTGGGTGCTTAGAACCAGAGGAAATCTTTCTTAAATTCAGCCTAAACATGTTAATACTGGCCAAGGGAAAAAAACCCCAAAACACTTCTTGAATGTACCAAAATGTGAAGTGCTTCTTTTCTAAAAATCCACTATATATCTGGATCAATAGAGGAACAGAACATTAGGCAAATAGAAGGATATATAGTATAGTCATCAACTGCTTACAGATTCTTTCTGAGTGCTTGTCTCTGTTCTTGTAATTTGCACAAACTAAACATGTGAACAATCCTAGGATCAGCTGGTGAAGCTTTATTCCCCTTTGAATGTGAATATTTAGTAACTCAGTCAACAAAATACTATTTATCTTCGTGTTTCATATCTCTAAACTACTCTTGAGTTCTTCTTTGTAAAGATTAAACTAGAGCAATATTGATTGCTTCTAATATTGAACATCCTCAAAACCCTGTACCCTACTGACTAGCTGATCCACCAGGAGATAGGAAAGATTTGAATTTCCTCAGACAGAATAAAAACTTTGATCTTTCACATTCTCCATGCATGTTCTGACCAGTACATTAGACTATAAAAACACCAAGTAACTTAAAGGGCTATCTTGCTAACGAGGATTTCTGTAGCAACCATGAGAAGAACGAAAAGGCCATCCAGGGCTTAAAAAATATGACCAGCAACACCTTTTGTATATTAGAAAGAAAACATCTGTTTAGTCCCAAAGCATTTTTAGATCCTCAGCAATTTCTTTGACAGCAAGTGGAAACTCAGCAAAGACAGAACTTGTGGCTATTGCTAAGTCAAGTGACTTGCAGCATTTTACATTTCTGTTCAGAGAAATATCTGAAAACTCCAGCTCTGCTGCACAGTTCAAAGGAGGGAGACACAAAAGATATCCATGAAAGACTACTGAATTGTGCAAATTTACAGTACCTACAATGGTTTGCTTGCTGTATATAAGGAGCAAACAATCTAAAGCAGATGTCCCAGTTAAGGAGGAATCAATTATTGACCATAAAGTAATTGAACTAAATACCATGACATTTTTAAATCCCTCTTTACTGTTCTCTAACAGCTCTGCTCAGAAAAACTGGCTAAAAATTAATGCAACGAATCTGCCATTCACTGTCTACTTCAGGATGAACTGAATAACTTTTTGACCACAATAACTAGATTTATATAAACTGTGAAAGGACTTTAGAGACTTAGCTCAAACGCAACCCCTAAGTGGGTGAGTTGGGATGAGATTGATCCTATGCACAGAAAACATAAAGAAATGCAATGGCCTCAAGAAGGGGAATATTCAAAATTTATAACCTATGTGTGTAAAGATAAATGTAGATCAAGGTCTCATGGAGGCTGGATTTACTGTTTAATTGATTTTGTTTTGAAATACTACTTATTATAATAATTGAAATTATTCCTGTAAACTGAAATGTGCAAATAACACCAGCATAAAAATATATTATACCTGGCATTCCAGTGTCAGAAGACCAATTACAAAGTCTTTGGACTTAAATGTACTTTGTATCTGCATCAAAAAAATACAGATAACAGACCCCTCTTTAAATGGATCCTCTTCCAGCGTTCTTTGCTCCTACTTTAGATGATTCACAGTCACTTTGATATTAAGAAGTACTCCAAGAAAAGTGTCAAAGTAATTTTAAAATTTAGAATATGGCTTGAAGATTCACCAATGTTTCTTAATTTTCCCTTTTAAGGATTCTATTAAGACTTCATAAAACTTCATTCTTGCTATCAGAAGGAAGGACGTATGACAGCAAACACATGGTGCTAAATTTTACAGTGCTGGAGCATCAACAAAAGAGTAAATCCATAGAAATGTAGCAGCCTTCCAGTACCTAAAAGACGCAACAAACCTGGAGAAGAAAGAAGGGCCCTTTTAAGAAGGGCATGTAGTGATATGACAAGGACATAAAATGGTTTTAAATGGAAAGAGAGCAGGTGACGCTGGGCAGAGTGTCCTCGGGCAGAGGAAACTCAGCATCCTTCCTGCTGATGTCCTTTGTATTCTAACGCCGCAGCAGGGCTGCTTCTGATGGGCTCGTGCACTGGCTCCCCGTGGGAGGCACGCACCCCAACCTGCTAGATGTCTTCAGCAAGCGTCACCCAAAGGCAAAGAACTGAGAGGGGTCTTCTGTGTGGGTTCCAGAGGGTTTGTTCACCGAAGGGTCCAGGGACAGAAGACAGGGAAAGCGGAAGGGTCCAGGGTTCTTATACACCAGGGAAAAAGGGTGGAGAGGAAGGGAACAACCAATAGGGTACAAACCGAGGGGTGGAATCATACACAGAAAAAACAGTGGGGATGACAAGGAGTTGGGAGTCAGAACTTGGAGCCAATGGGGCGTCGAACTTAACAGGACATTCTGGAAAGGGGATGCAGCTTCAGACTTCAGTCCCGCCCTCAGATTCGCCTGCGGATCCACCTTCATCTGCCCATTGGAGGGCTAGGGACTGATGGGCATTCGACTGCCACAGCCTATGGATGGGCTGGGCCACCGCAACAGGCAGGTTTAGATTACGCATTAGTAAGAAATTCTTTACTGTGAGGATGGTGAGACACTAGAACACATTACCCAGAGAAGCTGTCTGTGCCCCATCCCTGGAAGTGTTCAAGGCCAGAATGGATGGGGCTCTGAGTAACCTGATCTAGTGGGAAGTGTCCCTATCCATGGCAGGGAGTTGGAACTAGATGATCTTTAAGGTCCCTTCCAACCCAAACCATTCTCTGATTCTATGAAATACATTTGAGATTTCGCCTTGGTAGACCAGCCTCATATTGAACACTTAGTGGCAAGATAACATTCATGCAGTGTGCAATCTGAATAAGGTAGAATTTCAGATACAGTTTGCTTTCTTTAGTTTCTGAATAAAATAAGATTCACTCATACCATATTTCAGGTAACCAAGTGATATTTCATATATGGGATTGCTGCAGGCACAACTCCATGTCATCATGATATTTGTAGGATACAGAAATGGCAGACTAAAGTATTCTCTGATCTCCATGAGCATGTAATTTTTTCATAGTATTCCTCTGAGAAAATGAGTCTATTTACATTTTTTTTTTAAATTTCTGTACTAAGTGGCTTTCAGTATCAGATTTCATTAAACTGTTACATTGGAAGAACATTTTGTTTTCTTCTCTTGGCTCTTCAGTTTCTTGAACTGCTTATGCAACTATAGCACAGAAATGCTGAAATAGAAAATAGTACTATCTTTTATCAACATTTAAAAGCCAGAGTTGATTTGATTATCCAAGGCTTTTGTGTATGATTCTTCACTCTTATCCCTCTGCTTGCATATATTTTGTCAATCTTCTGCTCCTTGTTTGGGAGTCTGCAGGATATTTTTGCATTTTCCTCTCAAGATTTCTCCCTGAGAGGAGCCATGTTTACATTTTCAAGGTTTGGCTTTGGGAACTTGCCAATTTTCCTCATCATCACAGCTTTACCTCCTTCAGTTCCTACTGAATTCCCTACAAATACCTCCTTCTAGTCCTCCATTTAGGAATTCACTTAGCATGGCCGAAATAGAGCTATTTCCAAAGTTTCACATTTTTCTTCTTTATGATAATCTCCACAATATGTTGTCATGGAGATATTTTATTAGTTAGGGTTTGGTTTGGCTTGACACAACCACAGTCCTCACTTCTGGACACAAAAACTCCTATGTTAAGCTTTTTCACATCATATGAACTATTTCTAAGCAAAGTGATTTTCACTGTGTTCAACAAGAAATGCCACTGATATTTTGACTGCCCCACACAATCCTTCCATTTCAACATCATTATTTTAGTATTATGAACAACAATTTTTCCACATCATTTGTTCTTGTCTAAACATTTGTGTACCAAATTCATGCAGCTTCCTACATGTATAATTACCCATATAATATCTATATGAGAAAAAGATGCAACTACAGTTACAGCAAAATATTTTATCTTTTCCTATCATCATATCATTTTCGAAAGGATTTCTTATGATTTTTTTTGGTTTAAAATTTTCTGTTACTGTCATGCTTTAGAGTGGCTCAGATCTGAATGGAGAAAAATACGGGGAGAAATTATTTAACTAGTGAAATGTGTGATGTGTAATGCAGAGATCTTGGATAGAGGTCCCCAGTAAGTGATTATAAAATAACTATTTGCTCTCTTAATTAAAAAAAATCTCATAAAACTGGAATTGAAAAAAAAAGAACTATAAATTTTGTTTAACAATATTGATGAATTGGTAAATATAAATGACTGAAGTTTTGTTTCTGGTCTTATATAAACAAATTGTTTATGTTTTATTGATCTTACTGTGTTTGTGCTTAAAATACATTTTTTTGAAAGTAAAGACACCGTTACCAGTGTACCAAAAATTTACAACATAGCTCTATTAATTGCAAATAAAAATTGATCCATTGATAGACATTTAAGCTCATTGTATCTGCTTGATGTATAATTGTGTGTCTGACATCCTTTTGTGTTCATATACATCTTTGATGTACATTATTGATTAATTGTGTTAAAGTGAAATATAAATTGAGAGAGTAGTTCTTAACTGCCTCAGTTATCCCTTGCTAGAAAACATGCAAGTTAACCTGGTCTTTTTAAAAAGCTGAGTATATGTCATTGAAGTAGAATTTTAATGAGGTGTAAATGGAGTTTCTATGGAGAAATAATATGGTATGGTGATATATAAAAATGTGTACAATACCAAAATTTCTTGGAAAAATTCCTTGTAGAGACCACTTCTATACACTCAGATTTTTCACTATTGATCAATTTATAAAGTCTGACAGATAACAGGTCACACAGTCCCACTGATTACCATGTGTGTAATCTGACACACAAATCAACACTTCCCTAATAAAGAACCAGTGAAAGTCCTAACATTTCATTTTCTGGAGGACTGTGTTTTGGCAGGGTGTCAAATCAGGAAGGCATATGCAAGTAGATGTAAAGAACTGGAGACCATTGAAATACTTTTATTTTGCACTGCCACGTGCTGATGTGCCAAATGCCTTAAAATTACCTCTGTGCATCCCTTCTCTTAATACAACAGGGTATGGATGCAAAACCCAGCTTCTCTTATCAGGATTTATGAAAGTGTTTTTCCATTATATGTGCCAAGTAAATCACACATTTTTCAACCCCACCAATACAAAAATCCCCTGTAACAGGCATATCATCTTTCAGTGAGTGAAGAAACAGGTAAGATCAATTCAGCAATTAGAACAAAACTGAACCAGAAGTGAAGAGAACAAGACAAGAGAAAAGGAGAGAGTGAGCTAATCATTGGAGGTACATTCAGTTCCACAATTGTCACTCAGTCACCTGCTCCTTGGAGAGAAACAAGCAAGGATTTACACCTGCCACAGGACATGCCTTCATAGAAACCAGCACACTAGGGGCAACATAAGCTCCCAAGTTGCTTCTTTGCAGCTTAACAGGAAATATTTTTCATCTCCTTTAATTCAGTAGACACATGTGCAAGTCAATCCAGGATGCCATCACACACTACTTTGCTTGGATTTTCTACTTCCATGCAGATAACACAACACGGGTTTGACAGTCTCACCCTGCCTCAACCTATCCCTCTCAACAGAGGCAGCTTACTGTGAAACTAAGACGTTTCCTCAGAAACAAAAAATACAGATAGAATATTGGTTAGAAGACTGGAAATAAAAAAGCATGGAAAGCTAATAACAAATGATATTTAATTGAAACTTTAACAGCCTGTGTTTGCTCTGTTTTCATATACCACTTATGTACTTGATGAAGTTAATATGACAATAACACACATACAGAATTTAGATAGTCAATTTTACCCTATAACATGAACTTATTAACACCATAAGTCTAACAATTTTTCACTAGATTAAGTTTTGTATAAGCTGGCACATAATACTTTACATGTTTTGCTTTTCTGTATGACCTTCTACGAAGAGCACAAACAATGTCTATTTCCTATGACTTTGCCATAGCTATAGCAATATCAAGGTTGATACTTGAGCTAATTTAGTCTTCTTCTCAGTGAATTTTGTAGCTCCCTGTAAGCTCTGAAGAATGTACTGCTACAAAGCACAAGACTGATTGCAGATTCTCTGTCTACGATACACTGAAGGCAGCTTTCTCATTGTAGATATACTCTGAGCCTTATGGAAATGCACAGGGTCCACCAGAAATACTCCACTCCAGAAACTGCATTAGGACTAATTAACTAGTTCTTCCATTAGACCATTCTTTCCCTGTATAAATGTATTTCTGACTGAACAATATTTCAGATGAAGTCATGTATCACATAAGTTTATTGATTTTTATTGACATCAGTGATTAACACACATAAACAATCAAAACTAAATAAATATAAATCAACTAGTTACAAATAGACAAAATAAGAGAATTAAAAATGTGGCAAACACTATTTGAAGCTGCATAAGTCCTTAACAGTTCAGAATTAAAGAACTGTTTACAGTATGAAAAGTATGAAATAGAAATAAATAGAGTTACTTCATTACGAACAACTGGCAATGAAATGCAATAATTTTATTTTAAGAAAATATTTGTATGTCCAATAAAGGAGTATAGAGATGAATAAAAAATTAGTAGCTACTTGAAAAATACTAAAAGTGTGAAGATGTCTATATAAGATCCTGGCAGTGTCACTGAATCACTTATCTTGATGTGTGAAAAAATCCAGCACATGGGATACTGCACAGCTGAGAAGAGACTCTAAGACACTGGAAAAAGCAAAGCGGTAACATAATAATTAAGTCCCAAGGAGTCCATAACTATTTTTAGTCCACCTAGTTGTTCTACATACCTTTAAAATAACAGCATGGATAGAGATTAAGGGAGTCTTCAGTGATTTACGGTCATTCCGAACTTTTCAGATTTTAGTTTCAGTTACGGGTACTTCCAGAAAATTTCTGAGGAATTTTCACGTGTAGGTTCCCTAAAAGAGTCCCCGCAAAAAAGCTTCAGCCAAGTTTCAGAAGACAAATTTTCCAAAATTTTCTGTCTGCTGTAGTGACAAAATGAAAAGGCAATTAAACTTGCACAAATTACAGGAAGTACAAGCATGGTACAGGTAATGAGATCATCATCAGACACTCCACTATGCTCTCACTCATTACGAACTTCAGGAGAAGATTGGTTTACAGGATCACAGTTCAGCAGTAATCTAGAAAAACAGTCTAGCAAGTTATTGTCTGAGAGAAGAATTCATTCTCCATGTCTATTTTATGGGGCTATTCACACTATCTGTGTTTTCACTATCTAGATGTATATAGTAGACTTCTGCATTACAGTCAATGGACACAATAAAACACTTCTAAAGTGTGATTTATTTCATTTTAAAGAGCTATTAGAACAAACTATAATACACTGTCTACAAGTGTCCATTTTTTTCTCCATTGTCTTTGAAGGAAGTCCAGGTTGATTAGCTCAGATTTGGATGTCTGGACCCTATATATCTTTTTAAATTAATTTTAGTTATTGCATTTTTAAATCTTTCCAATTCTCTCTTTCACAAAGTCCCACTTCACAAGGTGTTCTAAAATAAAACATATTGCATTCTTAAAGATATTTCACTTGTCCTTTAATTTGTTTCTTAGTCTGCATACCACACCTGTACCAGACTACTACATTGCCAAATGTGTAGGTTCCAGAAGACCATGCTTTGTCCTCCAGACCCAAAAAAGGAACAGAGAAGCTCATGTTCCCTCTTCTTAGGGATAAATCCCTCTGCTGCAGCCTAGTGAGAGTCACATGAATAGCATTTGGTCCTGGGTTATCTCATGAATGCCTTGTGGATTTACAGGCTGTTAAAATCATGTGCTCCCTTTCTCCTTTGGATTTACTAGTGAAGGTGTCAATAGTAGTAATAGAGATATTTGTGTATACATACAGAAATACAGGATATTTACCTTGGGACTACTTAATTTAGAACAAGTCCTGACTGATTTAGATGTATGCTGTCCTTCAGAGAATGTCATTCAGTATTTGTCTGTGGAAGCAACATCCACAGGGACTCTCTTACCACCTTTACCTACTACTATCCACTGGTCCTTGTGGGGTCTCATTTTGAACTGATAACTGAAAGGAATAAATGTGTTCTGAATGATACAATAATATTCCTATTAAAAAGTTGTGTTTGCTTACATCTAGGAGAAATTATTCCTACGCCTAGGACATTTATATCTAAACAGAAAGACTAGATGATCTTCAAGGTCCACTCCAAGCCCTTAACAATCTATGATTCTGTAATATGCTTTGATCATTCAGAGTCCAAGACACACAAATTCCCGTGGGAGGTCATACTCCTGACATTGTCAGGTCTCAGACTGCATCTCTGTAGTGTTAATATTTTTCAATTATACCTCGAAATGAAGTTTTATGTAACATTCTTCTCTCTTTAGCTCACCTGGAGATATTTGTGTAAAATTCTAAACACTTGGTGTTTAGGAAAGAATTGTAGCTCCAAATGCTCTTATAAACTCAGAATTTTCAAAATATTTGTTCTAGACACTGAGCCGAGAGCAACATTAGGAAGGATTTTGATAGTAGATGTCTCTTCATTGTCCTAGAAGAGCATGACAATGATTACTTTATTTCCTCTGTGTCAATGCATGCCTATTACAAGAAGATCTGATTTTCTTCATTAGATGAATCAAACAACTGAGTGTCTGAATCACAGTCTGAACATCTTAGAATTTAAAAACAGTCAACGGAATCTGATATAACATGTTCCAAAAATTATTGCTGCATCATTATTATTATTAAATTTTTACTCAAGCACCAAAAAGAGTGTGCATAAAGAAATAATATTTTCACCTAAACCCATACTTTCTATGATCCAAGTCGGCTACCTGTATCTCTAAAGATACTCTTTCTTATACTATTTGTCATGTAAAATCCCACCATTGTTCTAAATTTTATCCTCTCCTTCTCTTAACAATTCTAAAACAGTTTTGTTTACCAAACTCAGGTGTCCTATTCCTATTCATCTTTCATAAATAACTGCCATAAATAATCTGCCTTACAGGCACATTGCATACCTGAAATTGATAAACTGTAACTGAAGATGCCTCTTTTAGATTGCTTCCATTTTTTTCTTTTCTTTTTTCTAGACCAATGCATTTTGTAGCAGAGTACAGGAGTATAAATGGGAAACCCAGTACTCATACATCTTTGTCTTTGGTTTCTATTTCTGACATACTAATCTCTCTAGTTTAAAAAAAATGAAATAGCACATCTAGAAATATGTGTCTGGCTTCAGACACTGTGTTCTCTGATTGTCAATTTTCTGTTTTATAAGGCATGTAATGCTCTTGCTCGGAAGGGTGCTCATGTCAGTCTAGGCTGACCTCTTTTTTTTTTTCATTGGTCAATAACTTGTCAATGGCTTTGTGTGCACCTGCTAAATTAGTTTCCTCTCAGATAAGTCTGAAGAGGAGTAAAGTTGCCAGATGGCCATTTAACTTAGAAGCTGTCTCTGACTGAGGCCAAAAACAACTGGCAAAACAAAGAGAGGAATTGTCCACACTGAATACACAAGCAGCTTCAGGACAAGTAAAAGAGTTCTTTCCAAAAGGACAACAGACAGGTCAGATATGAGAAAACTAGAACAATTAGTGGGATATAACAATGGGACATATTATGGCAGCTGTCTCAGAAGTGACAGCTTCTACCTCCTGTTCTGCCTGACTATTGTATTAACAGCACATCTTGCCTAAGTTATTGCCTACTGGAGACCAAAATTTCATGCATATTTTTCTTCACCAGCTGGTTGGTGACTAGTGACGTTAGAATAAACATAACTATAAACTTGGGTTGTACCAGTTTGTATGGTATTGAGAAGATGAGATTCATGCCAATATACTACAATTCGACCTGTTTATTACATAAATCAGTTGGCATTCCTGTTTCAGTGAGTAAGACCCACACAGGGGTGTTCTTAGTAGCCACATTGCTACAGGTCCTGTCTGTTCTTCTCTGTCCAGAAGTTGGACAAGATGTGAATACTTGAGGTACTTTCTAAGACTCTATTTTAGTTGAGAATGAGGAAGCATTGTAAAACATAAAGATCCAGTCCATTCAAGTATCTTAGAAGCATTGAGCATAACCTCCAAACTACTAAAGGGATATTATTTTTATTTTAAAGAGGCGTATGTTCTCTGCCTCCATTTTCTGATCTTTCCTGACTTACGAGGTGTAAAATCTTAAATTCTCTCTGAGACAAGATTTCTTAGTTCAGAAATCACATTTTCAATCAGAATGACATTCCCTTCATTGGCTGTTGGTAGCTCTGATAATGTGAAGTTGTGAAGTTACATATTTTTCAAGATGCTAGAACATGCTACAAGATTTCCACATAAATAACCTCTGGGTTATAAGCAAAAACAATTATCAGCAGCAGTGCAAGCTATATGCTTACTCGATAGTACAAAGCAATGTTTTATAGGTTGCTCTGGTAACCATCCTTCCTTAAAGGCCATTGGTTTGCTTCTTGCTTGACAAAAATCTCCTCAGGTCTTACTTTATACATATTGTAAAAGATGGAGCTATACTCATGAAAACTTTATATCTTCCATAGACGGCAGTTTATTTAACTTTGCAATAATGTAACCAGAGGCTTCTTCCTTCCCCAGACTAGTATGTTACTGGAAGGAACAAAATTATCAGAGCTACTGATAGTCTTGGCTTTGGTATGGGAGGGGGGATATTAATTTAGGCTATTTTCATTGACATAGAAAAATGATTGGAAGATAAAATAAGATAAATTCAGACAACTATATTTTCTTACCAGTTGTTTTGTTTTAATTTCTGTCAAATTTTTTCAATAAAAACAGAAATTAGTTTAATGGAGAAAATGAGATCATTTATTTCAAAGAAAGTAGCAGGTATGTTTATTTCTCTTCTATTTATATAAAAGACGGTATAAATTATTAAGCATATCGTGGCATATCAGTAGTCATTTACAATTTTATGTCTTATGTAAGGCTGTCATAGGGAAACAGTGACAATATATTCAGTTATGCAACTTAACATAAAACAAACTTAATTGCTATTAAAAATTTCTCAGAACAGAAGATATTTCTTAATGTTACAAATGTCTTCAAGGAATTACTGCAAAGATGAACTTTTGAAATGAAAACTGCTGCATTTTTCTCACAGAATTCTGAGTCTTGACCAGCTTTGAATTTAATTCTCCAAGTTGAATCAAGAAGCACATCAGCAACCCACAAAACCTGTTGGAAAGTGAAGAAATGCAAACAATATGCAGAACTGCTCATCACATCGTGTCGTCTCTTCCACCTTAGTTATAGTAGTCTTGTACTATAATGGAGAAAGGAGTGGGATGGCAGTGGCCATGAATAGAGAGAATTAAGGGGATGAGTTATCTAGCTATTAAAAGCATGCAGTCCTCATAACTTTCCTGAGGTCTTTCCTAAAGACTTTCCTTAAAAAAGCCTTTAATCTTAATTACTTCCCTCAAAGGCTTAGAAAACAGGGAAAACTCAAATAAGAATAGGCATAGAAATGCTAGCGCTTAATTAGTACTTGGTGCTGAAAATCTCCAAAGTGCCCTACAAATATAGACTTATCATCACAAGATCATTTTTAAAGGAGAGATGAATGTTTATATGCTAATAAAAAAGTTTTTAAAATATTCCCCAATGTTAAATGTCTTGACTCAAGGTTAAAGCAAAACAGTCAAAGAATTTGGAGATTAAAGATTCATAGGTTTTCATCTACATCCCATGTTTAATCTAAGTTCAGGGTAAAAAGTAGCTTGTAATTAGCAGAAAAAGAGAAAACTAATTATATTGTTGATAAATTGTATTGTCAGAAACCTATGATTATACAATATGAAAACTTCCGCATAATAAATTTATAAGATTTTTTTTACTATTATTTATTTAAATTCAGGAAATGGCAGGTTCCAGTTGCCCTGTCCTCACAGGAGAGACGTTCCATCCCTCTAATCACCTTAGTAGTCCTCCACTGGACTTGCTCCAATAGGTCCATGTCCTTCCTGTGCTGGGGACCCCAGAGCTGGATGCAGCACTGCAGGTAGGCTCTCACCAGACCTGAGTAGAGGGACAGAATCCCCTCCCTCACCCTGCTGGCCATGCAGTTTTGGATGCAGCCCGGAGTACAACTGGCTTTCTGGACTGCAAGGGCACATTGTCAGGTCATGACCTCTCATCCACCAGCACCTCCAAGTCCTTCCTTCTCAGCAGGGCTGCTCTCGGTCTGTTCATCTCCCAGTCTCTGCTGATACCGGGAGTTGCCCAGTTATCTACACCCACTGCCTGTATTTGCTATCAAAAGAATTTGAATTTTGATGTCAGGCTGCCTTTTTGTTAGAGAAATTGTTTCATCCTGACCGGACACGTCCTTAACACTGAGATACTCTCCCGCCTAAGTAGCATGTCTGCTTGCCACAGAAACCAAAGGGAGACAAAGTAGACTTTGTACTGTGAAAAAAGGACTGTTTGCAAACTTTTTCAGAAGCTCTGAGGTTCCATGGAGGTAGTCTCTCACCTTTCCCTACAACAGACATGTCCTCCTGATGATCTGCCCTTTGAAGGCTGTAAGAGAAAAGAGGAGGAAAACCACCAAGATTTAAAGCAGTTAGAATGTGTCAGCACTGAAGGGAAATCTTAGACTTTCTCTTTGTTTGTCAACTCCACAGCCAAAGACTCAGAGAGGTGACAACTGTACATTTTATATCTACAGGATATCTCATCTATGAAGGGTGATTATTACTGCTTTTTGTGAGCTTTTGAGCTACAAAAGTCTTTCTCTGAAATGAAAGAGAAATAATCATCACCCTTCACTGAAGAGATTTTATTTGTTCTGCAAGAAGTCATGTCTTCATAAAAACCCACATTTGAAAACTGAATTAGTAAGCACATCAGCTTCAGTCAGTCATTTTTATTTCTGCTTGCTAGCCTTAAGGAGGAATGCTAGCCTCCTTACCTCTCTCATGGAAGGAGGCCAAGGTCTCTGGCAGAAGGAGAAGTCCTATGGGAGATCACGAATGTACATGTCACAGGGACTAGCAACCTACAAACTCTGTGGAGCTCAAACTTTTCCATTAGCTGAAAGTATGTTATATATTGAAGGCTTCTTCAGATTAAAAATAGTAACCGTTTTCTGAGAATTTTTCAAAATACATTGGCCCTTCCTCCACATCTTGAAGATCCAAGTTTCCATTTAAAATTTGCATATTAAAGTTAAATGATTCCAGTGATGCTTCTGACAACTGTTTTTTATAAAACACATATAATTTTCAAGACTATGTGTTCTGTTTGCTAGCTGACCCGGGGAAAACCAGTGCACAGCTATAACACCCACTCAAGTACACACTAACTTTCTGCACTATATTTCTAAGAAGTGTTTTGTGCATTGTTAAAGGTGCCTGGATTGCATCAGCATGTGGAGTTCTGCACGATATTATTTTGTACTTCTGAAGTACTACTGGCACTGAGCGTTGTACTAATACATTAACACACTGCGTATCGTGTTGTCTCTGACTCAAAAGACACTGCACTTATATGTTTCTAATTTGAAAATGGATGTGAGCTGTAAAATTCAGAGTAGGCTTTCAAGACTCTAATCCCTCAAAGAGGAATGGTAACAGTATGCCTCACAGAGTGCAAGTAACATTTGCTTTGAGTATTTTACTATTTATACATGAAATAGAATTGTATTAACTTCACTGAATTTAGAGTCTATCTTCCTCAACACTTAATTCTAGTGTCTTCACTCTGTAAGTCTTACCTGGATGATTTCACATTTCTACTCTCATTTTAGTTAGCCACTTAGTGTTTAAAACATTTAACAACTCTGAGTGCACTTAGGAGTACGGAGTTCTGTTTTCAGGATTCTAAGCTTTTGCCATGCTTCTCACTGCAAATGTAGGCACTGATTCATGAGCTTTGTAATCTGGGCCTTCCTATAAGCCAAGTTTACAGGTTTGTCCTGAAATCTGCATATTGCAAAACACCATTTAATTGCAAAATTTTCCATTTTTAATCATTAGAAAATCATAACAAGCGATGATATTCACGGTAAAACGTCCCCCTCTTTGGCACTTAGAAATCAGTGAAATGTATTGGATGTATTCACAGGCAATTTCACTGCTGTGGAGCTGCTCCTGAAAGCTGCCCACTTGAAGAACCCAAGGTTGGATTTCCTTAACACTGCAGGCCCTGCTGTAAGCACCAGAGAACCCCAGGGGCTTCTTTCTGCACATAACAATCAGTGTTTGGTCCCACCAGCTACCCCAAAGTCTCTGAAACTCCTAAAAAAATCCCTGCCACCCATCTCTGATTCTGAGATCATTTGCCCATATCCCATAAAAACCACATGAAGATCCAGGTGAAGGGCCCTTGAACGGCCACCCATGTTCTGCAAAATGACCCTTTTGCAATGGGATGAAGGGAAACAACTTATAGCTCAAGAACTTGAGGGAGAATCAAAGAAGGAAGACAGAACAGAAGGAGAGACAGGTTACATAAAGCTTTTCATGCAGCTGCCACCTTTTCCAAGGTAGCATAGAATGAACTTACTACTTGCAGAAAGACTAGGAAAGACACTGAATTGCAGCTCTCTAAATACAGTGAAATAAATACAATTGAAAAGTTAATGAAAGTAAAGTGTAAGCCATATTAATCTATAACACAGATTTAAATATCTCTGCTGTCACTATTGCTTAGGAAAAAGAAAGTAATAATAAAAAGCAATCTGAACCTCTCAACTACAGCCATATCGAAAATGTCCAAATATGTTTTCCATAATGCCATACCATATATACTGTATACACCATGCTGTGATGTGGTGGGCTGCTGACCTTGGCTGGCCACCAGGTGCTCACCAAGCTACTCTCTCACTCCCCCTCATCAGCTGGAAAGGGGGATGAAATAAGAAGAAAAGGATGAAATAAGAAGAAAAGCTCATAGGCTGAGCTAAGGACAGGGAGATCACTCACCAATTAGTGTCTTGGTCGAAACACACTTATCTTTAGGGAAATTGATCTAAGTTTTTGGCAATTAAAATATAGTTGTATAGGGAGAAAGAAAAACAAAGCTAAAAATACCTCTCTCAATCCACTTTCTTCTTCAAGGTTCAACCTTATTCCTGATGCTTGTACCTCCTATCCTTGGAGTGGCACAGGGGGATGGGGAATGAAGGTTGTGGTCAGTTAAACAAACTTTGTCTCCAACACTTCTTCCTGCTCACACTGTTCCCCTACTCCAGTGTGAGGTCCCTCACACAGGAGACTGCCCTTCATAAACTGCTCCAATGTGGATCTTCTCAGAGGCTACAGTTATTCAAGGATTTCTCCAGTGTGGGTCCTTTCCTCTTGGTACACTCCTCCAGGAGTAGACTGCTCCAGCATGGGTTCCCCACAGGATTATAGGTTCTGCCAGAAAATCTTCTCCAGTATGGACTCCTCTGCATGGGCCATGGTTCCCGCCAGAACTCTTCTCTCTTATGGGCTCTTCATGGGCTGTAGAGCACATCCACCTGTTCTGGTGTCCTCCACATTCCCACAGTGTGGATATCTGCTCCACTATGGTCTTCTCCATGGGCTGCAGGGAAATCTCTGCTCCAGCATCTGGAGCACCCTTTTCACTCCTTCTTCACCGATCTGTGTGTCTGCAGGGCTGTTTCTCTCACATATTCTTATCCTACCTGTTGCTGCACAATATTTTTAACCCTTTCTTAAATATGTTATTACAGATGCACCACCAGAGTTGGTAATAGGCTCAACTTTGGGCAGTAGCAGGCCTGTTTCATAGCTGGCTGAAACTTTGGCATGGGGGCAGCTCCCAGTCTTTTCTCACAAAAGACACCTGTGCAACCTCTCCACTACCAGAACAGTCACATTGTCCCAAAGTCACATTGTCCCAATACAAACCAATAGAAAAAAGAAAAATGTCCCAAGGTGATGGGAAGGATTCTCAGATCTCTAACATGATTGCAAAGCGCCTGTTTCCCAGTAGATGCTTAGCATATTTAGCAATCCTTTATCAGCTAGATGGATTAAAATATGGCTAATCCAGCAATTCAGAGTTGTGACATATGTAAGAAAAAACATTTTGTCTGGAAAGAACATTAAATGTTGAAAAGCAAAAAGAAGAGGAATATATTCAGGAAAATATTCATCATATTAGCTGTTATAATAGTTCCACTGCAAGTAGATTAATGATCAGTGTTCAAGTGGAAGACAGCTCTGCAAGAATTGCAATTGGTCATAAACCAGACATCCACTGCCTTAAAGAAATAGTCTACAGTCTTCTAGAACTGAAACTAAGGCTTCCTTTTTGTTGGATAAATATAAAACAATAATATATTTTTATTATATAATTTATTGCATTATGTATCCAGATCACAAGAGCCTTAAAACTCACACTTTCACATAATGATAATGACAAATGACTAATGAGGAATGACACCTGGCATATGCATGGTTCACTTTTTACCATTTTGCTACCTCTGTTAGTTAGTAAACAGTACTTTGTGCAAGGGGACTAAATGTATTTGGCTTCTAAAGGAAATTAGTGCTTAACAGATTTGCTAATTAGTAACTATTGGTCAATAGGTGCACAGCACCAATGGCAAACTGTGCAATTTTCATTGCTAATCACACCGAATACAAACGTGTCTACATTTAGAAATAAACCACCTTCTGTAATTAATAGAATCCTCAGTCCAGAGGAGAACTTCCCATGGATCAAGTTCTGGCTTTGAAAAAATATCAAGTCAGAACAACAGGGAGAAAATTCAGAGCTCTGTAGTTTTCTAACAGACCTTTTCACTAAGGTGGTGCCACTATAAAGGAGCAAAATGCCTTTCTCAAGATCAGTATCTTTCTTTTTCTGTAATTCTCAGTAGCTGCTGCATAACATTTGTGACTTTTTAGAAAAGTTAAAAATTGTCAGAGGTTTGCAGTGCTTACCACATTGTGTTCTAAAGAACAGAAAAAAGAAAATGCTGCAGAAAATAAGCACAACATATAAACACAAAGGGCATAGTTGAGACAAATACACAAATCTGTACTTTAACTCTTTTTTAACACAATAAGACAATCAGCTAGGGATCAGTCAGGAACAAAGATAACTTGTTTCTCAGTATGTCAAAGAAAAACTTTATAAACATAAGGTATTTCAACAGCAGAACAAGAAATAGAAAGGCTTTGAAATCACTGTCTATGGAGTTGCTTATGGCAAGACAAGACACCATATCAGAGAAATCAGTTCCCCAGCTATTCAGGAATCAGTAAAAAACTAACCCACTATAAATGCTTTCTACCTGAATATTCTATGACTCTAGAAAAATCTCAGAAGTTGCATACTGAAAAAAAACCTAGGAGACATACATGCAGTTGGAAAAATCTGGCTAATTTTCTCAGTTTTGAAGTTCTGATTAAGGAAAGATAAAGGAAACATAAGGTTAATGGCAAACTCCTTTGACTTATTTCTCTCAGTTCTCCACAGATTCCTGTTCAGAAAAAACATGCAAAAAGATATTTTTCCCTGAAGATCTGGAAATAAATTGAACTTTAATGAAGATGAAAATTACAGTTTAATGGAATCTTTTACAAGTTCAGCTTCATAGTTATTTCCCATTTTACTTACATGAGACAAAAAGAGAAAAATAGCTCTAAAATGTATTTGGCTGTTACCAGTATTTTGGCTTAACTCAGCGATAAAAGTCTGACAGCTATGAAAGAGGTGTGAATATTCTGAATAAATAGATTAGCTTGTTTCATAACTGCATTACTTCTTTCCATGCAGGTAAAAAATTCTACTGACTTCAGCACAGCTACAGTAGTGCAGACATGGGCTAAAACAATTGGTCCATTGAAAGTTTGACTACTCGTGCAACCAGATAATTTTACAGCTTTCCATTCACCAGTTATGGATATGTTTAAAGATCTAAATCTGCAGATATGAACAGTATTATTAACCCAAATTTCTATTTCTGACTAAAGTAGAAAAATATGGTGTCAGGACAAATTGTTTCAAAACCTGGTTTCTTTCTGCAAAATAGAAGCAGTCCTTGATAACAAGGAAAATCACTTTGACCAGTGGTGTGGATTACAAAGGATGAATTAGGAAGGAGCTAGAAAAAAAAGGAGACATCTCAAAACAGACCTTTCTGTTCCTCCTCAAGATGTCTGATTTACACTGACTAGACAAAACAATGTGGTAGTTGTGCGGTTTTGGCTTCCATTTCATAGTTTATGGCTATTCTATGGCTGGAGGTTGACAAGGAGCACAGCTTATTCCTACAGTGTGATCCCCCATCGTGTTGTAGGGCCACGACCTGAAGATACTGGAGGTGAGACAGACTATTTGGATTAAGAGAGATTCGTTTTCCTACTAGGACGAAAGTGCTAAAACCTTAATAGCTTGTTCACCTTTCTTCACCTCCATTTCAGCAATATTTAGTCAATTAGGTTTAGAACTAGGTAGGCTTGTTAGTTCTTTACAATATGCACCTTATGCCCACTGTGGACAAAGGAGCCAGGTCATACAAATATAAGAGCCCTGAGTAGTTTTGGTCCCCACAAAATAAGAAAGACATCAAACTATTAGAGAGAGTACAAAGGAGGGCAACGAAGATGGTGAAGGGCCTTGAGGTGAAGCTGTGTGAGAAGTGGCTAAGGTCACTTGGTCTGTTCAGCCTGGAGAAGAGGAGACTGAGGGGAGACCTCATTGCAGTCTGCAACTTCCTCATGAAAGGAAGAGGAGGGGCAGGCACTGTTCTCTTCCCTCTGGGGACCAGCAACAGGGCCTGAGGGAATAGCCTGAAGTTGTGTCAGGGGCAGTTCTTCACCCAGAGGGTTGTTGGGCAGTGGAACTGGCTCCCCAGGGCAGTGATCACAGCACCAAGACTGACAGAGTTCAAGAAGCATTTGGACAATGCTCCTGGGCACATGGTGTGACTCTCAGGGATGGTCCTGTGGAGGGAGTTGGACTCAATGATCCTTGTGGGTGCCTTCCAACTAAGCACAGTGTGTGATTCTGTGATTCTGTATCAGCAAACAACATAGAAACGATATGACTAGAGCCTGACAACCCCTCATAATGCACTTAAATGCCCTGTATGTGAAGGAGAGAAGGAAGAACAGATCATTCTCTTCTTCATAATCGAGTGCCACACAATAATTTTATTAATTAACTCTGTCTGTATTAATTTCCATGCATGTCTTGATGTTTGCCTTTTAATTTCTGATTTTTGGAAACAAGTTATTGACTTTAGCATAAAATGAATAAATAGTACAGGAGGACCAAAACACTAGAAACAAAAATCACTAGTGCGAATGTACCACGCTGCAATGCCCTTTTTACTGTAACATGACATGTTCTTAGGGTACCTCCAGGCCATTCCAGTCTCATGTCAGACTACAGAGCATATTACTGCAGATTGCACTTGCATGTGCACACTCTCCTCAGCTCTTCTACTTGTCTGCTTCATGCACTACTGCCTTCACCTTGCTCTAGTTTAAAAATAACTCAAAGCAGAGGCAATGCTTAGTGCATTTTGTTCTGGTTTCATCTGAGATGGAGATAGTTTTCTTCCTAGAAGCTGGTACAGTGCTGTGTTCTGGCTTTAGTATGAGAATAACTTTGATAACACACTGAAGTTTTAGTTGTTGCTGAGCAGTGCTTACACTAAGTCAAGGACTTTTCAGTTTCCTGTGCTCTGCCAGGGAGGAGGTGCACAAGAAGCTGTGAGGAAGCATGGCCAGGACAGCTTACCCAAACAGGCCAAAGGGATATTCTACGCCATATAGTGTCATGCCCAGTACACAAACTGGGAGAAGTTGTCTGGGAAAGGCTGATGGCTGCTCCGTGTCAGACTGTGCATTGGTCAGGGAGTGTTTAGCAATTGTATTGTGCCTTTCACTTGCCTTTCTTGGGTTTTATTTATATCTGTCTCTCCTTTTCATCATCACCATTATTATTATTATTATTATTATTATTATTATTATTATTATTATTAAAAGCATTTTTAACATTATTAATATTATTATATTTTACTTATAAACTTTAAATTTACTTATAAAGTTTACTTATAAGCTTATACTTTACTTAAATTGTTCTTACCTCAACCCATNAAGTTGTCTGGGAAAGGCTGATGGCTGCTCCGTGTCAGACTGTGCATTGGTCAGGGAGTGTTGAGCAATTGTATTGTGCCTTTCACTTGCCTTTCTTGGGTTTTATTTATATCTGTCTCTCCTTTTCATCATCACCATTATTATTATTATTATTATTATTATTATTATTATTATTATTAAAAGCATTTTTAACATTATTAATATTATTATATTTTACTTATAAACTTTAAATTTACTTATAAAGTTTACTTATAAGCTTATACTTTACTTAAATTGTTCTTACCTCAACCCATGGGTTTCACTTCTTTTTTCAATTGTCCTCCACATCCCACAGGTAGTGGGGGAGGGAGGGAGCGAGTGTCTGCACAGTACTAAGCTTCCAGATGGGGCTAAACCATGACAGTCCTTTTTGGTGCCCACTGTGCAGTACAAAGGGCTGAGATAACAAATCTGACCAGAATGACCAGTAAGTTGTTGTAAACATTCACAGTATTGGTTTAATTGTTGCTGGTTACAATTTATTTGCTCTCAGAGTTGCACTTGTTTTCAGGATTGTGCAGCATGTAATCCCTGTGGTGATCTTTATCATTCATGGGATCTGGTTTAAGATTATCATTTTGTTGTACTTCATAATATTGGCCTGGCCTATGATATGATAGAATCACTGGCCATGAAACAAATCTGGTGTGTGTTCTTAACATTGCTGTCACCTCTGTACTTTGCCTATCTATTGGGACCTATTATGAATTAGACCTTGTACCTGTTCTCCTCGGACAGCCAGCCTATGGGGGAGACATGTTCCTACAGTTTCCTTCCTTCCTTCCTTCCTTCCTTCCTTCCTTCCTTCCTTCCTTCCTTCTTTCCTTCCAACATCTTCCTT
>VZRJ01002784.1:784486-823060 GCA_013397565.1 Ptilonorhynchus violaceus
TCCTTCCTTCCTTCCTTCCTTCCTTCCTTCCTTCCTTCCAACATCTTCCTTCTCCTTCAGGCTTATTACATTTTGGTGTTTGAGAATTGTAAAGTTTTTGAACATCCTTTGAATACCCTTGAATCCAGCCTGGTTCTTTTTGCCAGGGACCAGCATGTTACTTACTGCATATGGTTCAAGTCTTGTTTAAGGTTAAACAACTATTTAAGAATATCACCCGAAGATCTGCCCCAAGCCTGGACAGATATGAGTGGCAGAGTATGTGTGATAGTATGGGCAAGCATGGACTGTGGGCACCCCCAATGTTTTGTAATCTCACCTCTGAAAAAGTGAAGAACCCAGAAAAACTCTCAAAATATTTGAAAAAAGTATGCTGTCACCCTGGCAGTTCCAGAGAGACACAAATCATTGCAACATGCCTGAAAGTGCACAAAGAAAGTGTTGATGTGGTGTTTAGGGACATGATTCAGTGGTGAATCTGGCAGTGCTGTGTTAATGGTTGGACTTGATGGTCTTAAAGGCCTTTTCCAACCTAAATTATTCAATGATTCTATTCTATGCTGGGGCCTGTTGTGAAAAGTGTTTTAGGTCGCTCTAAGAATCACGACTTTTGAGTCCTGTTCAACATTTGTCAGTATCCTCAGGGGGAAAAGTAGATCTTTGTTTCTGACATTTTTATGCTATAATGGGCTAAATTCTTGCACGTTTAGGTAAAGATGAAGAATTAGCATAAAGTGCTTAAAATACAATTACAACACTCATGGAACTGACATTCCTGCTTACTTGAAGCAGCAAGGTTAATTCACATAGAAATTATTATGATTACATATACTCTCTCATTCCTTCTCTACTTACTGTGACCATGCACACTTAGTGCAGTCAACACATGCACACTTACTGCAACTAGCTCAGAAACAGTGCACTTCTGACACACAAAAGTGAGAAACAGTCCTGCCTTTCTTATGGGATCTTAATCCCCAGCTGTCATAATGACAGTGACAAATGTCATGGCTTAATGGAACATATTAAAAAAAATTGGTTTTGAGTTCCTTGAACAGAGATGTTTCACTATTGTGATATTTATAAAATGTCATTAAAAAACTGAGTTTTTGCATGGACCAATCTTTTAAATTTAATAAACAGGACAAAGTATCATAATTTCTTCATTATTTAGGGATTTTATTTTTCACTATATATTTATGATTTTGAAACCCTGAGACTGAGAATAACCTAATTGCTCAAAACTATTGCTCAGTTAATTAATTCTACTCTAGTACAAGTATAACATAATATAAAATACATAATCATATGTGTAATCCCTCTTCAACAGGAAATTGTTTAAACTATTATGAATATATTGTCAAATATAATCTTAATTCAACTAACAGATATAAGGAAGTACTTTTTCATTCTTGTCTCCATTTCTCTGAAGCTGAAACATTAAATTTGTCCACTGTATTTATTTCAGAATACATTTCAGAAATTTATTTTTATGGGGTTCTTCTATTTTTCAGCTAAATATTAAAAATATGCTCTTGTGCTGGTTTGAAAGTAAACCAGCAGGGGAAATTAACCCCACATAAATATCTTGCGAGAGATTTTAGGTCGGGGTTACAATTTTAATAGAAAGGTTACAATAAATGCAGTAATAAAGAAACAAAACTGGCTTAAAACCACAACCTGATACTCCGTTGAGCAGGGTGGTAGCTGCAGTCCGATTAAGCAGTGGTAGCAGTGCTGTTGAAAGCAGTGGTCCCGGAGAAAGGTCTAGTCCTCTGGGCGTCCAGTGGTGGTGGTGGTGGTATCTCTCAGTCCCCAGACCTTTTATGTGGTGGTTCTTAAGTGGTATCTCCCCCAGGGCAGGGATTTCCACAGTGGAAATGATGTAATCCTATGAGTCATAGGGTATGTCTGGAGCTCTATTCTGCCGGTGCCTATTCAGGTCACTGATGGGCCATTAGCAGAGATGACCCTCTCAGGACGGGTGGTCCTGCTGTTTTCCAGGGGAGTTATCACAGTTGAGATAAGAAACGCTACCCCACCTCGCATGGTCTGCCTCTCCTCAGCTCATAGCCTGAGGGACCAGGTGTGTAACCAGCTACTGGGAATGACCCATCCTTCACCAGTTTATCAAGGAATCATGTGGATGGTGATAGAATATGTACTTTGGTTAACCCAGGACAGCTCTTCTGTTTCAAAGCAAGGCTAAGGCTCACAAAATTCTTTCTTGACTTTCACACTGACAACTTGATCAGGAAATTTAAGCTTCTCAGCTCTTTAGTACTGAACATTCATATAATGCAAATTATATGCTCCATTTTATAGACTTGTTCTGAGCTTGTAGCTTGTACTTTCTGAGAGACTCATTGATGAAAACATTTTTTTGTCAAAAAAATGAGAAAATTATTAATATCAATAAAACAACAAACTAAAGTAAAAAAAGCCCAAAGCTCATAATTTTATTAGAGCTGAAAAATCACAAAAAAAGCATACATTTTCAACATAACAAATTACTTTTCCATCAAAATACTAATGAGAATGACTCAAAAGCACTTGTAGAATATATTTATAAGGTGGATAAATAAAAAGTTCAATATCTAAATCAGATGTCATTTTTCTCATATATGTAAATTTCCCATTCTCCTGCTTCATTGTTATAGTATTTTATATTAAGATACTCTCTGATATTCAGATATTAAGGGTTCCAAGCTGCTGCTCTGTTTATAGCGTGTTTTCCAACACCTCTTCACCTTCTGATGCTTGTTTCATTCCCAGACGTGGCTGCAATTCTGTGCTTTTGTAAATATTTGAGCTGAACATTTCTACATAAATTTGTATAACAAATGTGTTATTTGCCAAGTGACGGAATTGTATGTGTTGAATGAGGTATATGATGTAAATACAAGGCAGGTGAATAGAACTGTGGGAGGACATTTAGCTCCTGCTTTTAGCACAGCAATAACCATAATTTCTCTCAATCAGATAGTAATTTTATAGTAAAACCTATTTGAATTGGTTTTAGCATCACGTATATCACAAATGAGTTTGGTGTTAAATACAAAGGTTTTTGAGGTCTTGTAGTGAAGAATTTTTAATTATTAGAGTGGTTCTGTTGGTTGGTAATGTGAAGCAAACATGTTTTCTGATTTGTGATAAAAGAACATAATGCTAATAGCTTAAAAATTATATTAATATTTCTCTGCTCCTCTGCTTATTAACATTAGGTCCATAAATTGCTCTTAGTTGTACAGTTCTTTATAACAGAAATAAGAATAATGATGTTTGAAACAAATATCAGCTCAAGAGCAAAACAATAAAAGATGACATGCAAGTGCTGGAAAAACTTTCTTGCAGAACCAAAAAAGTAGTTCTGCACTTAGATGAAAGTAATACAAAAATATAAAAAATCATGTCTATTTCTGTGGAAGAGTATTTTCTTGCACACTATGGTTATAGCAAAACTAAGTTCATGATTACTTTTAATACTGAAAAGACAAGTTCAAGTAGTGAAAATAATAATGTTACTATGAAGTTGTGCTTGTGTTCCATCTCTCCTGAGTTCAGAGCTTCATTAAGGAGAATAGATAAAGAGTTGTGCATATCCTGTTATCTATCATCATGTTTGGCTCTTTAAAATACTCTACCTGGGCTCCAGACTGTGCATCAGAAAGGTGCAGATGCCCTGTAAATCCTTTCTTATATCTGTCAGTCCCCATCTTGAAGTCTTTGGTACCAACACTAGATTCACGGGCTCAGGCTGCAGAATCACTTCTTCAGATTTCTGAATAGTAGGGATAGGATTCAACTTAAGAACAGATGTTCTAAGGAGTGTGTAGGAAGGTATCAACAGATAAACCAAGCTCTGTCTCAACAGAGATGTAGTTAAAGCAAGTAATCTAATCCAGAGAGATATCAGATAACCCTAAACTAGTTACCTATTACTCAATTTGACATCTTAAGTATAGTCTTATAGCAATATTTTAATGTATCCTCTCTGGCCTTGGTTTAACTTGTCTCCCATATATGCACTGTTACTTCTGTTATATTGGTACCCCAGATAAAACAGGGTATCACAAATATCATTAGATTCTTCTGCTTAGTTATTAGAATTAAGCTTTTAAAGTTTTTTAAGGTAATGTAACTACATTGATAGCACAAAGATGAGTTGTTTTGTCATCTGAGATACTTTGCAGAGCGTTCTTACTCTTAATATGCAAATATCATCTCTCGAATGCTTCAGAATACCGAATGACAGCTCACAGAAGCTTTAAGGCTGTATTTAGGGTAGGTATTAATCGTTGTTAATAAACTATCCAAAATATTATTCAGTCATCATTGAAATGCTAAATTGTACTGAAAATATTTCTGATTCATTACATACAAATTCTTTCTCCTAGTTATAGACTAGAGTTTCCATCACACAATAGACCTATGTAGAAATTGTTACCACTAGTCACATTGTCTAGATATTGGTTCCTTTCAGCCAGCCAAGTCGAAATTTCTGTTAATTAACTGACTGGAATGACTATGGATCTCAGTTTTATCTGGTTTAAAAATTAAAGTCACTGTCTTCTCCCTCTAAAGACAAACATGAGAATACCACAATGCAATTTATTCTACCTTATCTTAAGAAAACAGGTTAAGCTAGGACAAACACAATTTACTGTGTTTATCTTAAAATTGCAGAAATTAAGATACAATTAATTTCTGTAGTACTTGCCATATAACCTCTCTACTTGGTCTTAAAAGTTCCATAAATTTGCATCTAGGCAGGGCATAAATTAATTTTGCTTAGAAGGGAAATAAGGGAATGCCCTAAATTGAAAACTACAAAGGAACTTTTACAGGATTTAAGAACTTAGGTTAAGTGAGTAGGATTTTATTCCAGATGTTCACACATGCATTTGTTTTCGCTGTTATGATGGTGAAGATACATTAGGCATTTCCTTTAAGAGATTTACTTCTGTAGAGATCCACAATTTTTGTTCAGATATCTGTATAATAAATACATCCCATTACAACAAAGAAATAAACTAGATAAGGCAGAAAAGAATCACATGCTAAAATCCTGGAGATTTGAGTCCTAGTGTCTTTATTATGACTAAGTAAGTAATTAAAATCAATAATTTTCTTTAGGCTTCATATTTGCTTGCCCAAAACAGAATGCTGTTTCTGGTATTTTTGTATAGATACATACCACAAATCATCAACTACATAAACATATCCATGGCCACGTGGTCTAAACTGTCAAGGGGTTTTGAAGACCTATTCTTTGAAAGTCAGCATACATATCTTCAATGTATGGATATTTTTAAAATTTCACTACTCATACAGATGGGAACAAATGTTTATTTTTCTCACGAAGAGCTAAAAAGCTTTACAGTGATGTTCAGCAAAGTTTTTAAGACCTTCAAAAGACTAGCACAAAAGTAACTCCTCAGAAAACTCAAAAGACAGAGCGAAGCTCAAAATCTCCTAATTTCGAGCAGTTGCTCTTTAGAAAGTCTGAAAAATTCATTGCTGAAGACCACAGGGATCAGAAGATCCAAAAAATCTATCTAAAGGTTAAGGAACTTGAATCTCCATAGACAGTTTGGACAGGGCAAGTAAACTTTGTAGGCTAAATACCTGTGATTTAAGATACTTCAAAGTTTTAGCCACACTTGATTAAAACACATCATAAGATACATTGTTTAAATAAAGTTTTTTGTGAAATTCCAGAGTCCTAACACATTTTTTTTCGAGGAGCTACAGGTGACAAATGGGAACCATAGTTTCACCATTTGAAGCGTTCAGTGGCAAAACTTTTCTCTCCATGCCTACCGCTTGGCTTCTCACTCCCACACTGTTGTGTGACACCTCCCAGTTAAGCTGAAGCAACTGCTTCTGAGTTCAGCCTGGGAGACAGCCAGGGGCTGATACATTTTTAAAAGATATTTGCCACTTTCACCTCTATTTCAAGAAGGTTTTTTGCATAGATTGGTTGCTTCATCCCACAAATACTGGTGTGAGAATGACTGAGAAATGTTGCTCTGTTACTGACAACGAGAAGCCAAGGGCTTTTGGTAGGGTGAGAGCTGCTTTCACTTGGACTATCACAGGCAGCACTTGTTGAAGCCTTGTAGTCTGAGACTGACAGTCCAAGACCATGCTTTTTCTGGGACTTGAATTGACCTACAGGCAAACTAACAGTTCTTTCAAACCACATGCTGATCCACAAAATCTGAAAATTGTCATTCAGATTTCTGGAGCACTCAGAAATAACACATCTTTTTCTACAGTACTTAATAATTTTAAAAGCAATCTCACAGTGGTGAAATCTAGTCATGAGAGTTCCTAGGTTAGAATGGGAAAAAATTAACTCCACCTGGCACTTGTAATTGTACTCGGCTTGCTGAGGAACAAAACAAAGGAGATTCAGGTCCACGCTCCTGGAGCAGTTGCAGTCTGCAACATTCTCTGTGTGGAGTCTTACTACCTCAGTGTTGATCTTCTGGTTTGTTTTTTTTTTTCTTCACAGTCCATATTTTACAGAGAACCTACCCATCTGTTCAGCACTAAGGAAAAGTATTAAAGAAACAACACTCAATCATTATTCTTAGGAAAAAAAACCCCACAAAATAATAAATTAAAAACTATAGTGAAGGACTAGTTATTTTGCAAGTTACTGCATGATTTACTTCCCAGGGCTCCAACCACTCTATTCATATTAACTACTTGTGTTAGCCACATTTGTATGCAGTTCTAACTAGAGAAGCTGATCAGTAACCCAACTTAGAAAAAAAAAAGAAATCAAAAACAAAATCAAAAACATGGAGAACAGCAAAACTGGTGATGCAAGATGAATTTGGAGGATGTGGGTTATAGACACTGCTTTAATGTTATGAAATGTCCAAAGAGCCAGTGAGAGTCAGTGACAAAGAGTCAGTGCCTTACCTGACACATGCTTCATGTGTAGGACAAAACTGAAGAAAAAGTATTTTAGTGCCAACTGGCAGTCTGGATATATTTTCAGCTACCTACACATAAAGAAATGTATGTGTGTATTGTTTTATTGATTTTACTCTTTCAAGAAAAGGATAAATACATTATTAAACTAGTAACTGGTCTTTTTTATTGAAAAGCCTCATGTGCGTCCTAGGCTCATACAATACATGGGTCTTTCTCTTATGCTATTATTTAAACAAGATATGTTTTCAAGCTCAAAGCACAGAGTAGCTTTTTTGTTGCTTTTCTGTTTTAAATATAAATTTTAAGTAAATTATGCAAGAAAACAATCTTATATTATCTTTAGAATCAGTTTTTCTTAAGCTTTCACATTTGTTATGCCAACCAATATCTCAGTAATTAGAGTTTCCAAGAAAAGCTGTGGCTTTCTAGAATAATTCTCATATCTTTAAGATGATTTTTTTATTCACGTCTGTTAACTGAAAACTTGTAGGAATAGAATCACTTGAATAAATTAGTTTTTCTCTAATAGACAAAGAGCAGCTTAAATTCTTACTGGTGTTATAACAAGTATCTTCCCTTCACAGCAAACTCTATTATTATAAACCCAGTTATTAAAAAGAGAAATGTTATCACCTATCATGTAGGTAAAATGCAAAGTGATTTCAGAACACGTAAAATATATACAGAGAGCAGGAAATCCATTGGGAAAGGAAAAAAACCAAACCCAATACATACTTTTAAAACTAATTAAGAGGAAAATGGAAATCTAAACATCCCAAATAGTTCTGACCATGGTTAGGTAATACATTTTCTGAAATGTTATGCATTATTCTTTGTCATACAATACTAAGAAGTATGTCATTACTGATGATGGCACTGTAGAATTTCAGGATGGTCCACTATGTTGTTCAGATCCTTGAAGACTGGGGAAGCACTATAATAGTAACGAATAGTAAAAAAGTTCTGACTTCACAAGCACTGAAATTAATTTATGTCCTGCAGCCACCTCCAACAGTCACAGTGGTTGGACTAGATGTGCATTGTAAGTCCCTTCCAGCTGGGACTATTTCTATTCTATTTTATTCTAACCCCAATTTGTCCCTCCCTAAAAGGGGTGCTTGTCAGAAAAGCACATTAGGCTTTGTGACCAGGACAGTGGCTTTAAGATAGCTCATGTTCAGTGCTCATTGTCTCTATCTGTCCTTCACTCTTCTTTGTATTTTCATTCCCTCTACCTGACTTTCCTCAATCCATCAGACTGTGCAGTAGTTTCTCGATTGTACGGTAGAATGTAAAAAAGATTACTCCCTAGACACCGAAGACCAGACACAAAGACTTAGACCTGTGTGCAGAGGGTGCTGCTTCCAAGAGGGCAACAAACAGCCAGAAGCCAAGCTGACGAATAGCTTGGCATATCCTCATTGCACAGGTCTGGGTGCAGGGGAGACAAGATCAAATCCAGGCTAGGGGTAAAACAGGTATCTTGTAGTGCCACATAATAAATTCACAGCCTGTTTCCACTCTCCAGGTGTAAAAGGAAAAGAAAAAACGGGGTTGTTTGGTCACTTTTGGTCAGTAAAGAGTAGCATCTTGACAGCTCTAGGCAGAGATGCCAGAGGCAGCCTGTCCTCAAGCAGCTGACAGGCTGAGAATTGCAGAAACCTCTGAGTGAATAAAGTTTATTAACAAATGCATGAAATAAAACAACAAGTGGCAGCCATCAGTTCAGGAAGATGGGTAGGATCGATTGTTAGAGGTAGTCATCACAAATTAGGCCCAAGGAGAACCTGTCAGTAGAGCAGCATTTCAGGAAAACACATGAATCTCATTTCCACCCCTACCAAGCTCAGATTTTCAAGGCAAATATAATTCCATGGAACATTCAGCTCAGGAAAAGGATCAATAGCCAACCAATATAGATTCACTTCCCAGTGAGGAAGTTATTAGAAGCAATTTGTTGGAAGAAATTTGGAAATATCTTAGGAGTAGTGATTTGGCTAGAAATAGTCAACAATAATTCACAAGAAAATACAGGAGCTGGATTTCCTTTCCTTAGCATGTGGAGTTTCTCAAAGAAATTACTGTTCAATCAACTCAGAAGATAAAGTGTCTGGCTAATTTTTAATTTTTCCTTTTTAACCGAATTTCACCTTCCTGTGTGGAGAGGGGTACTGGGTCTGGCTGGGATGAAGTTATTTTTTTTCATAGCAGATCACAGGGGCCCTTGTTCTAGATGGGCAACCACAACCAAGGCTGATAAAATGCTCATGCTTAGCTGTTGCTGAGCAGTGCTTGCACAGTGTCAAGATTTTCTCTGTTTCTCACTCTTTGTCCCCCCAGTGAATTGAGTGGGGCAGTGGGGTGTGTGTGCACCGGAGGCTGGGAGTGCATACCATCAGGCAGATGACTTGAATTTGCCAGAGGCATTCCCAGCCATATAAGATCAAGCTTATATATAAAAAGGGAAAAGAGTGGTTTTTAGGGAAGATAGTCATCTTTTACTTAGGAACTGGATGGACACAGGTCTACCCATGAGAGGTGGAGAGTGACTGCCTTTACATCATTTGTTTGTTTCTCTTTTCTTCCACTTCTGCTTCTCTTATTAAACACTTTGTATCTTGACACACAAGATTTTTGCTTTTACTTTTCCTCTTCTCCCATCCCACTGTGGGTGGAGGGGAATGAGGAGGCAGATGTGTGGTGCTTGGCTAACCAGGGTTAAACCACAACAAGGGGGTAAGGGGGCAGATATCCCTGCATAGGTAAATGGCTGGAAAATAAAGCTGTTGCAAAATGCAAGAAATCACAGGAATCAATACTCCTTAGGCTGGAAAAAGGTATGCCTGATTCCCAGGGCAAGATTTATGGCTGTAGCATCCATTCATTTATCTTTAGACCTATTTAATTTCCTATATGGATTAAAAAAAAACAAACCAAAGGAAAAAAAAATTAATTGTGAATGTAATTCCAATTTCGTTAATAAAATCAAGCCTTCAATACCTATATAAATCCTCAAAATTATAGGTTTGTATAGAGATTATGGCCATGATTTTTTTTCCTTGCACTGTAGTGTCAGAATATGTTAGGTATTTGAAAAAAAGCACGGGACAAGTACATACATCATCAGTAGCATAAAACCCTTAGCTCTGGATTGTGCTAATTACAAAGCATTATTACACATTCTGCCTGCTTAACATATCTTCATTTTCAATCTAATCCACTTCAGGGGAAAAAATAGAATATCTCAACATTTCTGATTAAAGAGAAGATCCAACTAGTGTTTTCAGAATTTAGAGTGTTATTTCTTTTTAAAGATGAATATATTTAGTAGCACAGTAAAGAACAATGCCCTAGCTACTAAAAAAGGTTAAGTACTCACATAATGTTTCCATCCCTTCATTTTCTGAAAGAAGTATAATAATAATAATTACACTCTATAATAGAATTTAGTGGCTGCCTAACTGTGTTTTGATTTCTTAGGATTAGCAGTTGGCGCTGTAATTGTTATTCCTTCTGATTGCAAGTAGTACAGCATTTAACCAGTCAGTTCTCATTTAGCATTTCACAGACTGCATCCTTTTTGAGACTGATTTACAGGTAATGAAGTAACCTATATTTAGATATTTTTCAGGGGATGATTCTTTTGGTATTTTTAGTTGGAAGTTAAAAGTGCACATAATCAATAATGCTGCTAATATGCATAAAGTTATTGATTTTTTTTTAAGATAGGATTTAAAGTCTTAGTTATTTTTAATTGTCTTAGAACAGAAAACAGAAAATAGACAGAAATGCATATCTGCATTTTATTTAGTTGGAAAGATCACCCTTCTGACACACATAGCATGCAAGAACAAATCAACTATAAGATTCATAAAATGGAATATTTGAATAGTGATTAGGTGTTGAATCAATACTTATGTCAAACAAATCTACTAACTTGTTTTATTTATTGGATTCTGTAACACCTGTCCCTTGACATTTCTCAGAGTATGACTGAGAAGGGAAAGATGGCCATTATTAAGATTTCCAGTTTTCCTCCAAATTTGTCTTTGCCATAATGTAAATAAAAGTATGATTCTGCTCTTCCTTAGTAACAAAATAACTGCCTCACAGCCCCACATCACTCAGGTACAAATTCCCACTGATCTCCTATGGAGCTAGGATTTCACCATTAAGATTGAACAAAAAATATAAACCAATAAATTTTATTTCACCTTATCAGACATTAGTATGTACTGTTTTAAACATCACAGATTTGTGGAAATGTTGACTGGAAAGGATCTCTGGATATCAATATTCCAATGCTCTTATTGAAGCAGAATTATTGCCAGAAGTCAGTTCATTCAGCATGGCTTGGTCTTAATCCAGTCTTAACAATTTACAAAGATGGAGGTTTCATAGCTACTCTGAGGAAGAAATTCCAGTGCTGCACAGTGAATATTTTTTCCTGATATTCACCTGCCACTCCCAAGGTGCAATCTGCAGCCATTGCTCCTTCTATTAGTGCCCCTTGCACTAATCAGAGAGGTTTAGCTCCATAACTTTGCCACTGCCTTTCAGATAACTGCAGGTCTGTTAGACCACAGTTTAGCCTCCTCCCTGTCAGACGAAACAAGCCAAGCTTCCTTGGCTTCCCCTTCTAGATGATGCCAGCTAGAGTGTAAACTCCCTAGTAACTCCCTCTGGGCAATGTCTGATTTATCTATGTCCTTTTTGAATAGGAGAGCTCGACACTGGACACAGTCTACTGGTGTAGCCTCACCAGTGTCCAGCAGAGGGAGAAAACAACTTCTCTTTATCTAGTGGCCATGATCTTATTATAGTGTAGTTTGCAATTATGTCAGCCAAAACTCAAATATACATCTGAGACCATGTTATGTTATTTTTTTAATAATCCATCATAAAATGAGTTGCTTAAGATTCTATCCACACTCCCTGCTGTAGTGTTATCCCTTACAATGAGGAATGTCTATTTCTATCTTTTGATAACAAAGGATATGACCCTGGGGTAAAACCTAATCCCTTGTTAGATAACCAGAAGTTTCTAAGTCATCTTCACAGGCTGGCACAGGACATGTCAGATGTCTCTGTATCTTAGAATCAATGCTAAAACAGTGATCGTGGAAGAGACACTATGCAAGGGATTCTGGATCTACTGGAGACACATATCCTATACACAAGCTGCATATGGTCAACATGCAGCGATCTTTTCTGGTACACAGGTGTGTTAAAGTTCTACCTGTATTTAGGTTAAAGGAAACACATTCCACATATATAAATTCCCTGTATTATTATCTTTGTTTCTATCCTACTGGATTGCAGTAAAATAAATTTGATTTGTTACACTCTATTTACATGTCACTGCTGGGCTGGTTGCATTCGATTTCCCTTATGGCACTTCAAATAGTGAAATACATAGAGAGCAACAAAGGAAAAGCTTTTTGTTCTCAGGAATAAAAGTCAAAGGACTCCAATATTAGTAATAATAAACATGAACAGGGTCAGATGGAGCTTTCATACTCTCTGCTTTTCTATTATATCTCCATGAATAGGAGTCATGGCTTTGAAGTATTTAAATTTCGAAATCATTGTATCTACCAACCTTTTGGTTCCTGATTACTTGCAGACTGCTACTAATATCTATGGAAATTGGTGGTTACAAAGGTTCACCTAGACAGAGTAAAATGTAGGATGTGAGAATTACTTTTGCTTTTATTCTTATGTATTTTAGAACATGACACTTTCTAAGAGTATGGGAGCACCTAAAGGCACATGCACTGAGATAAACAGTTTCACAGTAACCTATAATGGATCAAAGCTTGGAAAACTCTTGTGCTACAGCTATATAAACAGCTCACCCTTGTGTTATGCTTTCAGGAAGAATTTCTTCTAACACTAGAGGGTTGTTTAATGGGCATCTTTATTTTTCGTTGACAGTGAATTCATCCATTTCAAAGGGCAAGTACAAGGTCTATGGACATTTAGGTCCCATTTGAGTGCTCAGAGTAGAACAGAATGGGATGTAAATGGTCTTGTTATGGACTCAAGGTAAATTCTACACTGATTAAATAGGCCATAGTGTCTCAGTGAGAGACAATGGTTACCAGCAGTAAGGGCGGAAAAAAGCTGTTCAAGTGATAATGTCTATATAAAGTGTCCGCTTTGCCACTTCAGAAATGTAAAATTAAGCCTGATGAATTTAGGACCTTGATTATCTCTTCCACCATGAAGAGCTTGCAGAAATGCAAACTGCTATCAGGTAAACTGGTGTGTAAGTGCAATCACTTAATTTCACAGAGTATACATATTTACCTTAATTCTTTTCAAACCTCTCTGCTGGTCTGTTTGTATATGCTGTTGCTTTCTCTGTCATCTATTAATTCACTTGAGAGACTACTTTCTGTTTTGCCTCCCACAGAGCCTGAATGTCACACTCCTGAGAATTAACACTAAAACTCTAATTCTCAGCATTCTAATTGTAACTTTGAAATAAAGGTAAAAATCTCATTTTAATAAAATTTAAAATAAAGTAACCTCCTAGATAAACAAAAATGTCCTCATTTGTTTGTTCTTTTATTGTCGAAATATTTTCATAGTTAGAGCATTTCAAAAGAGTTACAAAATAACTGAAAGATCCATATCACCTATGTACAACACAAGGTCAGAACACATTCATAATTTATCACATAAATTTTCTACAGTTCATTCACCACCTTTTCAAATATCCAGAAGAGAACTCTCTGTGGATAATACAAATTCTTCCTCTAAAAAACCCGGTTAGTAACTATAATTTTTATTTCGTTAATTGTAAATTGATTATCCGTGCTGCCTAGCTCAATGACATGATGTTCATAGATAGTCCTTTTGATGTAATGAGATTGTTCTCAAGAAAATGGACAAAAATAAACTATAAGGACACATCTCCACGGTATTTATAAATCAAAATACTTTTGTGTGCTCAGCTTTCTCATTTCTTTTTGGCATTCTTTGTTTAAAGCAACGTGCATCAGGGTTTTTCATAGTAAGTTATCACACTTCTTTGCTCAAGAATTGGTATTATTCTGTGATTTTAATTAGTTTACCCACTGGGAAAATTAAATGCTTCAGTGTGTACACAGAGTAGTAGTGAATGAAAATGGATTCCCATGGAGATTTCCTAGCAAAAAGTTTACATTTATTCTACGCAAACCTGGTGGCTAGTTTTAAATTCTTGAAGTATTTAGTTTATAATTGTATTTATTTAGTGCAGGTTTTCTTGAAACTGATAGCAGTTATCACTGCATTCTAATGTTCAGAAAATGGTTGACAGCATTACTGGTACGTGAAGTTACTTCATCTTTCCATGTATCTGTACAGAGTGCCAGCGAATATTGCTACAGTACTTATGAAATGTGAGTAGACTTTGAAAAAGCCATCAGTGTAAATACAAACAGCTTATCCAGTTTGAACACTACTCTCTGGTATGTAAGCTACTATCCTAGAAAATAAAGTGTCTGTGTTTAGCAACATTTTAGAATAAGCCATCACTCATGGACCCCTACTCATTTCTTTTCTACTTGTTTCTGTGATCTCTGCTCCACTAAACTATTAAAATGTTCATAGTTCTTTTTTCGTATTACGTCAGACCCCTGTTCTCTACTATAATTTTCTCCATTGTCTCTTGATACTGCTAACTGACCCTGCTTCTGATGCCCATTGACAAGCTACATTGCTTCCTTCAGTATTATTCATTCCCATTTGGTAAGGGTTTTCCAATTTTGTACTTGTGTTTTGCCACATTATTTTATCCTTCCTGCTGGTCAGCAGTGGGAAGCTCTTAAGGTAAGCTTAATTTTTATTATACCTTCAGTAACTGTCCTGCTTTGAAAGACAAGTGTCTGTCAAGGAAAGTGGGAACCTTCCTGGGATAGAAAGGATGACCCCCTTGCCTCCAAATTATTAGACCTTTGAAATTACTGGGCTTCCAGGCAAAGATGTGGGAAAAAGAATAACAGTTCTTTGCTACGACTGTATATATATCTCTCTCTATATAACAAGACAGATAAATGGCAACACTAAGAGAACAGACAAGCCCAGTCACAGTCCTTTCTCTGTCGTTGGCCGATTCTCTGTTGGGGCACAGACGCTGCGGTGACTCCCCCGCGCCTGCAGGGGGCGCTGTGGCATGAGCGCAGTGACCTCTCCTGTGGCACTGGCGGCTGCGGCAAGCGGGAGAGGGAGAGGGGAGATCGCTCCCGGTGCCAACCTGCGGGGCAGCAGCCTGGCTCAGCACCAACCTCAGCAGCGAGCAGCAAGCAGCGCAGGCAGGCAGGGTTGACTGGGGAGCGATGGGCCTCGGTATCATCCACAGAGGGGCCAGAGGAAGGCAGGAACAGCGGAGACGAGTAGACCCCGGCGCCAACCCACGTGGAGCAGAAATCCAGGCTGGCGAAAGGGACTGCAGAGCCAAGCAGACCTGGGCGGCGACCCACTGGCAGCAGAAAATCCGGGCTAGGGACGGGGGCAGCAGAGGTGAGTAGCTTTGGGCGGCAAGCGGTTACAGCTTAGCACTGTACCCTGTGCCACGGCGGGACCCTCGTGGAGACGTCACAGTGTAGCGGTGTTCTCAGAGCAAACCAGCACTCGCTGGACACACGACCGTCCTCACCGAACGCCGAGCCAAGAACAGACCAAGCCCAGCCTCCGCCCCCTCCAGCCAAGTGTCGAAGTCTTTTCACCTCTCACGATGTTAAGCTGCAGCCCCTGGGAACAACCGCCTGGCCAACACTCCCAGCTCTTGTTTCTCTAGCTGAGTGATTATTATGGCATGTGGGAGTGCAGGCAACCTTTTTTGTCTCTTAAGTGTCGCCCATTAGTTCCTGGGCAATCCCTCCACACCCCCACAATCTCCCTGCTAGATGGGAGAAAAATTAATTTGTCAAACTTCAGACCTACAACACTAACTTTCTAAACATCCCTAATAGTAACTTTTTCTCATGTCCTTTCTCTCAGTTTGTAATACCTTCCTCTCTGACACCTCTTCTGTCCTCAAACTATCTAAGAAAAATTTCTGTCATCTCACTTTTGTGCCTTAAAATTCCTGTGTGGCCTACATTTAACCTTTCATGTCTATGTCTGTGTAATGTCTGTGTTCTCCAGAATGTTCTGTATTAGATGTGCACCCACAGACTTCTACATGCGTCTTCTGCATAGTGTGCCCAAAGGACCCTGGCTTCATTTTTTAAACTGAGTTTTCATGACATAGTTGAATGATCCAAAACCATTCTACGATGTGGAAGGTATCCTCCATTCCTGGCTACAGGGTGACAGTTCTTTCCTGTGTTTCTTGTGATCAGACACATCTGACACCTCAGATGTGGTAGAATCATGAGATGGCTGTCATCTGGGATCATCTAGCTCAGTCCTATGCTCACAGGGGAGTCAGACAGAACAGATTGTCCAAGACTGTGTCTAGCTGGGTTATGAGTACCTCCAATGGTGAAGGCTCGACATTGAGCCTTGGTGGTCTCTCCTTAATGTCTAGTACTGAAGTCCCTGTAAGCAACAAACCTGCCTGACAGCTCAGCAGGCAGTTGCCCTCTGCTGCCACTCACCACTTCCTCTTGGTGCTGCTCTGGGACTCCTCTCAGCTGACTTTGCTTCTTCATCGAACACAGATCACAGCTCCTAGGCACTTGCTGCTACCAGGGCACTGAACCCACTCAGGAGCTGCAGATATGCAGGTGAAACAGGAGGAACAGGAGCTGTCTTCCTGGTGCTAGAAGACATGAACTTCCAGCTTTTACTCTAATTTTCCAACCCAAATGGCACAGACCTTGCCTACCCCTGTCCTTTGGTAGAGCTGTGGGGCTCAAACACTTGTAGCCTCAGGATGTCAGAAAAGCTCAGGTCACTCTCCTTTTTGTCATTGCTGACATCACACAGCCTCTTGACCTCGACCTGCAACTCCTTTCCTTGGTGACACCGAGGCTTGCCCAGCACACACTTCCAGTGGACAAGTAAACTCAGCAAGAGGCACCAAACACCCAATCACCTGGAGGTGCAAAGCAGCCTCCTCCCTCAGGACCTCACTCTGCCGTGTCAGGAATGGTTGCTGCAGGACTGGTGCCTGTGGTGTCACCACCACTGCCGATCATGCGTGTCCCGCCCTCAGCAGAGCTGCTGGCCCCACGTATGTGTGCCTTCTACTCTGGATACTGCCTCCACTGGCTGTGCTCTGAGCCAGACACCCCTAGGCACAAGCTGAAATGTTGTTTAAATCTCCGAATCATTTGGAACAAAGCTTTTTGACCAGGAATAGCTGACAAGGTTTAAAATCGTGTTGTCTCTCTCATAAAGCAAGAGGGCAAGGGAGGAGGAAAGGAGCTGCAGTCTTCCACTCAGCACTTGAAAGGATGAATGTTCTTAGCTTTAACACTGTGCAAAAGGAGGAGGAATCATTGCTTCCTCCAGGCAAACTTGAAGATGTACTCTCCTACTCATGCACATGTTTTCCTTCATTCCCAAGTTTCCAAGAGAAGTGACTCATAACTTCGGAGGAAGTTTCAAGGACACAAACTTCAAGTCCACGTGAATGTGTCACTGAAACTCTGTGCAAGATCCTGAAGCTTGAGAGCTAACTCAATGTATTGCCTGCTTTGTTTTCAATTCAGAGGTACTTATTTTCTCCCCAAACATCCCACTGAGTCTTTCAGAGGCGGCAAGAGCAATGTAATATATCAAATCCCACCGATAGTACTGTTGAAAACTGCAAACTTCTTCACTAAATAGGAGTGTGACCATTTGCAAAGGTTTTGACTAATGTAAATAAGACACATCAGCTATTTGTTTGACACATTGTTTTTTGGAAAGTTCTTTCTCATAGACTAATTAAATAATTAAATGAATATGTGTTTTGTTTGGTTTTTTCTTAAGCTCACAATTCAATTAATATTATTATTAAATAACAGGAATATTAAAAATTACATTTGTGTTGCTTAGATATATTTTTTGTTTAAAGAAAGAACTACCCAAGAAAGCTTTGCTCATTGTCAGGTTCAGGAACTGAATGAATTTGTGCTTCACTATGGAAATTCCTTATTTAACAGTAATATAAATATAGAAAAGCCAATGGAACTTAGAATTTAAATAACGAAAAGTTAGGTAAACAGTTATGGTTACCAGACTAACATTAACACTGCTCCATTGAGTTATAGATTATTTTTCTCCCAGATTTTATAATAAAATTTATAATTATTTTATATAGTCTATTTTTATATAGTCTAAAATTATTAATGAATGCTAACAATGCTCCTCTATGACACAGCTTGGAAAGATGAAGAGACTATATGCTTTTGCTAAAGGTAATAATGTCTGTATTTAAAATTAATAGGGCCAAGATGAGAACTTATTTAGTATTTGGTGGTGCCTATATGCTCATTTGGACACTACCATAGGGTTTCTGTTTATTCACTAGTAGAAAGACAAAACAATATTTTTCAAATAATATCTTGGGATTTTATTTTGTCTCATAAAATGTATGTATAAATGCATCTGAACAGTTGCAGAATTATATTGGTTTGGTAACACCTGAATCAGGAAGCTTTCTCAGCTCCAAGACAGACAGGAGAGGCAAAATTACACTTGAGTGGGAAATCGCCTGGTGATTATAACCTTTATGTGAGAAAGCAGAAACACAGGCTTGGGTTCTAGTTTTGGTTAGTGAATACAGACTACGATTGTGAGGACAGATACAATCTCTTTTCCACTAGTCTTCTCACTCAAGAAATAAATTAAAAAGAGCCTAATCCCCAGCCAGAGAGACAAGAGCCTACATATTGCATGACAATTCTCTCCAGTCACTGATTTATAACTATTTTGGATAGAAACTATTTTCTTTGGACTTTCTTGTCTATTTTTTTCCGAATGAAAGATGAAAAGAAATCACAATCTCATCTCAGTAAATTATTTAACTCAGGTCAGTAGAGAATATTTCACAACTGTTCTTATGTCTGCAAAAGGCAATTAACTGGAAAGTCTGAGTCTGATGTGAGAACTGGCACACCCACATTTCAACTTCCTGACTTTTGGGCACATAATTCATAACAATTATTTTTTTATTCATTGATTAGGATTCACTACTAATGGGCGACACAGATTGGTTAACAGGGGAAGTTTTGCTTTGTTGGAGGGCATGGCTGCAGTGGGTCCAGCAGCAAAGTCTGGAGAGGCTCCTGCCCTGTCTCTTAGTGCTAAGTAGAGGAGCTCTCTGGCTGAGCACACTGGGGGGCATAGCCTGAAACGCATGAAGAGCAGAAATAAAACATGAAGTCATTCCCTGCGGAGTCAGAAAAAAGGCACTAATTATCACCATGGAGGGACTTGCTAAGGAGTCAGTGGGAGAGCACACCAAGAAAGGGGAGAGAAGGATTCGGGGGTGAGACAACTTGAGCCTGGTTGGGGAAGAACCACCTGGGGATGGGGATTACAAAACTGCAACTCATATTAATGTTGGGATGCTACCTAGAATAAAGACCTGGTGACTGAAAGGTAAAGGTATTGAAATGTCCTGAAAGATGAATATAGGAACACTATTTCTGATGTTCATGAGGATTTGTTGTGTGTTTTATCCTCCAATTCCTCAAAGTAGACCTGAAGCACCTCTTATCACAATTTCTGTAATGGGATTTTCATGGTTTTATTTCACTTTTCTAACTTCTTGGTGTCTTTCTCGTGAATTTTAGGAGTTAGAAAAGTCCATGCCCATCTTTAAAAATACATGTTATTATTGTTATTCTCTCTCTATTAAGACATAAGCAGTTCCATAGTCCTAAAAGATGTAAGATGGTGAGGATCTGTTTGCCTCACCTGCAGATTTATTCATTAGCATATGAACATCTGCTCCTCTGTAATTATTGAACATAAAGAATGTGGGATATGTGTAATATATGTTTCATTCCTTTTTAATTTTATGAGCCTTTTTTTTTTTGAAAGTTAATTATGTGTTTTTTAGAGTCAGAATTTTTACCATGAAAAAGAAATGTTCATCATTTTATAGACTGCAGTTTAAAGGCACCCAGGTTTGTTACATGTGCTTATGGTAATTGAAATTTTGTAGTTATTTTTGTTAAATAATTTAGGAAAAAAAAAAACTACAGCTGAATCAGCCTTCAATTTTATGATACGAACAAATTGAAATGTGCTCAGAGAGGAATGTAGTGCTCAGATCTTTTCTAAAGTGTTGACACACAACTTTGGTAAGGAATCAGAACCTACAATCTAAGTTTAATATCGTGGTGTAGAAACCATGTTTTCTATGATATTGAAATCCCATTGAATATATAATTAATCTTCATTAATGGACTGAAGAGAGAAAATTTGTGCCATACTGTGTTATCAGGATAAGTCAGAAAAATTTGTGTATTGGACAAAACAGATTCAGCACACTTCTCACTTAATACTGACTTCATACTTTGAAATTTCTATTTTTTGGGGGGAGGGAAGTAGCAGCATTGTATTTTTTTAGTACTGTTCAAGACAATTGCTCTGGTGTGTTGGTGTTGAGATTTCAATTTGGACCTCCCCAGTGTTGCTAAAGAGAACAAGAACCCAAAAGAGCTGCTGACTCTAGCAAAGTAAATTCCTCTTACAGTCTTGATGTACTTTTCAAGTGACTTTAGGGAAATCAAGATAAGAACCAATGAAAATGTAACAATGTCAAAATGACACATTATAATCTCTATATGGTTATTCAGTTTCACACATGGTAAAAACTCTCTTTCCTGGATCAAAAAGAGAACTCTGAAAAAATGACCCAAAAATATGTAGCTCTTTTTTTTTCCCCCGTCTTTTTTTTTTTTTCTTTAATTTTCTTAATGGCAAATGTGTGATAGGAGAGGAAAGTCTTCTGGCAGTATGATGTATTAAAAAACCACCAGCAATAAGCAGTTAGCCCTGTTTATAGAAAGAAAATCATTTTGGGACAAGAAAAGTAGATAAAGATTGTTTAAACTAATTTCTAGGAGTGAATAAATAAATTCACCTGTCTTAGAGAGAACTGAATGCCTTCCTGAAGTTTGCATTTGAGTAATCCATAAAGAGCAAGACCAGTTCCTCTTACACAGACAGGAATGGAAGAAGAATTAAAACACTTGGGAAACTTAGATTTTTAATGAAGTCAGAAAGGAAACTTAAGGTCAAAAAGGAAATTTACACTTAAAATATCATACCACAAAACTTAGCATCAAGACATTAATTTCTTTTTGCCATCGTCTACTACAGAAAGGAGAACAGGTCCACCCAAGATTTTTACTCTGTTACAGAGCTCCAGAATTATAAGTATACTTTGCTATGTTTTTCTTTTTTTTTTTACATCCATTGGGGATACTAGAAATCAGATGGTGAGAACACAAAAGTGTTGGGAACTTCTGCAAAAAAAGCGGGCAGGGATTGGTGGGGTTGGAGAATTTGTAAACTCACCATATGCTCCAGTATGATGGCATCCTGATTCATGATAATTTTATAAAATAGCATGCAAAGGTGCTTTTTCAGTTCCTGTTCTGAACTCTGCAGCCCAAACTATTTATTGACATTTCTTTTTCTCCCTGTTGAAACATACACATTCTCTGTCCTGTTCACACACTCACAGGAACTCTCCCATGGAAAAGTAATGACAGAATGACCTTTCCTTATGCATAGGTAATTTTTTCTTCCTGGCTTCTGTGTGGTTCTTACCTTGACCTGTTCAATTCTCTTATAAAGACAAGACTTCTAAATCTTATTTTTCTTCTCAAAATGGTTGTGTTTTCTGATCACTTTTATTGCTCTTTCTCTCTCACTTAGCACAAAGCAAGTCTTCTACACCAGGCTCTCCAAAGGCATAACTGCAATTCTTAGCAGAGAAGTTGGGGGGACAAAGACATATATGTACATATATGTACATGTACACATAAAGACTCTTTAGTATTTCTTTCAACAATGTCTACTGAATTCCTGCATGGCTCTCAAGCCATGGATTAGCAGTCTCCAAAAGACATTGATTTAGATTATTTACTAGCATCACAAGGCTTACCCTCTCTGGAACTCCATGCCAAAGCTCTCATTGATGTCAAGAGAACTCAAGGACAGGCATGACTTTTTAGGATGGATATCTTTTATTTACAAGGGGGTTTTTTTGTGTCTGCTACTTCATTTGCTCAAGGGCTATAGTTTATGTACAGTTTTTATTGTTCTCACTTAAGGCCGGTGACATGGTGGTTAGTCTTTTACTTCAGCTCTGATCCAAATTGATGGACAACAGTCACTGTTCATGAGTGGTTCTAGCACTGTTTTTATGGGAAAAGAGAAGTAACATTGTTGGTGTGGAATTATGATTGAGCTTAAAACAAAAGACTATTTCATCAAATATCAGCTAGCAAATTGCCTGGCTTTACAATTTCCAACTGAAAATGGCAAATACATCCAGACCAGTAGTTTCAAACTTAATCTTTTTGTCTGTTGTCGTATTGCTTGTGGTATTGGCAACCCAGCTGAAAGGAAGGAAATAAATGACACTTTCGATCCTAAAGCTGGAAAGGAAAGCAAATACAGATGAGTGCTGTATCCACTTGTCTGTTATAAAAAAATTGGGGTTTCCTCCTTTTTCTTTATTCTTTTTTTTTGCTGAAGTACCCATACTATGTACTGTGCTGAACACATATAAACTTTCCTATTTGTATCCATTGTGTACGGAGCTAGCCTACTGTTTTGGGATATTTAGGGAAACAGACAGAATGTCAGCTAGTAAGACAGTGAGATTCATCTGTTATCTCACTCTAGATCCTAATTTTTCTCTTTTGATAATAAAGGATAACTTAGACAAATAGATTTGATGTGTAAGCCTGTAGTATAGATGTCTCAATCTAAATACTTGGAGAGTTTAGGGTAGAACTCAGTGTCTGAGTAGGCAGAAAGAAATTCTGCTGCACGGGGGTGGCACTTGGCTTAGAAGTTGATACTCAAGGCAAAGAAGTTGCTGATTTAGGCATCTCCAGCCTGAGAGTGTTGTTGGAGGGATCCTTCTAGATCCCTTTCCTCAACCCAGAAATTAGTTTTTACCTAAAACTCATTTTCAGTGTATACTGGAAATCATACCTGTGGCCTTGTCATCACTGCTGTAAACTGGAGATTAAATTTTACTGACATGGATAGCAGTATTGTCACTTTAACCTGTTATAAATCAGTGTATCTGTACATAAATTGGCCAAATCTTTGCTGATTTCCATCAGAAAATTATCTATCATGCTGAATTTATTTGAAGTTTAGAGAGTTCTGTTGAATTGGTAACTGTAACATGGTAAATGCTGTGATTTGTGTGATATGTAGAAGCTTCCAGTATACTTAACACCAATTAAAATGCAATGTAACCCTAGATTTTTTTTTCCAAATGCAGAAGAAATGCTAAATTTTTGTTTGTTTGCTTTGTTGAGAAAACAAAGTATTTATCACTGGTTCTGGAACATAAGTTAGTTGTTATTGTTTTATATCTGCTAAAGAAAATCGAGCTTTCATTTCATACATTAAGCCGGGTGAATCAGATTGCATATGACACCTCTCCTGTGTGACAAATGGGTTTGTAAGGTATTACTTGCACAGCATAATGGTAATTTGTCTACTTGGTGGCTGTAACAAACGCATTACATTTTTGTTTAACGGTTATAATTCATCATTTCAATACTCAGAATGCTTTATTTCTCAACGGGATAAATAGGATGTCAACATTAAAGTTACATTTGTTTCCCAAAAGCAGGACTACCAAATCATTCTTGTGTCTCCCCATAAGTAGTAGCCAGGCTGACTCTGTGGGATTGCATTTTTAAGAACAGTCAAAAAATTATACTGAAGAAAAAACCATGCTGCATGACTGCTCCATGCTTATTTGAGCAACTGTAGCACTATGTGGAGATGTCATAGGACACTTTTATTTTTGTCTGTTTGAGACAGAAGTCGTGACTGCTTTATCTACATTTGCTGATATGGGCTTAGAGAATATTTATATATCTAAGTAAATCTAAACTATTAAGTCTCTTTTTCTCTGCACAACTCCTTAGAAAATTTTGCTTGTCCATGTCAGCTTCCAAAAAGAAAAAAATCCCTGGCTTCAGAAGACCTTTAAAAATACAGCAGTGCAACCAGATAGAAAAATATTCTCATATTGCATTAAATATCAACATTAGAAAATCTCAGTAACAATATTTAAGATAAATATAGACATACCCATTGTGGCTTTTTTGTGCTGAACACGTAAGAAATGTTATCAACATAATCTTTCATATAAAACAGATATATGGTACTCGTTAATAATCTCATTTAATGTTACCCTGAGATAACCTCAGCTGGATTTTAAGATCTCAAGAGGTTTAGCACAGCAGTGGCATTTTTATGTAAGTGAGTAATTAAGAGTTGCAGAATTCTGAGGAGGATTTCTTCCAGACTAGAAAAAAACAAGTAGATTTAGTATTTTTTCAGATGCAGTTATGTCTTTTATCTTAAAGACAGAAATCTAGGTTTTCTGTATGTATTTGATATGGAATAGAAACTATTTCAGTTGGAAGGGACGATCATCCAATTCAACTACCTGACCAATTCAGGGCCTATAAAAAGTTACAAAATGCTGTTAAGGGCATTGTCCAAATACATCTTAAACACTGACAAGCTGGGGGAATTGACCAGCTGTCTAGGAAGCCTGATCTATTGTTTGACCACTCACTCTTTAAAGAAGTGCTTCCTTATGTCCAGTCTAAACCTTCCCTGGTGCAACTTTAAACCATTTCCATGTGTCCTATCAGTGGATCCCAGGAAGAAGAGACCAGAACCTCCCTCTCCCCTTGCCCTCCTCAGGAAGCTGTAGAGAGCAATGAAGTTACCCCTCTTTNACATCTTAAACACTGACAAGCTGGGGGAATTGACCAGCTGTCTAGGAAGCCTGATCTATTGTTTGACCACTCACTCTTTAAAGAAGTGCTTCCTTATGTCCAGTCTAAACCTTCCCTGGTGCAACTTTAAACCATTTCCATGTGTCCTATCAGTGGATCCCAGGAAGAAGAGACCAGAACCTCCCTCTCCCCTTGCCCTCCTCAGGAAGCTGTAGAGAGCAATGAAGTTACCCCTCTTTTTCTCCAAACTAGACAAACACAAAGTCCTCAGCCATTCCTCACAGGACATACCTTCCAGACCTTTCACCAGCTTTGTTGTCCCCCTCTGGACACATCAAAGGACTTTTACATCCCTGTTAACTTGTGGGGCCCAGAACTGCACAAGTGATTAAAGTGAGGCTGCACCAATGCTGAATACAGCGTGATAATCATGTCTTTTGACTGGCTGGCTATGCTATGTTTGAGGCACAGCTGATTATACTATGTTTTTTGCACTCCAGGATGCACTTTGCCCTTGCTGTGGTCCAACTCTGATGCCTTATTTATGTTTGAAAATACAGNCCCTCTGGACACATCAAAGGACTTTTACATCCCTGTTAACTTGTGGGGCCCAGAACTGCACAAGTGATTAAAGTGAGGCTGCACCAATGCTGAATACAGCGTGATAATCATGTCTTTTGACTGGCTGGCTATGCTATGTTTGAGGCACAGCTGATTATACTATGTTTTTTGCACTCCAGGATGCACTTTGCCCTTGCTGTGGTCTAACTCTGATGCCTTATTTATGTTTGAAAATACAGGCTGAGGTCGAAATAAGAGGATAAAAAGTAAAAATTTATTAAAAGGATTTGGAGAAAGCAAAGGTTTCCCAGGGATAGCCCCGGGCCCCCCGCTGCGCAGGCTTTGGGCCCAATCCTGCCGAGCGGGGTTCCAGCAAGTGTAAGTTATACAAAGGTAAAAGGGTGCCAAAAAGGTAAAAAAAAAGAGCCCCGAGCGTGTTCGTGCTTCTACTGTTATAGGGGTTACATAGTTTTGAAAATATTCTCCAATGAAAAGCAGAATTTTGTTACACTATTCCTTGTGGCAGGTTTCTATTGGGAGATCTTCTGCTTGCTTCAGTAGCNAGTGGGGGACAATCAGAAAAAAAGGAGAACCCATAAGTTGACATAAGAAAGATAAGAACAGTTTAATATTTGAAATAAAAAAACCCCAATAATAATAGTAGTCGTAAAAAAGGACACACACTTCCCCCTCCCCCCCAAAGAAGGGAAAAAAGAAAACGAGAATTGATGTCCAATACAATTTCTCACCACCTACTGACCAATGCACAGCCTGTCTCCAAGCACCGTTCAGCCCTTCCCATCCAATACCCCCCAATTTATATACTGAGCATGAACATTCTATGATATGGAATATCCTTTTGGCCAGATCAGGTCAGCTGTCCTAGCCATGCTCCTCCACAGCCTCTTGTGTACCTGCTCACTGGCAGACCATGGAAAAGGAAAAAGTCCTTGCCTGAGTGTAAGCTCTGCTCAGCAACAACTAAAACATCTCTGCGCTATCAACATTATTCTAATACTGAATCCAAAACACAGCACTGTACTAGCTACTAGGAAGAAAATTAACTCTATCCTAGCTGGAACCAGGACAGCCCTCATGGCTGCCAAAGCACCCTGCTGACTCCTATTGATCCTATCACCAGCCAGCACCCTCAGTTCCCTTTCTGCAGCATTTCTCTCCAGCCACCCCCCTTCCAACTTGTATTTGTCCCTGGCATTACTTCATCTCAGGTGAAGAACCCAGCATTTTGGCTGGTTAAATTTCATGCTGTCCTTGTTACAGAGGGGATCAGACTTTATTACTGTGTGGACATGTTACACCCCGGTCACTCGAACCTGGGGCTGAACCAAGATTCTTTTTGTCTGGGTAGGCGCAAAGAGAAAATTCAACCAAAATTTTCCAAGAGGTAAAAAACACACAAAAGTTTACTGGCAGAACTATAGAAAATTAGGGAACATTGGCAAAATAATAAATGGTACACAACATCACTTATCCCAGCATAAACTTAGCTCATTAAACATAGAAAACCCTTATAGCCCATCCGATGTTATGTTTCTTGAGAAGAAAGTTAGAAAAAGGGAGAAGAAAGGGAGGAAAACAGAAAGATAGGAAAGATATAGAAAAACAGGTATAACTACCAGCTCCTGGGTGCCGGTGATGTCATTCTCCAGGTTGGAGGTAGAGTGAAAGAAAGAGAGACTAGCCTTATGCTGGGGCTTCTTAAAACTGTGGCCCCACCCTCGCGCCTCCCTCCCAGGTGGGACCTCTGTTGTGTCAGCCAAACAGGGGTGGGTGAAGTGACACCAAGAGCTGCCTCCAGCGTCCCTTGATGGACAGGCACTGTGGGGTTGGTGGGGCATGGGGGCGGGGTGCTGCCCTACCAAAGAAGGGCCCAATTCGCCCCCTTCCACACAATTCCAAGCTCCTCAAGAAGTCTTGAAACATCTTTTCCAGTCTGTGACAGGGTGTTACCAAGTTGTTCTTCTATGCCTCTCACATCATCACTGGGGAATGTGGTTTCAGCAGGAAAAGCTGTGTGCCCATACTGGAAGTCAGCCATTTACCTCTCCCTCTCTAGCAGGAAGCTGTCAGCATAGGACCTGTAGGCTCCGTCCTCTGTGCCCTATCCACTTCTCTCCCCCCATTCCTCCAGGACACTTTTGTGGGACGTGATGCTGAGGAGAGGCTGCAGTGCAGCTCCCGGGTGTGTTGATGAAGGACAGCGACCAGGCACGGCTGAGCCCAGCGGCGCCAGGGCAGCGCGGAGTCATCTCCCCTGCGGGACCATTTTCCCCCACACACAATATGGAGGAGTGTTAGAAACGGCAGTGAAGGCACCTGAGCAGAACTGAGCTCAGTTTGCTTTTTTTGAAATCTGTGGTAGCAATTCTGCTGACCTTTTTACTCATTACATTGATAAAAATTTTAAGCTAAACCATTTCATGATCACTGCAACCAAGACAATCATCTACAATCACATCTACAACTTGAGAGTCCTCCTCTGTTCAAAAATAAGGGGCATCCTTCATAGCTGACTTACTGTGTACTAGTGACAAGATATTATCTTCAACAAACTTCAAGAATTTCCCAGATTTGATCATCACAGCATATGATATTCTCTGTTGATATCTGAGAAGTTGAAATCTCCCATAAGGACAAGAGCTTCCAATTCAGAGATTTTTCTTATTGTCTATAGAATAGCTCATCCTGGCTGGGTGATCAGTAGTAGACAAACATTACAACACCTCCTTTTGTTTTTCATTCCCCTCATCCTTACCCAGTGTTTCTCAAACACACCAACCCTAACTGTAAGGGCTGTGCAGTCAAATATCTCCCTTACATACAGTGCAACTCCTGCACCTCACCTGTCCTGCCTATTCTGTAACATTAACCAACTGTACAAAAGTGCTCTACTTCATAAAAGATGAAAAAAATAGCCTTTTTTTTTTCTCTTTTCACTTTGGGAAATTTTTTTTATAAATTTACAGTTATTATTTCTCCACAGGTGGCTTTTAATAGTAGCAAGACTTGTTTTATTTGTAAAGAACATGAAATTTTTTTTAAGGTGTAAGATTCCTAGTCTATTTCTCTCCTATCGTTATGCTGCGCCCTCATAATTTTTACTCCTTGTTCCCACAAAGCAAACAAAAGAACCTTATCAGATGCTTAATTTCTGTTTAGTAAAGTTATTTATATATGTTTATTAAAAATACATAAAATAATTTAATTCTGAAAATGAGATTAACTTCATGAACAGGAAGGTCATGATTCACTCTTACAGTAGGTCTTTTTAGCTCTTTCAGTACTATATCAAAAGTCTCATAACAGCATGATACAAAATTATGATCTGATATAAATGCCCTGTTACTTGAAATCCTTTCAGAATTACATGGTGGGTTATCATTGTACTGTCAGACTTTATGTAAAATTGTAAATGTTGTTTATTCATGATTTTTTAACTTTATCTTAAATCAGATATAGTCTTACTGTTGGCATAAAGATAACAGAAATTTTTGTCAACACTATAAACTCTGGCTCTTTCAACAGAAGTAGTGCAGAACAAATGCATTTATATGATGTATGCTGTTTGCTAGAGTGTTTCAGCAGTTATAGGATTAACAATCATGGAACAAAATTGAGACAACCCCTGCTCTGTGAAATCAGTAAATCTATCTCCAGTCTATAATGTTATATGAGCGTATGTTTCTTCAGAATTAAAGTTTAATATGCTGCCATCAGTGTCAAGGACAATATAATTTTACATAGCAACCAATCTGGGGGTGGAAATGGCTTCATATAAAACTGCTACATATATGTCCTGGTTTAAGATCACTATNAGAGACTAGCCTTATGCTGGGGCTTCTTAAAACTGTGGCCCCACCCTCGCGCCTCCCTCCCAGGTGGGACCTCTGTTGTGTCAGCCAAACAGGGGTGGGTGAAGTGACACCAAGAGCTGCCTCCAGCGTCCCTTGATGGACAGGCACTGTGGGGTTGGTGGGGCATGGGGGCGGGGTGCTGCCCTACCAAAGAAGGGCCCAATTCGCCCCCTTCCACACAATTCCAAGCTCCTCAAGAAGTCTTGAAACATCTTTTCCAGTCTGTGACAGGGTGTTACCAAGTTGTTCTTCTATGCCTCTCACATCATCACTGGGGAATGTGGTTTCAGCAGGAAAAGCTGTGTGCCCATACTGGAAGTCAGCCATTTACCTCTCCCTCTCTAGCAGGAAGCTGTCAGCATAGGACCTGTAGGCTCCGTCCTCTGTGCCCTATCCACTTCTCTCCCCCCATTCCTCCAGGACACTTTTGTGGGACGTGATGCTGAGGAGAGGCTGCAGTGCAGCTCCCGGGTGTGTTGATGAAGGACAGCGACCAGGCACGGCTGAGCCCAGCGGCGCCAGGGCAGCGCGGAGTCATCTCCCCTGCGGGACCATTTTCCCCCACACACAATATGGAGGAGTGTTAGAAACGGCAGTGAAGGCACCTGAGCAGAACTGAGCTCAGTTTGCTTTTTTTGAAATCTGTGGTAGCAATTCTGCTGACCTTTTTACTCATTACATTGATAAAAATTTTAAGCTAAACCATTTCATGATCACTGCAACCAAGACAATCATCTACAATCACATCTACAACTTGAGAGTCCTCCTCTGTTCAAAAATAAGGGGCATCCTTCATAGCTGACTTACTGTGTACTAGTGACAAGATATTATCTTCAACAAACTTCAAGAATTTCCCAGATTTGATCATCACAGCATATGATATTCTCTGTTGATATCTGAGAAGTTGAAATCTCCCATAAGGACAAGAGCTTCCAATTCAGAGATTTTTCTTATTGTCTATAGAATAGCTCATCCTGGCTGGGTGATCAGTAGTAGACAAACATTACAACACCTCCTTTTGTTTTTCATTCCCCTCATCCTTACCCAGTGTTTCTCAAACACACCAACCCTAACTGTAAGGGCTGTGCAGTCAAATATCTCCCTTACATACAGTGCAACTCCTGCACCTCACCTGTCCTGCCTATTCTGTAACATTAACCAACTGTACAAAAGTGCTCTACTTCATAAAAGATGAAAAAAATAGCCTTTTTTTTTTCTCTTTTCACTTTGGGAAATTTTTTTTATAAATTTACAGTTATTATTTCTCCACAGGTGGCTTTTAATAGTAGCAAGACTTGTTTTATTTGTAAAGAACATGAAATTTTTTTTAAGGTGTAAGATTCCTAGTCTATTTCTCTCCTATCGTTATGCTGCGCCCTCATAATTTTTACTCCTTGTTCCCACAAAGCAAACAAAAGAACCTTATCAGATGCTTAATTTCTGTTTAGTAAAGTTATTTATATATGTTTATTAAAAATACATAAAATAATTTAATTCTGAAAATGAGATTAACTTCATGAACAGGAAGGTCATGATTCACTCTTACAGTAGGTCTTTTTAGCTCTTTCAGTACTATATCAAAAGTCTCATAACAGCATGATACAAAATTATGATCTGATATAAATGCCCTGTTACTTGAAATCCTTTCAGAATTACATGGTGGGTTATCATTGTACTGTCAGACTTTATGTAAAATTGTAAATGTTGTTTATTCATGATTTTTTAACTTTATCTTAAATCAGATATAGTCTTACTGTTGGCATAAAGATAACAGAAATTTTTGTCAACACTATAAACTCTGGCTCTTTCAACAGAAGTAGTGCAGAACAAATGCATTTATATGATGTATGCTGTTTGCTAGAGTGTTTCAGCAGTTATAGGATTAACAATCATGGAACAAAATTGAGACAACCCCTGCTCTGTGAAATCAGTAAATCTATCTCCAGTCTATAATGTTATATGAGCGTATGTTTCTTCAGAATTAAAGTTTAATATGCTGCCATCAGTGTCAAGGACAATATAATTTTACATAGCAACCAATCTGGGGGTGGAAATGGCTTCATATAAAACTGCTACATATATGTCCTGGTTTAAGATCACTATATGGGGTGGACATTCCAAAATTAGTTACCTCCCCCTTTAGTTTTAACCACTCTCACCATTAAGAAGAGACAAATGTGAGAAAATATAAGTGAAAAAAATAACAGTTTACTAGAAAACAAAACAGCAAGAGGCAAAATAACAGTAATAATCACTAGGTACAAAGGTGATGAATCCCACAAAGTCCCTGGGAACAAAGGAAACAAAATGGCAGAGAAAGGCCTCCCCTCAAGATGGCGCCCTCCACAGATGACTCCATGGTCCGAGATACAAAGGCAAAATGGCTGACAAGCCCCCCTCTCCCAACCACGTTAGGAGAAAGAGAACAAAGAGAGAAAAACAACACAGCAACTGAACCTCCCCGGTTACAAAAACTCCCTCTTCCCCCAAACTACAACCATCAGGGAACAAGGACAAAATAAAACCTTCTTAAAACAGTCCAATGCCTCTCGAGCTGTTTGCTTTACACCACCCGATAGGACCTTTCTCCCGGTGGCAGCAGCTCCGTTGTCAATGGCAGCTGGAAAAAACTTGGGAACTGGGGCAGGGGTGAACCTGAGGTGCTAATTTCTCTGCCTTTTCACCGGCCAGCTGGACCCAGTTGGTGCCAGCATTGCACTCCAAGTTGCTGGTGAGCTGCAGGGGGTGTAGGGGGGGAGAAACCATGCCACCAAGCACTGAGAAACAGCAGCTCCCACCTCGCAGCTCCCACTGCAGGCAGGTCTTTGTGAAATTTGCCCCGAAGCAGCCTAGAACTGTGAAATGCAGTTTCTTGGACACCTAAACGAGGCAAGGAGCTTGGAGAGAAACAGAAGAAGGTTTCTACCTTGTGCTGTCTCAGTTTTCTGGTGAGAATGAAAGAGAAAGGGCCAGAGGCTTCTGCCTGAGCAATCCCAACACCTAGAAGAGACCCCAGCACTCCCCGATCTCCCAAACCCAGGACCAGACACCACGGTTCCACTTACAGGCCCCAGATTTTTAAGGGACAGTTACAATTTTGGGTCATATGATGTGGCACAGATGAGGAATACAATACACATTTTTGGGTTACCCAGGACAACATATCAAACAAGAATATGTGTAACAGTTTCATGTATATGTCTTCATTCATGTTTGCTGGAGAAAAATAAAGAAATCTATTGCATATGATCAAGAAAGATGGGAAAAGGTCTTTAAGGGGAAAAAAGCCCCAATTTTATCTCAGTAGTGCCTGTCACCTCAGCTAATGCAGAGAGACTTCCCAAAGAGACTTTGTCTGCTTTTAAAACTGTATGAATCCATTTAAAAATTAGAAATGTTAGGTTTATAATTAAAAAATAAGAAACCATTTGATTAAATTGAAATGAAACTGAGTGATGGAGAAAAATTATCATTTTATAGCATCTAAATGACCGATTCGTGAGAGACCTTAGCAGTCAGAAACTCCACTAAGGCTAAGGAATTTAATACTCACTCTGAAATTCTGTTTTGTTATGATGGAAATAACATGAAAATTAATAATATGCACTGCAATGGACAGTGAATGAACATAAATAGCTCCCCACATGGGAAAAACTAGAGAGCACTGACACATTCCTAGCTTGAAATGTGAGCCAAGATACTGAATGCTTGGTTAAAAATATTGAAAAGTTCCAAATTAAAAAAAGGGTATTGAGGGCAAGGACAGAATGAATCAGTGCAATGTAAATGTGTAAAGCTAAATAGACACTGTTAGTTGCCAGACGTAACAGAAAACTATCAATATTCTAAGATTCCCCCGGTCAGCTATGTATTTTTTTTAAATTAAAGGCAATATTAGAAATATTATTTAATATGTTTCCTTTAAGCAGATAATTTGCTATGTCTTTGTGGACAATAGTGTAAAAACTTCTGATTTATACTGATGAACTTCTGGTCATTTAATAGGGAAATACATTTTCATGCCACATATATTAAATATAGATCTCTTAGGACAGCAAAATTGAGATTTTATATAGCACTTCTTATGATGCTTCTTTCGCAGGAGTAGAAGTGGGATTTGGGAAATAAAAATGTTTTTCTGTATACGTCTAAGTGTCTAAATTCTCTCAGCCCCTTAATTCACAAGGGCTGCAAATACATTTTTCTTTCTGATGGCTCCACAGAATTATGTAGGGAGGTAGCCCCAGTAGGCAAGGTCTTGTCTGCATCTATACTGCAGCTCCTTTGGGGCATCACAATGCATAATGCAAAATGAAAAATAGGAAATCGGAGAGGGAGAACAGTTTTTAGGGCTAAGTGTATCTTACAGTTTTCCATGGTAAAAATTAATTTTCATGTCTCTGAAAAATCAGAGGATGCATTATGTTTTTAAGTTACCAATATAGCAAGATGTTGCCACTGATACTTGTGTTTGATTATACAGAATGAGAAGACATGCACACACAGAGGTCGTATGTAACTTTTATTCTTTTTACATAGGCAATAATATACTATATTTATTCCTCAGGCATGAAAAAAGTCCTTCTGTGACATATATAGGTCAATCCACATGAATGGCAAGATTTTTACATCATAACTATACCATGGTTCACTTTTGCATGGGACTGCTGCCAATTAGTCCTCTTCCATGTGCAATATAACCTTTGAAAATACTTAAGGGCTATTTTATGTATGCACACTCTGGAAATTTAGTTATAAAAAGCATAAGTGTAGAATATTCAAAGAAGTTACAAAATGATGCAAAATATAAACAAATTCTACAAATTAACTTTTTAGTAAAGAAATATCTGACATCTCAGAAATTCTTGAGGGTTTAAGTGCTTCTCTGTAATCATATATTTTAGATTTGAAAGGTTATGGGATCATATGCCTTAAAAGCATACCACATTTCTAAATACAGAAAAGTTGTTTGTCACAGAACTGTACATCAGTGACCTGAGGCATCATAGGGTTAGGTTTAGGGTAAATAGTGTTATTTAGAGGGGAGGAGAGGTGTCCAGCAAAGTCAGAAGAACAGCAAAGTCTATTTGGAGCACTTTTGGGTCCTAAATCAACTAACAAAAAAGATAAATGCTTATGTAGCTCTGTTATTCTTATGCATGAAATGCAAATTCTTTTTACAGAAGTTGCTGAATATGTACATACTAGTGAAGTCTTAGGAGGAAGTCTTTCTCCACCACCACATTCTTGTCCTGCAATTTGCCAGCCTGTGTGGAAAGGAGACTGTACCTTCAGTCTGCCTTTTGTGTTTGGTGCCAATGAAGAAGGGCGGGTTGAATGGGATGCAAAACATCCAGCAAGCTGGAAAATAGCTGGTGATAAGTAGTCAGTGGGCTGGCTACCTGGTACAGGCAAATTTTGTAATCACACCCCTCTTCATGTCCTCTGTATTTGGCTGATGTTTATGTGAATTTGCTTTTGTTTACTTGAAATACACAACCTGTGATCCCATTTCTTATGTAGACTTCACTGACAGTATTTTTTAAAATTATGGATATTTGTGTTGTGATAGGCAGAGAGGTGTCCATGCAGTCAGCCCTATCTGAGAAATGGGAAACCCCAGGTGAAGTTGCTTTTCAGGCTTAGTAGATTGAAAGTCAGTATCTTGGATCCTTTGCTAACTTGGATAAGAGAATTGGGAATTAATTCCTCCTTTTGTCACTGAGACATCATACACACACAAACATATGTAATTTATATAAAAACATAATTAACAAGGAAAGTATACAAATGAAAATACATTCTTCATTAATAGCTTGTTTTGAGTTCTACACAATATTTTATATCATATTTATTTTTAATAAGGCAGCACATAGAGATATACAGTGGCGATAGAGAGCTTCCTTTGAATACTTCTGATGGTAGAAATACAAAGCATTGAAATATTGTTTGGGGCATCTAAAGAGCCTTAATAAAAAATGTAGAGAAATAAAATACTTGATAGTTTGAAAAAGTAAAAATTGTTCAGCAAAATGCATTCTGAAAGTAAAGTGTGAAATTTTTTGGATTGTTTCTTCCTTGCTCCAGACAATGGTGATAATACTATTATCTATTTTTCTAGTAATACAAAAAAACTATCTTTGTATCTGTGTTGCACCCAATTTAAATAGCTACATCTCCAAGTGGATTTAGGGACAAATTTATTCTAGATGAGCTTCTTCACAATGGATATGTGCTTATGACTAGTGTTCTAATAGAACAAATGGAAACTCTTTCAATGATAAAACATTAATTAGGAGCTCTGTGTCAGAGCCATGCCAACACAGAAGCACAGAATGATGAGGGTATGAATGCAATTTCTAGAAGAAATTCCAGCTAAATTCAACAGTTAAACTTGAAATAGATAGATAATGATCTTTCTAGAGGCTTTTTCCAGCCTATCTGTTCTCTTTCAGCCTGTATAATAGAAGGACTTCTATTCGAGAGTGAGAAACATATGCCCAGCACAAGTTTATGGGTGAACATGATATTTTTACACCTGATATATTTATTCTTTGATCTGAATGAGAGTATGTCATACCCGACAGATATTTTCATTTGCATTTAGGGAGAAAATAGATTCCTTAATACCTTTTATCTGAATTTCAAACAAACAAAAGCACTGGAGAATAAACAAAGGATTTATTTCATTTGTTCTATTTCAACAATAATAAAGAAACTTAGTATTCTTTCTTCCCGTATAATGTAAGACATACATTTGCACCCAGTTATGCCAAACTCATGAAAGTAACTCACACTTTATGCAGATAACTTTGAACTAGCTTCTGTAAAATACAAGCAAAGAAAGGGCAAATCACAATGAGTATAACAAAAATATGTTTAAAGGTGAGGTATTTTTGAGAAAACTTATCCCTCATTTAGATGTTATATATAGTGTATTGATAAAGAATTAGAACAATGTTTGCTTAATTTCAAAACCACTTGGAGGAAATATTTTTGCGGGATAATTTTCTTTATTATGTAATTTTTAATGTTCATACACACTATATTTGTGTACCACCAGTTCTAGTTTAGATGAGAAAGGTTTAAATACCTCAGACAGAAAAGGTTCTTCAATCCTCTCATGCACTAGATAAATATACTAGGTAAAGACAAGACTAGTGCTACAGAAACCAGATAACCAAAGTTCTTGCTGACAAAAATCCAAAGCTATCTAACATTCCCAAATGTCCTGTTTGTGTTAGCAAAGAATAGGTCCTATGCATTTCTCATGAAAGTCAATATCCTAATTAGTATCAGTAATCTGAAAATGGAAAATATAAGTGAAAGCATTTTGGCAAAACATAAGAAAATACAAATATACTAGGATGTATTTCTTCCCACTCCTCCACATCTGAACATAGAGGGTATTCTAGTTAGTTGTGTGTAAGCCATTAATAATTTAACATTTCTTTCTTTGAAAACTAGATAAATCCAAATACCTCTTGGGGATTTTATCCCAGAATTTTTGCTGAAAGGTTTTTAATCTCCCTGAATTAACAAAATCAAAGTTAATTTTAAAAGCTTGACAAGATAAACCAGATTTAACTAATAGATAAAGAAGCCTTATAATAAACTGTTTTTCAGTTGATATTTGTGAGACCTATAAATTATGTATCACTGCTTTGAAAGTCTGTATAAAAATTAAAGTGAGGGATCATTTCCTTTTGGACAGGAGATAGCTTTAAGCTATTTTGAAATGGGATAAAGGAAAAAAGAGGATAGAGAAGGAAAGACCTGAAGGTATTTTAGTTTTATTTCACATAAAACTTGATGTGGTAAGCATTCACAAGCTTTCTTCTTTTGTTAGATATGAGAAATTCTTACTTTCAATAAATCTGATTTTGTTTTTCTATTTAATTTCTCTATCAAATTTGAGATCTGGAAGTAAACCAATCCAAAGCAGGATATTTAAGATGTTGGAAGTCCAATATCAAAGCCAAAATGGAGTGCTCTGACTGCTGTCCTGTCAGGTATGGGGGTGTCAAATCTCTATTCCTTTCCTTGTCTCTTTTGAACACCAGTTATGTTAAGTGGCAAGAGCCTATCAGTTTGAGTCCATCAGTGAAGTGAGGGAGTAAAATGTTTAATTTTCAGCTCCCTTGGAGTTGTTTCCTCAGAATGAATATATTTCCTTTGTCAGTGAAAAATAGGATTCCTAGAAGCACTAGCGAAAAATAGGATTCCTAGAAGCCTAGAATCCTAGAAGAAATAGGATTCCTAGAATCCTAAAAATAGGATTTCTAGAAGTATCAGGACATAAATGATAATTAAAATAAATTTGTGGACCAGAAACAGAATTAAAGAACCTAGCAGTTGCCCAAACAATAAATACATTTTGGAAGAATATCCAAATTGAGTAATATTAGAGCAAAGGATCCAGGGAATCTGCATGATTCCTGCATGAGAGATTTTATGTGTGCAAGCAATTTTATCATTTCAGATTTCTACTTAAGGATCATAGATTTCTAATGTAAGATTTCCATACCTTAAAAACTTAATAAACTTTGACAAATACCCAGCGTTAAATGCTAAATCCAGTTTTTATTGCAAATTTTTGTTTTCATAAATACAGGTAAAATGAAGCTCTACTTGACAGATGAGCATTTGCTATGTATCTGTTTACTCTAAGCATTGTACCCATGTATTCTTAACTATGTTGCAATTAGTCCCAAATCCAATAACTAAATATATTGCTCTTCATCCACCTTGACTTACTTAATATGAATTGATAAAATCCTTCTGTCACGTTCCACTATGGGAACTATGGGGAGTTCTTTTAAAAGGGATGGTCCAGGACAAAATTAAGTCAACTGAGATAAATATTATAACTGAGAACCGTTTATTGAAAACAAAAAGTGTGTACTAAAATGTAACAGAAAGGACAGAAAACGAGGAAGGAAAAGTGAAAAGAACGAGAGGGGGGGAGGAGACAGGGAGGAAAAGTGGGCCTTACCACCAGAGCCTCCAGGGTGTGCTGTAGAAGTCCTGCCGGCAGGGGGAGTGTGCCTTCCCCGCCGGGGGAGCCTGCGCAGCTCCGGAGGGGCGCGGCTGTCAGGGCGCAGCTCCAATGGCGATGGGCAGCCAGAGACGATGGAAGGGGATGCTCAGCCAAGAGGGTGCACCACCATGGACAGGGTCGTGGTGGGATCGCGGCAGCAGGCTGGACGCTGAACCAGCGAAGCAGCATTGGAAGCAGGTGCCTCAGCCAGGGATGAGGCAGGCAGGGGCAAGGCAGGCAGGGGGTTGGGCAGGAA
>VZRJ01002784.1:825358-835636 GCA_013397565.1 Ptilonorhynchus violaceus
TGACTTACTCTTAAAATGTTTAACCCCAACAGACTTTTCTTGTGACCCACAAATTGCAGAGTGTTTGTGGGAGAGAGGATACAGCACTGCAAAAACCTGGGCGGGCTGTGGTGTTTCTAAAAGGTTTGGAACCATGCTGAAGATACTTCTTTAGGGAACTGTCTTCCATGGGATGGATCCTAGTACACTACAGAAAGAACTCTCTTTATCCCATGAGGTGGCAATAAGAACTCTTAATAATAAGATCAGAATGTCATGTTTATGTCCTTTGCGTGATCAGAGAGAAGGATTGGAATGTATGGGGGGAGAATGATATTTGTATATTATGCCTTAATATTTTTCATTATTTTTCATTCTTTCTATTCTTAGTAGAGTTAGTAAATAAATATTTAATCATTTCTCAAGTTTGCAGCCTGTTTTTGTTGTCTCTTCTCCTCTGAAGAACTAAGTGTGGGAATCTGGAGTTTGCCGATAGGTTAACCCATGACAATTGCCTTTACTGATTTGATGATGTGTGTACCTATTTGATTCAATATCCTAGTGAGATGGTTATCCTAATTTTACTGTAGTTTAGTTAAGAACTGACACTGTGTTATTCACATGGTAAATATAGGTAAAATGACTATTCCCTGATATTTTAACACTCAGTTTTTCTGCTTGTGATTCAATATTTGTGCTTTCAGTGTTCACAATAACCAAAATTTAAAGGATTTTATCTCCCCCCCCCAGATGTCATTAAGAAACTTAAGGAAAGCTGTCAAGGAAAATTTTTCTCCCCCTGCTCAGTAGGTAAGCTGAAGCCACCAAGAACAATGAAAGAATGTACAGACATGAAGGTAACCGTAATTATTTCTTGTAGTGTAAATGGCCCAATATCACAATCACGTCCATTTAGGAGATCTTAGTGGAGCTGTTGGAAGTGTGTCAGTCACCATCTTCTATTGTAAATTCTCTCGCTCCAATCTAGCAAGAAGGTAAAACTATTTATTGTCAGTCCACAAACCTTCAACCTCCAAGAGAAATTTTGCAGCTCTTAATAGGTTTCATCACCTCTATCCCTCAGCCTTGTCCAGGTACATGTGGTATGCTCCCACATGCAGCCTTTGTACCACTGATGCAGTCCATTTGCTGTGTGTTTATGGTTGGTTTTTTAGACTCATTTGCAGGAAGCTAACTGAACATTATAGACATAATTAACATGCTGTAAAATATAAATCTCAGTTCTTGAAACACAGATAAAGCAGAAATTACTTTTACTGCAGCATTGTGTAATATTTCAGCCTACTGACAAATATAACTGCATAGTGGTTATATAAGGAGTATGTTACAAACAGGTCACGGTGATATGCTGACCAACTGAAATGTATCATGTGCGGGGGGGTTCTGTTTTTCCCCAAATTATAAGGCTGAAAGCACAGTGTACTGTTCATTTCTACTAGTTTTATCCTGCACAGTGCTTCGTCAGGCACAGTCAATTACATGAAGTCACTGAAAAAAAATATTTTTCTAAAATGGCTTACAATGAGAACTTCAATTTTAGTAGTGATATCTTCCATAGACTTTGTATTTTTCAAACCTCTAAGAGATAATGAACTAGTTGGTAAAGACAGCGCTGAAATGCTTCACACTGTGACTTGTTCCATTTACCACTAACTTCCTTCCTGCTACCCCTAGGATATTCAGGGATATAAGTCCTATAGGATCATTACAAACAAATTTAAAGTGTTCACAGCTTTCATCTTCTTCTGGGAATGGTTTCAGCAGGACGTACTGAAGGTCTACCTAGGCAACAGTTCTTTCACTGCCAGCACAAATTGGTGATGTTGAGGTAGTATGTAGGAGAAAGGATTGATACACAGTGATAAATTCATCAATATTTTCTCCCAGCACCTCAAAATTCAATTTGTATGGATTTCATGGGTAGAAACAGCATAATTATGCTTATTAAGCACTGATAGTTTTCTCTTTGATGAATCTTGCTTGTTGGATAGTACGTTTGCTTTCAGATAACATGACAATTTTTGGCACAGTCCCTGTAAACTCCAAGTCTTTTGATACACACTCCAAACTTCCAGAAGAGTGAAGCAGGATACTGAGCTAGGGGTTTTGGGTTGCCTAGTGAAATGCTGACTTTTCAGCTGGTGTTTTCCTATGGTGTTAGAAGATTTTATTTTGGAGACACTGTCTTCCAAATGAGGCCAGGTGAGCCTCGTCCTGAGGCAGGACTTGCACTTGTTTGTCTGAGTTCTCAAGAAGATCTCCCACACTGACTAGTTAAAAATTATTCAGCTACTGTTCAGTATACAGCTAGGCCATTTAGAATGACCTGATCTCAGGTGTCATAAGTCAGCAGGGGTATTACAGGTTTGTAACATGCCAAAAAAAGTGTATGGTACAATGCCAAGTAGAAAATTAAGAGGTAGTTCATACTTACGGCCATTTTCAATATTTTCTGTCATCAATATGACTAGTCAGCAATATGGAAGTCCTTCCTGGTTTATAAATAATACATAAAAGTACTGCAAATTATAGAGCAATTTTCACATTTAGACCATAATTTGATTTTCAGGATAATATTTAAAACATTTTACAATATTTTAAAACTTTTATAGTCACTTTAATAATGCATTTTGTACAGTTGTGTTTATTCTGTTTTTTGTGTAGGTGTCCTGGTTTCAGCTGAGACAGTATTAATTTTCTTCTTAGTAGGCATAGAAAAAAACCCAAGTAAAAATAAAGTAGTAGATGGACTCAGGAACTGATAAGATACTCAAAACTACATTTTTTTTTAAGCTGGGTAAATTGAGTCATCTATCTAATAATAGAGCTTCATGCTGAGAGTCTTGTATAAATTGTTATTCTGCAGCAGAGAGATTTTGTGTAATGGATTGGGACAATTTCAAAAAAAGTTGAAGGGCATATATTCATGAGCACAGTAACAAGGTATTTTTAGTTACTAAAACTATTTTAAGTAAAGAAAAGCTAAACAGAGGAACCTGGGGTTGGGGTTGTTATTCATTTGTTCTTCACCCCCCTCCCCCCCCAAGTTGTTCTGATCTATACTGATTTTTACACCTACAGAAAAAATCAATAATACGACTTCGTAGTCATACTTTTCTTGCTGAAATATCATAATGCTCCAGGTCTCACTTTTAGCACTCAGCAGCCTGGTAATGAAATACTGAACAAAGAACCAAATATATAGAATGTAAAATCTAAGTAGCAAGTGCTTGCCACATATTGGAACTAGTAGGTTTTATTCTAACTATACTTCCATTGCAAGTTCAGTAAAATATGAATGGAAAGGGTTTGAAATGTTTCCTCAAGTATGCACTTTCTAGAATTATTTCAATACTTCAAGAAAGGATGAAATTGGATGAAAATTTCTTTAAACAGGAGAAGACCCATTACTGACAGGACTGGAGAAACCTGTATGACTGTAGGAAAAGTCCTTCAGTAATGTACAGTAAAAATGAACAGGTAAACTGGGTTCCTTTAAGATTTAGACAGTTTAGGAAAGTTAAAGATATGCCCAACCTGAAAGGGAGATACTGCAGCATTCTCATTCAGGCAGTATGTGTTGTTCAGCATATAGACAAAGTGAGATAAGAACAAATGAGTGAAATATTACAGGTACTTCTTCCTCCCAAGAATTTCTGAGTTACTAATTCTGTACCTGAGTCCAGATAATGACATAATTCCTTTTCCAGAATTACTGTTTTTGAGGCAAACTCCTGTACTTACGATCACAAAAGTCTATAGGTCACTTTTGTGTAATGCATATAGAGAACTTAGTGAATCTTTGAATTTACGAAGCCTATACAGAAGTTGCATCACCATTGGACTACTAGGAAAAAAGTGTGACATATATTTTTGAAAATACTGATAGATTATAAAGCAGCCTGCAGATAAGACTATTTTCTATTCCTAAACCTTATTTTCTGAGCATAATGTTTTATCCCATATAGTTATGACAGACAAAACATATGGTATTGAATAAGATATAAAATTTGCCTAAGAATACATAGCTTTGTGAGGAGAAATTTCAGGATCTATTTTCTATTTGTTGCAGATCTGTAGCCACATATGCCCAAAGCCATTAAAATATCAAAATATTTCTATAGTTTCTCATTATTTTATAGCTGAAAGGTGAACTGTCTATTGACTTTTCTAGGCAGTGATGAAATTTCATTATGAATATTTGGAAAAGTATTAATGTATATGAAAGTGTAGCAAAATCAAAAGTTTTCAGCTTTGACACTGTGTCCTTACTTGTAGTTATCAGGGTTAATATGGAATTCAGGAAACATTGTTCTGTCTTCACAATACCCACAGTAAATGAAAATGATTATTTGCTCTTCAGCAATTGCCCAGATAATTTATCACATGATACAACAGAACAAACAATCTGTAATTCACTACTTGGTCTGTGTAATAAAAGTTCTACACTGTTTTTCTATATCTTTCAAAAAGACATTTGCAATAAGAGAACAATTTTGAATATTTGGAAAAGTTGAGGTATTATCACACTAATAGTTTTGACTTGATGTGCTCCATGTTGGAATGAAGTTTAAGATACTTGGGACATTACCAAGTGTTGTCTTTTATGCTAAGTGTCTCTTACTAGCATATGTAAGTTTATCAGAAAGGATGAATAAGAGACATTTTCAGTGACTATTATTTTTTTATTTCTTACACTGTACTAAAAGATTGATCTGCACAAAGAATGATAGATTTATTACCCAGTGCATTCCCTTTTATGACAAACCGTCGGAAGCAATTTTTCATCTACTAATTGACCAAAAATGTAGTTATTGTATAAAAACACATATAGTAAAGCAAAAGCCTTTCAGAAAGAATCCATAATAGCACCAGGGAAATGACTGCTTCCTGTACTGGGCATTGGTGGGTCTGCACCTCAGCAGTTTGTTGGTTCTGCGCCCCTCACTTCAAGAAAAACGTTGATGAGGTGGAGTGAGTCCAGAGCAGGCAACAGAGCTGGTGAAGAGTCTAGGGAGTAAGTCCTGTGAGGAGCAGCTGGGGGTGTTTGGCCAGGAGAAGAGGAGGCTCAGGGGTGACGTTATCCCTCTCTACAACTGCCTGAAAAGAGGTTGTAGCCCGGGGTGGGTCGGCCTCTTCTCCCAGGCGGCCACTGACAGGATAAGAAGAAATGGCCTGAAACTGCACCAGGGGAGGTTCAGGCTGGACATCAGGAGGAATTTCTTCACAAAAAGGGTTGTCAAGCATTGGAACGGACTGCCCAGGAAGGTGGAGTCACCATCCCTGGAGACATTAAAGAAACGACTGGATGTGGTACTTAGTGCTATGGTCTAGTTGACAAGGTGGGGGTGGTCAAAGTTCGGACTCTATGATCTTGGAGGTCTTTTCCAGCCAAAATGATTCTATATTTTTATGTTTACATTTTAAATATCATAGCTAACGAAGTGATTTTAGCAAGCAAAATTTATCCGAATATGAATTAGGTGCTTTATTTGTAAATAAATGCTAACTCTTTGGAAAATAATGCTATTTATCAGAAAAATAAACCCTAACAAAATACATGACAAAAATTATGAAATAAATCATTTGGTACAAGGTTTTTTTGCATGCATCAGGAATCCTGTCACAGAAAATGACAGAGTGTTCTATCTTCAGATCCTGTATTTTGCCATTTAATAAAGCTCAAGAAATTAGTCATATCTAAGATTTAGTAACAGAAATAATAAGTTTTTTTCTACTTGAATGGGAATTTTGCCTGCTAGGAGTTGGAGTCTTTAGTGCTAGAGCTTCAAATTGAAGTATATTTTCACTAGACATATAAACAGTCATTATTTATTGAAAGTTTTATAGAAAACTATTTTTAAAATAGTATTATATTCTCCCTTGATTTAGCCAGCACTGGTTTATTCTGGTTTATACTGTTAAATAACTAACTGTAGGAGAGCCATTGGTTATGCAAAAGTTACCTACCTGTGCAGTCAAAGATCATACTTGATATCAGACATATTAATGGTGGGCAAGTGGATGCAGTTCTGTTTTCTTCCATCCACATGAATTTGTATTTAATTTGCTTTCCCAAATGTCTGGACATATCCCTTGTTAGCCATCCAAGAGTCGTGGTTCTGTTCTGCTTTATAAAACAAAACAATGCAAAAGGGTCACCACGGGGAATGTGCCTCTCCAAATCAGACTTAATGTTTGCTTTTCGCTTATTCTCCTCTGCCACCTTGCATTACTGTCACATCTAAGTGTTTTTCACAGAAACAACATTTTGAATACTTTGCAGAGGAGTTGCTTTTTATTATCTGCTCCTCTGAAGGGTAGCTTAGGAATTAGGCTTCTTTGTTCATTTCTCTTGCATGGTTATCAGAACCTGTGTCATTTCAAACTACACTGTCTTAGTGCCTGCCCATACTGGGGCTATAATTGGTCTTGAATGCCACTGCATTTGTGGCTTTGCTGTTTTCTATTTGCTGCTATGTGCGACCACTGCTTTGGCTTGATGTACCAAAAGGAATTCACAACTTGCTAGTAATGTACCTCTCCAAGGATACTCAGGGGACATCAAAAGGTTTTTGTTAGTCCCCTGACCATACTTCACTATCTGAAAATTTGGCAGTGGATGTCGGAACATTTTTTCTGAAGCATTTGGGTCCGGGATTTGGTTCGCTTTGAGAATATAAAGCTGAGTAATAAGAAATTGTGCCAGCCCAAGTGATTTTTGGTTAGTATTTTGGTGTTTGCTTTTATTTTTTTCTTTTAGTCTGTGATCTGAAGTCTACTACTTATGATGTTATGGGGAAGGACAGTTCTTCAGTTCTTCTTCTATGTAGATTTGAAGTAGAACAGAAGTGAAGTTAGTGATGGAAGTATGTAGGCAAATTGAACAGCATTTCCAATAGTTATTCCAGAGTAATAATAATAGTACTACTACTACTAGTAATAATAATGAGCCTTTATTCTTCAGTAGGATTAAAAGCTGCAACAAATGCATTTCAAGAAATGTGTGTGTATGCTTTGCTCAGCATTTAGTGTTCTGAATCAAGGGCCGAAGAAAGAAATAGGTAGTGGCATTTATTTCCATAGAAAATACCAAGAAAGAACTTAATCCGAGAAAAATTAAGTGGAGTCTTTTGTTAGGTGGTTTCTTGTGTTCCTTTTGTCTGGAAGTCACTTAGGGGAGTTTCAGCTTGTCTTCATTCAGCTTTAGAAGCAGTTCCAGAGCCAGGCTGCAAAATACTTCAGAGAGAGATGAATATTTTAAGTGATTTGAAGCCATTCAATAAAAATATGTTTGTTAGAAAGTTGCAATTTTCAATTTATAGTAAAGTCCACTTCAAGAATATCTTCATTGAACAGATCAGTCTGGAAAGGCAGCTGTCTTTCACTCCCTTGAGGAAAGTGCAAGAAGTGTCTAATACACTACTATGCTACTATCATGCTCATCAAGTTTCTAATTTTTGAAAAATTAGATACATGCTTAAGGAAAGTCATTGTAGTTAAAATTCAATATTGTGACTGTAAGTAGAAGCATCTTCTGGAAACAAATAAATATAATGATTTTTGTATAAATTGTAGATTTTTGAAATATTTACAGATGCATTCACGCGTGTTGAAATACAGAACAATTGACAATGGCCAAACAGTAACAGTCACATTGAAACTAGCTTCCTGTTGAACCCATAGGCATATCACAAGTGCTTGACACATGTTGTTCCAGGAGAACTTCCTCAAAAGTTTGTCAAAATGTTAAATTTCCACAAAATATATTATTGTGGTTAATCAGTATTTGAAAATCTGACATCCACAACTCAGGTTGACATTATCTAGGCTGACATTTTACTTTCCAGTTAAATGATTTTTAGAGTCCTGTTGTAAAATCTGTAGGGACACATCTGAGTTTCTAACTTCCTTCAATGACTTCTGAGGTTTCCTTGGTTTTTTACTTTTTTTTTTCCCCTTTGCTTGATCTAGCCCTCAAAACAATACAAATGATGCTTTAATATTGCACACAAGAGATTTTTCTAATTTTTTAATGACAATACTGCGATATCATGATAAAATTTGGTCACAAATGAACACAGATGAGACATCACCACCACAGGTTGTTCAGTAAGCTTTTCTTTTAACTGATGTCTGATTAGCACTTAAATTGTTTCACACCATTAGTTGCCTAGGATTTTAGTGATCATTAGTGGGTCTGAAATTGAACAAGAGGAAGCTTCGTTTTCAATTCAGGGGATGGTTTGCTTTTCCCATGGAGGGTCATTTGCCACTAAAGAGGTGTGTGGTGCTGATTAAAGTTTTGTTTTATGCATCATTGTATTCTGTTATGAATAATAATGGTATTTTCAAGTAGTGAGGGTATTCTTTACTTTCTCCTCTAAATATTGGGCACTTAGTGGTTTTGTGGATCTGCATAACTTGGATGTAGCTTACTTGAGCAGTACCATTCTCATTCATTTCCACCATAAGCTGCATTTAGTGCTCTGGGGATATTTATGTCTTCACAAAACATGTATCATCATAAACCTGTACAAAATGGATGGTACAGTTTCACACTGACTTGTATGAATGGTACTACTTACTCTTAGCTATGATGAGGTGCACCCTGTATGGAATCAAATCATTGTGAGGTTGGATAGTAGGGCTGTACTGAATTGTAATTAATATGTAGGTCTTCACTGTCAGTATGAAAGCATAGTGATCCTGCAAAATTATAAATAACATATTTTTAAATGAAAGAAATAAGATACAGTTGTTAAACTATTTTAGGATGTCTTGATAAAATCAGAAGTTTGTCTTGAGTCTTGTTCTCTGGCAGAGTTCAATGTATAGAAGAAAACTCAAGAAAGAAAGAAAACTCCTGGCATTTCCAGAAGAAGTTAACTATAGGTCTTAGTGGAAGTATTGTGATATTAGAGTAACAATCTCAAATTGGAACCAAAATGGTGATTAAATATAACCACTCCCTTCTTGAAACAGCTTAAGAGAATTGTCTTCAAATACATGTACTGCACATATATAACAGTTACCTTCCAGTGTGAAAAGGAGTGTAATTTTGCCATTATGCATTCACTTTGTCTTATCTGGGGTGATCACGATACTATCCCAGAGCCATTTAAGTTACTTGTTGGTGGCTCTAATTTCAAAGCTTTTAGAGCAGAATACGGTTGTCAACGTATTTGTCTCCACAGGCATATTTTCCATCTGCGATGAAATAGGTGCCTGTATATGAGCTAGAGTCTTAAGATTGTCTTATTATGCACCACGGCACCACTTCTACATTTCATATCCATAAAAACATAGTGCTATAATTAATTTTCTAGTCGCATAAAGATTTGATTTGATTTAAAATGCTGCAAGTTCTGTGCTGAAGGTTAGGCACCTCTATTTAAAGACAATATTCACTTCCCACTATTGCTTTGATCAGTATCATTATATATATAAAAAAAGGACAAAAATACTATTGTAAAATGCATGTTTAATTATGACATATGCCATAGTACCTCTTTTGCAATTCCCTTTTAATTGCTGAACAAGGTGCAATAATTAAGTCTTGAACTTGAAGCCCTTCATTTAGGTTGTACTATTTGTTAAAGAAAAAAGGTTATAGCACTACAGTGAGTGTGAGATTTTTTGCAGTTATGAACATTATTTAGACTTTAATAAAAATTTTGATGAAGCACTAAACTTTTTCTCTCGGGTGAAGAGGTGGAGAATTACTTTCATTTAACTGTGACTCCATTGCCAAATAACCCTAATTTCTGCTGGCTAAAGAAATACTGGAGGAAAAAGAGAACACAGATAATAAAAATATTTTGAAAGTTAGAAGTAGAGGGCAGGTCTCAATTCCTTCCACCTAAACTTGGTAACTAAATTCAGGAGCTGTGTGTGGTATTCTGTTGGTTTTGCAGGGCCTGGTTTTTGGTAGCAGGGGGCCACAGAGGTGGCTTCTGTGAGAAGCTGCTGGAAGCTTCCACCATGTCCAGCAGAGCCAGTCCCTGATGGCTCTGATGATGGATGTGCCGCTGGCCAAGGCTGGGCCAATTAGAGATGATGGTAACGCCTCTGTGATAACAGATTTAAGAAGAAATCACAACAAAGTTTGCACTGTGCAGTTGTAATTTTCCAGCTGGAGAAGAGCGGGAGTGAGAATATGCGAGAGGAACAACAATGGAGGCACCAAGGTCAGTGCAGAAGGAGGGGGAGGAGGTGCTGCAGGCGCCGGAGCCGAGATGTCCCTGCAGCCCGTGGTGAGGACCATGGTGAGGCAGC
>VZRJ01002784.1:835783-926418 GCA_013397565.1 Ptilonorhynchus violaceus
AAGAAACATCTTGGGTGATGAACTGACAAAACCCCCCATCCCATCTCCCTGCGCCATTGGTGGGAAGGAGGCAAGGGTTGGGGAGGAGAAAAGGGTGTCTTTAAAGGCTTATTTTTACTTCTCATTCTCCTACCCTGATCTTGTTAGTAATAAATTCACCCTATATCATTAAGCTGAGCCTGTTTTGCCCTTGAAGGGTTTTTTTTTCTCCTGGTCCTTAACTCATTAACCTTTTGTTAAATTTTCTCTCCTCTGTCCAGTTGCAGAGCAGGGGAGTGTGAGTGAGCAGACCTATCGTGGGTGCCTGGCGTTTGGCCAGTGTATAACCACGACAGGTATTCTTGCTATGTAAGGCAAGAGACAAGCTCATTCTGTGGGGGCTGAAACTGCTTGAGACCTGAATCGTTCTATAGAAGCCTGCCTCTCTTTAATTCCCACAGGAAGGACAGTAATTTTCTAGCCAAGACTTTTCAGCCTGTTGTGATTTGCCACAAAGCTGAGCAGATCCAAAAGCATGTAATTGCTCAATGATTCAATCCTTCTGCCTTTTCTTCTCTGCACCCTTGGATAATTTTTCCTACTTCTTTTCACCTCCTGATACTGGAAGTGGTTTGATTCTGAAGTTATTTAGGGCATTAAACATTCAAGAAATACTTATTCTTTAATATAATATTAGCTTTTGATGCCTTATGTCTTTTAACAATTTCAGTGCAGAGTCAGATGAGTGTCAGGGATATCTTGTGTCCCATCCACTTGGTGAGCAACTGCAGCATTTTATAAAACCTTATTTTAGCTAAAAGGTCAAGGATCAAAATGTTGGTTTGTATGAAGGGAATCTGAAGTTTGAAACACTTTCATTTGAATATAAGCTAAGAAAATATTGCATATCAAAGAATTACTGAGGTATGGCAAGAGATAGCATTTTAATAACTAAGGGTTTATTATCTCAGGTTAAAACTGACAGACATCATTCTCTGATTATTCCTGATTCATATTTTTTCAGAATGTCTTTTGCAACTATAAAGGTGAGAAGATGGCTTCTTACTTGTAGAGGAAGATACAACTACAAACTTCGACTTGTCATTTTCATAAAGAAATGCCAGTCAATAGGCTGACACAGGCAAATTATTGTGCCATGTAACTCAAACATGAGTTTCAAGTAGGTCATGTAATTTGTTAAATGTTCTGTCAGTTTACTAAGTGAACTAGCAATCTATATTCAACTTTTTTTTTTTTTTTTTTGACTACGATGGACTTAAATAACAAAGTCAGGAGTTACGCATTTGCAACCAAGTTTACTGTGAAACCTCTATTCTTGCAATGAATCAAGAATTGCAGAAGCAGAGTACGTATAGAAAACTGTCAATTTGATATGCTGTGTTGACATCTCTATCTCATATTTCCTGTGATTTCACTTTCAAGAACAACTTCCAAACAAATTTGAAATCAAAAGAACATTCAAACATTCAGTTACATTTAAAATTAAAGACACACTTTGCAATATTCTGGCAAGTTAGTATAGTATATTTTAAAAGAACAGAGGCTTTTGACTGAAGATACAATAGAGAACCAGAGAAGCTTTTCTGAGTTTATGAGAAGTTTGAAAATACTGCCTTGTGTCACAAGGAATTCATCTGTTTACAATATTTCCAGGTCAAATTTGTAAAGTCATCATATTTGGAGGGCTTGCATTGAGAAACTGAAATTATAGTAGAATTGAATCTCAGCCTTTTGTATTGATATTGGTCTTCTCCTCCACATCTAAATCATTGCAAAATTTTACAGATTTTTCAATTGCACTGTGGTGAACATAAAGCTTTTTAAAGTGAAAGATAAGAGCTCACAGAATGTTATTTTGCTCTGTTATTGTTGCTCTTTGTTGTTATTTATTATCAGGTTTATTATTATAACTTTAAAAAATCATCAGGAAAAAATATTTTGCTGGTAATGCATCCAAGTGAGCTAAGTAATATTAATTCTTTTTAAAAATATAGCTTTTCTACTTTAGAAAAGATGCTGCTTCTGACAACATACCTGAGAGTTCTTCACTGTTAATGACATATTGATGGCTTCATTATATTACTTCTCCATGAAAAATCACAATGAAATTCACTTTGTGCCTGATATTCAAAGATTATTTTATTTTCTCCTGTGTTTGCAATTAAAAGTTTCAAGCTATTTAAATGTTTTTAATCCAGATTTGTGAGAATAATCCTGGGATAGTCCCTGTCGTAATATACTCAGCAGAGAGGTGACCAGTTTTGTTTTTGAATATGGTCAGTGAGAAGCATGTTAATGAATGTATAGTCTAGAATACCTAAAATCTCACACTTAGAGGAAAGATAATTCAATTCAGACAGACTTTTCACAATAAACAGTATTTGTAAGGATTATTGTTTTTCACTATGGGTGTTGTTTTCAAAAGAATACAAAGGAATTGTGAATATCTTTAATATCTCAAATACTTTCAGGAAAATTTATCCTAGACATCTTCCGGCTTGAGAAGAGTTGGCCTGGATTTGAAATTGAGACTGTAATAAAATTTCAAGATCCTTGAATGTCTCACATGAGCTATGCTTTGCTTAGTTGAACTACATAAATAATAGTACTATGGCTTAAACTTTGGGGTGAAGCATGAACAAACCATTAGGTGTGTTGAACTTTTCATTTTCAAAAGGGCTTCTGTTTTAAGGACAGCAACCATCTCCAACTGCACATAGCTTCAAAAACTTCACAGAGTAGTCATTGACATCTGACATTATTGTATGTGTGTCTTCCAGAAAGAGAACCCCTAGCAGTGATTGTTCCTCCTCACCAACTGCCTTTCCTTCCTATTCCCCTTTTGATCTCTGAAAGATTCTTCTGTTTTATCTCCCATTCCACATCACCTATATAAAATAGTGACAGTTATTTTTACTAAAAACACAGACTGAATTAAGTCATAAATGGAGAATAATCTAGGAAATCCAAAGCAATTTGAATTGATCAGAAAACAATCTTTGTATCCAAGAACACCAAAACTGAGCCCCAAACTACATGAATTTCAACAATTTGTACACATCTTAATTATTTTATTCCTCCAGCCTAGTTGTGAGATGCTGGCTTGGCAAAAATTGTTGACCACAGCAAGAGACAACAAAACACTTGGGAAAGGTTCTGGGGTTTTTCCCCCATATATATAAAAATATAATTATTTTGTGTATATCTATATATGGTCTAAATTAGGTGCTTTAGCTGAAACGATTGTAGTAAGAAGAGAAAAATTTCTTGACAGAGTGATTGAAGTCTGTTTTATTAACATGGTCTGAGACAAGTATATATAGCTCACATTTAGGTCAATAGTGTTCACAGCTTACTTAATGAAAGGGTGTGAAATGGATGTCACAGATGTCAAAAGGGTTGAACACACTGGAGGCTTTCTTTCAGTCATGCTTGTAGGATGATATCTTTCTAAGATTTTCCTGGGAGACTACAGAAGAGGTTGAGTTTGCCAAAGAACAAGTGTGGGAGAAGAATCCAAATAGCCATGGAATGCTTATCTTAAATTATACTTTACTAGCTAAACATAATTTGAATCACTAGCTTCATACCTTTCTTTCATAGATTATTAGACTAAAAAATATAAGGGTGAATATTATTTTACTTTAGTGTGAACACTTGTTTGTTAGCAATGTCTTACCAAGGGTTTACTGTTTCAAGCCCATGACATCTGTTGAATCAAAACCACATTTTTAGAAATGTAACCTACCTCAGTTCAGAGTGTGTATCCCCACAGAAATGTGTAAGATACTCAAGGTAGTTATAATGGTTTTTTAGCATACCACACTTATTCAGGAAAACTACAATTTCCTGGCGGAAATTTCCTTTTCTGATAGCTGGCTCTAGCTTTAGCAAATTGTGAATTGCCCACACACACAACAAAGCTTTCTACACAGCCTCTTTTAGTGACTTCTCTTCGTTGTCTCAGCAGTAATTTCAAAATCTAATTACAGACTAAATTAGATTGTTTTATTATGGTCTCATCCTTCTCTCGCTTACCAAAATCACCATGACTTCCCTGCTGATATCTGAAATGCAGTTCCACTTTATGGAGGTGAGACCTGTATTTATAGTTCCCAGGTGTATGCCTTTTCATTTAATTGTACTGGAATACATGCATGAATGTGTCTTAACCAAATGAAATAACCTGACTATTTTAGTTACCACTCCAGCAATGCCTTCCAATGTTCCTGTTTTCTTTCAGATTGTTGACAAGGTTTTCAGCAGACACAGTCAAAAGCAGCTCACTGTATGTGACTGCTGGTGGAAGTTCTGTTTATGGTTATTTCTTTAGATCTATCATATAGCTAGAGTTTAAGCTATTGAACTTATATTTTGATTTGTATGCTGGCAATACTTTTAATAAGAAACTCTGGTTTGTCCCTTCCACACCTTGAATAAGTTTTGTGATATCTGATAGTGAAGCAGATCTGATGAAAATCTCGTAATTCTAAGAGGTTGCAAAGCAATGTAAATTTCTGAAGAGCTCTGAACACAAAGTTCTTCCAAGAAAAGTTACAGACAGGAACAAAGAAAACTCAATTTGCCCTTTGTGGTCATTATGCAATAAGTTAATTTCTTAATTTATTAAGTAAGCTCATTTTAAAATAGTAAAACTCAAACTTTTTGTGGTAAAAGTTCCTATTATGAACAAAAAAAATGGTTACTATGACAACTGAAAATTCTTTAGACCTCACTGCCTCATGTAACTTTCTAAACTTAGCCACTTTCACAAATTAAAAAATTTCAAGCAATAATTTACAGCAATCAATCCATGTGCTTCTGGGGAAAAAAAAATGCACTTTAGGATTAGACTAAAAATCTTCCTCTAAATGATTTATACCTGATGTAAATGGACATTCATTCAGTTAAGTATCTGTGTATTACTAGTGCAGCTATCACAAAGCTGTTTAGAATTTCATTTTTCAGGGAAAAAAAAGCCTCGTATTGGAAGGAGCTACTTGGATTTTTGTTTGGTTGGATTTTTTCTCACTGTTTTTTTAGGGGAATCACAGAACTATATTGACAGTAAGAGGAAAAATCTGAAGCTGAACTGCCTAGGGACAGTTCCCTAATAATTTTTTACACATTTCCTGTGAGATATTTTTTGCATCCATATTGACAGCCTCTACAGTAAGAGACTGTGGTTTTGGTTGATTTGCAGGCAGGAAGGAACTTATTTTGAAGTTCTAAGAAAAAAATAATTTCATGACAAAATTTTTAATGCAGCCTCCAGTTTTATCTGTCAGACTGTAGATGCTGTCATCAGACAAAGGCAGTCTACATAAAATAAAAGATATTTACTGAACTTTTGTAGGTTCTAACAGAGAGACTGAGTGAAACCAACAAAAGTGGTCATTTTAATGGAAAATTCTAAACGTAAACCTTTTAGAAAGAAAATCACCTAGTATGATTGCAAACCTCCCATAAGATTCTGATAAGTGAATTCGGTTTTGCACGCTTTTTATTGTTGTAATGGTTGTCACTGTTAATAAACCTGGCTCAATCTAGTAGATAATAGTGTGACTGTAATATAATGCCTTATACATTTTCCAAGCTGCACATTAAGCTAATAATGTCATACTTCATGCTCTCACACAATGCAGAAAGTTACCAAGAATTTATGCGGAGCTCACAGTTATTTAACAAGCTAACTGGATTATCCAGGAAAGGGAGTCTTTTGTTAGCTGAATTGGTTTGGCCATGTAAGTATTTACAATAGGAGATTCCGGCAGCTGCAAGCATGAGTTTACTGCTGTGTGAGAGGAGAGAGGCATGGGTAGCCAATTAAGAGATGCAGTGTAGTGATTGCTCCAGGCAGGCAAAATGTCAACATCAATTTCAGGTTCCTCACATTAAACCAATCAGCAATAGACTTTGTTTCAGTTTCTGCTCTCTTGCAGGTTTTTGGTTAAATTAAATTTTATAAACAGGCAAATTGAACGGAGCCCTTCACTATTTTGAAGCAGGTTTTCTGCTTGTGCAAGTGAAGGTTAATAGGAAATGCAAATATCATATGCATACCAATAATTCTTTTAAAACGTTTCACCTTCTGCACTACCCTTCAAGTCAATTTCCTTCAATGTACGAGTGCTTCACATTGAATTCCCTAGAGTTTAGCCATTTGAAAATGTATAGGCATCATGAATACAAATTGTATTAAGTATTCCTGGTTTTTTAAGTGATATCCAAACAAGATATGTTGTCCAATTTCATTAGCTACAGAGATTTGACGGTTTCTGTAATTTAATCTTGTTTCAGAGCAACTTCCCCTCCAACACACAGAAGTTATACTTTCAAGCTCTTCTATTAAATTCATAGTTGCTATAGGAAAACATCTGAGGAATCATTCTTCTCAAAAAGTGGTGCAGATATTTACTTTCTCTTAATATATGTGTATAGTGGGCTTCAAGGGTAATTTCATTATTTTTTCAGACAAACACTATCTCCCAAGTACAACTGTTTCACATTTCAAGTGCTTTGTGTAATTTTTTTATGCCTAATGGGGGTTTCCTCAGAAAACTGTCAGATTCTGGCTAGGTGCTTCCTAGCTCAAACTTCCATGGTATCCTGCCAGTGTGAGTCTAACTTTTCAGTTCAACAAAGCTGAGGGGAAGATAGTACATTCTTCCACAATTTAGCTCTCAGATAAATTTTTCCTTTCCTACTAAAGAGACAAGCCTTTGAGGCTGATCTAAAAAGTAAATCATTTGGATGAATCTGATCCAGCCATGCAGCAAGGCCATGCTATCCTTGTGGGGGGAGGAAAAAAAAAAAAAAAAAGAAAGACTTATCTGTTATATATTATGACAGTTTCAGGTCTTTGGACTATAATCATCACAACTGCTCTGATCAACCCATGGATGAGTGTCCTCAGGAGTTTTCCAGCTAGAATTACGACCATGATTTATGACTACTTCTGCATGCTATGGATGTGTCAGGGAAATTGTGTATATAAACAGGGGTAGCATCACCTTTGTCAGACAGTTTCTAAAGACTGTCCAAACTTTCTGGTGCTGTTGGAGATATCATAGGAGTGAAGCCTTTATTTGAAAAGGCTGGGCACAGATTACTTCTGCTTTACACACTTCTTTGTCAGATGCTTTCAGAATCACAATATTTAAAGATTTATTTAGATTCTTCACTAGGTATGATCAAACATATCATTTGATCACAAGATCATTTCTAGAAGAGAACCTGGAGATTAGACACATATGTTTTTCAGTTCTTAAGGGTTGTTCTACATAAGACTATCTGAAGTTTATGTCAGGAAAGCATTCTCAAATGAACGATCATCCAATTTGTGTATGGATGCAGGTCATTTGCTCAGTTTGCTGCTGCTTCTCATGAGGTTTCTGGTGCTATGGCAGTCTGTAGAAGTCGAATGAGAGCTTAATGCCTTGTCATTATTAATAACATCATGTTTTATTCCGTACAGTTGCTACCAAAGTAACTAAATCCACCAAGATCGCGTTTGCTTGAGAGAAAATAATCTTTTGCAAATGTATTGTTTTCTTGATTGCAATATGAAAACAAATGAAAAAATTTATTCATGATCAATTGTATGAGTTACAGTTTTTTTTTCCACAGAAAGTATTGCACCTTCCTCACTCTAAGGAGCCTTGCCAGGTACTTACCTAATTTTTTTTTAAAATAATTTGGGATATGCAACCTGTGTCCTCCATTTATATTTTAACATCTCAGTATGAATGCAATGCAAATGTTACTCTCCTTTGGCTATTTTAACCATTTTTGCAGTCTAAAGATTTTGTATTGCTTCATGTGTATTAGCTGCTGGTTGCAATGACTGAATGTTTTGCCAATCAAAAGTACCTTATACTTTTTTCAGGGCTTAGAGATATTTATTGGAAAGATACCTACTTCTGGATATAACAAAGATATTCCTTTAGAAGATACAGACACATCTACTTCAAGAAGAAATTCTTGCTTCTTAGTTTGTTTTTCTTCTCTGAGTTACGTTCATAATTTCTTCAAGGGAGAAGAAGAGAAAAAACTGACAGGAGAGTTTTAAAGAACTTTCCTCATAAATTCAGGGTTATCTTGCTCTAAGTTTCTTTTCTAGGGAAAGGGTCTGCATGCACTCAAAATCATCTGAGATACCCAAATTCAGGACAAACGGAATAAGTAGAAATTCAGGCCAAATTAAGATAATTAAAAATTCTTGCATCAGTATTTGAGAATATCTTGATTGTCTGACAGTAAGACCACACCACCTGGTACAATGACTGTGTGTAAACAGCATAAGATGTTTATGGTTTGCTTAAGGAAAATGTAATTCTATTATATTACTCAGCTTCTGGGAATCAAAAGTTCAAAGCCTTTTAAGTTGAAGGCTGCATCTAAGCTATTATGTTTAAACAAGTTGTCCAGCAATAGACATTCTCCTTGAATATCTGACATGTTTTGTTGTACCTGTTATATGTCAGCAATGCATTGCACAACACAGTCATCCTATGTATAAGGGAAAAAAATGTGTTTCTTTCTTTGCTGTCTTGACACTTTCTTTTCATTCTTGGAATATGTAGACTTCCTTGGCTCTTGGGCTCTTCAGGCTGGAGATCTGATTTCTAGTATATTTAATCTGTCTGTTGAACTTTAAATAATTCACTTGCACAGAATGCCTCATCATCCCTGATAATTTCTCTGCACCTTTCTAGTTAAAGGAGTTTCTTTTTGACATGGAGCAGCAAGAGCTGTGCATAATATTCAAGATGTGTACTTACCAGCGACTGTTAATATCACAAAGTTGTTTTCTGACTTATTCTCAGTTCCTTTCTCGATGATTTTTCACACTGAATTGTTTCTTTGACTGCTGGTGAAAACTGAGATGACATCTTGAGAGATAAGCAACTGTGACATTGAATCCTCTCAGTGGTGATAGATAATCTAGAGTCCACCACTGTCTATAGGTAGTGATAACTAACCGTGTCTTTAAGGCTGACCCCTTTTAGTGAAAAATAAGAATGCCCCCCACCCAAAGCTGTTCTCCATACCATCAAATGATGACTTACCTCACACAGGAACATATAATATCTTTGTCTGGCCTTTCTAAATTGTTCTTAAGTACTTTTTATTATTTTTCAAAGATACAGAACATAGACTGCTGGTCTTTCCTGCTTCAAAGTTTCACAATTCTGTTTTTCATGCCTTGAATTACAACATTGCGATAGAAACATTGTGTCTTCAACACTATATTTTTAGTAATTTACAGAGAAGAAATATTAAGTTTTATTTTGCTATTATCAATCACTAAGACATTAATTTTATCATTTAGTACAACAGCAGAGCAATGTCTGAAATAACTGGCTTCTTTGATCTCTCAACAAACAAGACAACAGACAATTACAGACAGGAAATTAAAATTAACTGTATAGACTCATTGCACAGTAAAAAATGGTATTTTTTCAACCTATACATACCTAAATAACTAGAATTATTAAAGCATTGTCCAATGCTAAGTAATAAATATTTTTTTAAAAAAGCCAGTTTATAAGAACCCATGGGAGGAGGAATTTCTGTATTTTAGAAAATAAGTAATTATTAATTCAAATCAGGTGAAACTTATAACCTGAGAAGATGTTTTGGCCAAACATGAAAAGCAATCTTCACATACTGAACGGTATGCACTCAAGCTTTAACTGAGTTTAGACTGTCTTTCTTGTTCCCTGCTTTTAAATCAAAGGTGAGAGCTTGAATACTCAGGCAGAAAAGGAATATAAATGAAAAGCACAAGTCTGTGATATTGAATCTGATTAACCTATCCAATAGGATTTCAAATAGAAGAACAATTGAAAAGCCAATTGTGTTGTGTTTTAAAGAAAATAAACAACTTTAACTGCCTTGGAAGGAATAGGAAAACATCAGCCAGGAGAAGGACACTTCTGAACGCAGAAACAAATTTCAGGGTTTTACAGGTAAATGAGTATTGCTGATGATACGCAGAAAGCAATGTGGACATTGCTCCCATCGTACCATTCATAGAGGAATTTAGCAACATGTCGTGGTAGGTGAAAGTGAGCAATTTGTCTTGAATGTCCTCACAAATAAAGATAAACAGAAAAAGAGCAGAGCCCTAGATTAAGTGGCAGAGGGATAAAAGCCTAAATTTAAGAAACATGGGGCATCTGTTACAAAATATTTGATGGTTCTAGTGAATTTGTCTTGTTTCTAACAGAAATTTCCCATTGATAGATTAGTAAAGAAATTGGAAGGCTTAGATCAGTCAGAAAGCTGAAGACTGGGGCCAAGGTCTGGTCACTCAAACCTGCGGCTGAATCAAGATTCTCTTTCTCTGGGTAGGTGCAAAGAGAAAATTCAACCAAAATTTCGTAAGAGGTAAAAAACACACAAAAGTTTACTGGCAGAACTATAGAAAATTAGGGAACATGGGTAGAAGAATAAATGGTACACAACATCACTTATCCCAGCATACACTTAGGTCATTAAACACAGAAAACCTTATAGGCCATTTGATGTTATGTTCCATGAAAAGAAAGTTAGAAAAAGGAAGAAGAAAGGGAGGGAAACAGAAAGATAGGAAAGATATAGAAAAACAGGCATAGCTACCAACTCCTGGGTTCTGGTGAGGTGAAGCTCCAAGGTGAGGGCATGGTGAAAGAGAGGTGGTCTTGGCCCCACCCCTGGGCCTGCCTCCCAAGTGGGACCTCTGTTGTCTCATCCAAACAGGGATGGGTAAGGTGACACCAAGGTCTGCCTCCAGTGTCCCTTGATGGACAGGCACAGTGGGGCTGGGGGGTATGGGGGTGGGGCACTGCTCCTCAAAAGCGGGGCCTGACCCACCCCCTTCCACACCTCAATCCCTCTAAGATGTCTGGAAACAGACTATTTCCAGTCTCTGACAGGTAGTCATGGTTTCATAACTTCCATGTGCAAAATCTTTTGTTGTCAAACTTGAAAAGACCCAAGCAAAACCAGATATGCAGATATTTAGCAATTCTTTATACCAATAATAAAAGCTGGAGATGTGAGTAGGTTCAAATTAATGTGTCATGTTTGATACAATAGAATTGTCACAGAATTTTTCTTACAGATAGTAAGTAGTTACAGCCGGCATACTATTGGGCTATAACATGAAAAAGGGGAGAGCATATTTGTGTTAAAGATACCATGGCTTCACAGATGAAAAAGGATCACAATACCAAACAAATTAAACATGTAAGTTTTAAAACACTGCTATAGTACTCTGAGAAATGCTAATGTCTGAAGAAAAACTTCTCCTTAAGAATCTATCCATTTTGTATATTATAATTCTGTATATGCTATTCTGCATGAGTTACTGGTATTGTAGAATGGTATACTAGGTGTGAAATTAATAATTTCTTACAGCAAGTCTTGCATTCAGCAAGGACATTTTAGTAGTGAACTACATTTTGGCAGGCATCAAAAAGCTAACCACCGATATAAATTTTGCAATTATAGAATCACAGAATATTGTGAGTTGGAAAGGACTCAGAAGAATGACCGAGTCCAGCTCTTAAGTGAATGGCCCGTATGTGGAGGGAACCCACAAACTCGGTGTTACTAGCACCATGCTCTGACCAACTGAGCTAATCTCAGTTAATTGCTTAGTCCAAATTAATTAGGATTTTGACCTATATGCTTAATGTAAATACATACAGTAGTTGGTAACATGTAAACTTTTACATATATATAGACCAGCCATTTCATTCTAATTGTTTTAATAGGCTGCTAAACCCCATGAATTTTACATATCTTTTATCTCAAAACCAAGAGTTATCTTAGACCAGTTGAACTTTAGTTCAATTAAATAAACTGTGAGATTGAAGATGTGAAACAGATATTAACTTGGGCCTTCCAAGGGACCAAAATTTAGCAGGAACAGTTTGAGTGCTAAGTGGCAAATCAATTTAACATTTGATTTGTTTCGATTGAAATTATTATATGTCAATATTTTATTTAAATTAAGATTATTACTAGGATTAAAAAAGAAGTTGCCAAAACATCTGACGGAACTTCTCTGTGTCTAACATATTACTTACAATGGAGACTTCCCTCTGCAGACCTCAAAATTCTACTTAAAAGACAATAAAATTCCTGATCCAGAAAGCAATTTTTCTGTCTTCAAAATGGTCCATATTTTTTATTTTTCTTATCTACTTTTCCTCTCCTACACTTGTTCTTTCTTTTCTTGTTTGTGCACATTTTTTATCACTGTACCAAATGACTCTGCCATGTTGTAGCTATATTTCTTTATTCTTTATTTCCTCACTGTGCTATGTGATGAAGTTGTTGAACAACACTCACTTCATCTATTACTGTGAAAGACTTTCTCTTCATAAAAAAAATTGCTTGAGTTCTAGTGATTTGCAAGGTCATGATCAACAGAAATGGAGGTCTGTAAGAATTAGATGTTGAGGCATTAGATAAGATTGCAATATGTACTATTTTTTATGTTTGTATATACATAAATATACATAGATATTTAAATATGGAGAAAATCTCTGTTGTGTGTATATATATATACTTTAAGGGACAATTGGTGCTGATATACTTGACCACAATAATTAAAATGAAAAATTATTTCATAAAAATGAGATATAAAAACTAATGTATCTGTAAATTATGTGTTTAAAATGCACATAATCATTTGGGGAAACAGTTAACAAAACTTAGAATTTTAAATATTTTTAAGAACAAGTAACACCATGGACCACATTTATTCATTGGTAGATATTGAAAACATTTCAGAACTCTTTGATAAATGCTTCTATGCAGCATCTGAATCAAACTCAGAAAAATATAGATTCAATATGATGCTGTAGCAAAGAAGTGAAGACATCATGGCTAAAATTTATGAACTAACTCGTCCATACAATGTATGCTGAAGAATCTTAAAAGAGCATCTGAGAATTCTCTGAATCTCTAACATGAGTAATTAACACTGAAAATCTCAAGGAATGCTAAAGAATAAGGTAGAGGGAGTGACCCTGGGAATTATGCAGCAGTTGGAATGTGACATTAGTCCCTAGAATATACTAACTGCCATGTGTTTTAAGTAGAGTAACAGATTTTTTACTTTTTTGCATTGTATTTCAATCAACCATTAGAACACATTGCCTGGAGACCCTGTGGAAGCCATCTTTGGAGACTTTCACGACCTGACTTGGCAAAGATCTGAGCAACTGATCTGAATTTAGCGTTGACTATGGTTTAGGCAGAAGGTTGTTCTTTAGTGAGTAGCTTGAGGATTGCTCACCCTTTCTCTGCACTTACTTCCTAATTCATAGACAATGCTACGGCGGGAGGACATTTGTCAAGGTACTCTTCTGGTGAGGAATGACTCAGGTTTGGAGGAAACCTACGAAATTTGAAATTTTATTCACTTAATTTGGAGGAAAGCATTTATTCACAATATTCAAAAACAACAACACAGCTAAAACTGTGACACTGACAAAGAAACATAAAAGAAATGCTTAAACTGTTCACATGAATGTTTCTGTATCAAATGAGTACACAAGTAAAACAGGAGATGAGTGCATACAGTATCTCCCTCTTACAGTGGCAGTGCTAATCATTGTGGAACTCTTCAATCTTAAAACCAGAAAGCTCTGCTGCTTAATCTTTCAAAAGACCAATTGTACTCTTTCTTAATGCATGTCTGCTTGGGGTCCTGCCCCTTCTTTCTTGATAGACTGTGCCTCCAATTACGTTCTACTTGGAAGAGCTAGAAATATCCTTTGAATCCCTCCAGGATGATTTTAATCTTCCACTCCAGGTTTAGTTTAGCACTTTCATATCCAAGATGTCTTCTTGTCCTTCATCTTTACTTATATGGCTCAAATGCCTCTTTATGTTATCACATACTTAACTGCCAAAATCTCTGTGAAGCATAAAATTCTCTCCTCCTTCCCCTGCTGCTGTTGGTAGTGTGTCTGTGTGTGTGCGTGTGTGTGTGTTTATCAAGGTGAAATCTTTCTCTTGGGAGATTCTCTCTGAATTGCCCTGGTCTTTAGCAGTTATGCTTAATGACATTAGCTTGATAGAATAAATGCACTTATTAAGATGAGGCACAGTTGCCTCATTTGTACACCTTCCTGTAAACAGAAGGTTTGTGTGACTCAGTTTCAGCATCCCTTTCTGAGATACCATACAGAAGGAAATCAGGTTCTATAGTTTCCTTGTGTGCATCAGAGTAAGAGTAAAGAACTTATTTCTTGCAGATGCTGTTTTGTGTTCATGTTCACATATATCATTCACATTCTGGGAAGTGTCTTCAGACATCCATAACCATAATTTGTTTTGCTATTTGGATTGCTCATACAATGCAGTCTCTGATTTGCATGCAAAAGTCATATAGCAATATCCCTTTATGCATTGTTATCATTACTGGACTGCTTTGATTTGGAGCACGACAAATAGAATGAGTTTGCTCAGACTTGAGCCATTGGTTTGGTAAAAGACATTGTCTAAATCCCCATTAAGAAGAAGAAGTGAACACCATAAGGAAGTGTAAGTGTTCGAGGCAGTGAGATAAATCTTCCACTTCTCCTCAGTTACAAAAATATATTTGCTACAACTCTTCATTTACTCAAGGCAGAGATGATGCTGGCTTATTAACACACTGGGAATTCATGCAAATGACATAGTTTTTCTTTGTTAAAAATGCTTTCTTCAATTTCAATAGCCCTTGCTGTGTCAAAAAATATATTTTTAAGATATGCATATCTGTAAATCTTATATATTATGTATTATTTATGCTGCTTTTATCATAAAAAACTAGATTGGGATGACTGCATATCCACTTAAAATATCTTTATTTTCATCCCAAAACAGAGCTATGTAATTTTAATTGCATTCATGTTGTCTTTGGTGAGATCAATAGCAGTCTTAATTTACTAACAGAAAACTTTAAAAGACTTGCCATGAATATTAAGTAATATAAATCAATATGAATTTGTAATTAATGACTTGTTCTAGACAACAGTAACCATGGTTTTATTTTTTTGAAATGTCTTTCAAGTTCATGAAGGAAAAATTGTTCTGTTCTCTTTATGTTGTATTTATACATAATGCTACTTATGGGGGAGGGCTCCAAAACCACATTCCCCTACCAGAAATCTTGTATTTTTATGTGCTTAAGGGTATGAGACAGCATTAGTTAAAGAAAATTGTAGCCTTCCTTTTTCTCTATCAGTGAGAGATAATTCACTTAAATAATAGAAAATTACAGAGGGATTTAATATAGTTCAAGAATTTTGTTTGTAAGGAGTAATCTTCTGGAGGAAACTATTGTATAGTTGGTCTATATACAGGAGGAGATAAAGGTAGTGTTTATCATATTTTCTCAGTTTCCATCTCAATAGAAGTTAGTATTGAATCTTGCCTCAAACTAAGAGCTTTTCAGGAAAGGAGTCATTACACAGATTCCAATCAGTCATCCCATTGTAAATCTGGATTGCCTCTATTGAACTCACCAGCATAACTGTGGAATTACTGCAGTGTAATTTGGCACATGCAGTATAACAAGATAAAAACCCCAGTGGCATGATACAAAAATATATATATGCACATAAAATCATAATTCTTTCTGCAATGCATTTAGCAAGTCTGTGTAAAGTTCTTTGCAAAGAAGTGTGCCAGAGAAGCAGGTTAAATGATATGCGCAATGTTCCAAGCTACAACTGCAGGAGCTGATTTTTCTGCAGCTGCTCGTGGTCTCTGCTCCCAGCACAGTAGGCAGAAGTACAGACAGTCTGAGAATGACCTCAGGAACTGCAGGGTATGATGGAAAAAGTGCTTGTGTGCAAACATTCTGTAAATAATTTTAAACGGTTAAATCGGGTAAAATCACCCAAAATCTGCTCTTCAATTTTTTTCATAAATTTATTTCTGAACTTGAAATATTTGCTTGTACCATCACAGAAGCTGAAGAATACTGTGATAAACTCCAAAGATTTCATAGATTACATTTGTCTTTCAAGAACTGAACATTTCCTCATTGATTCTTGCGTTTGTATACTCAAAATATATATAGTTGTGTGATAGGATTAAATGTTATTCACATGAATGAGGATGACTACAATTCACAGAACAGGCAAAACTGCAAGTGATTTATACAGCTTACCCTTGGACTGTGCTTCTATAAAGTTTTCATATCATATCTTATCTGTTTTTATTTTAGTATATGAATGTTATGACTAAAAAAACCTTATTGTTATAATCTCTTCTCTAAGTAGAAAGATCTGATAACCCACATGCTCTAGTTCCTGTTGTAAACAAAATAAAGCTAAGTGGAAAGCCACCTCAATTCAGAGCCTGAAATAGATCTTACATATGTAAAAATGACACCCAAGAAATAGACTAGATTTTGTAAATACAATTTATTTAAAAAAACTGTTATGTACTCTTCATGTTTGAGAGAGGTCAGTGACAAGTCAGACAAAATTATTTGCTTCCTTATGCAATTTGCTAAGACAGTATTTCCTCCTAGCTTTGGGAATCCTGCCTTAAAATCAAGGGAGAAAAGACATCATAAATGTATGTACATGACCATTCTGGGAAAAAAATTGCACAATTCTTATAAAGTTAACTCTAGCTACAGCGATATACAACTTTTTACTAATTCTTTAACTATAAAAACAGAGGAACCCCACTAGACAAACTAAAGTCACTACACCAAAAATAAACAGGTTCTAGAACATTTACAAACCATTAAATATTAAACCCCATTCTCATAGTCTTGAAATCTGCTGTTCGTTACCTCCTGCCCCTGTGCCAAATGCAAATATGCACAATGTTCACTGGCCAGTAGCCAGTATCCCAAACAACTATCCACTTGTTAAATTATATGTGGCATTTTGTAACTGATAGTCTTGTCTCCCCAGTCTGCTTCTAGGAATCTGTCCAATAAAATATGTATTAAATAAGAAAATATTGTAAATTGTGTTCTAAACACAGTGCTCTTCAGAGCAGGGGAGGGAGTATAAATGAAAGAACTGAAAAATATTCTGCTCTGTTGTACGTGAAGCTGGTGGTACATTCCAACTGAAGGAGAAATAAGCAGCACCTTATTTCATGATCCTTGTTTAAAAGGAAAGATGTCTATTCACTCAATTTATAGTGTATTTCTCCAATCTCATTTGCACACATTCCACTCTCCTATCTCCATTAAACACTTTATGTAAGTATTTAAGGATAAAATCTATATTACAAGGGTATAGGGACTTGCCTATAACTAACATTTACTTCAGTATACTGTTTGACAGAAGTCAAAGGAATCAGGTCTTGCATTTTGAAGTGTTTTATTTTTTAAAAAAACCAAAACAAAACAGATCTTTATACTAAGATTTATGATACCCCTGACTGGTTTTTTGGTTTCCTCCTATTTGAAATTATTGAAATTTTAACAGCAAGAGAAAGATTGTAATTTTAAAAAGGTTGTTTTGTTTTTTGGTTTGTTTGGTGTCCCCCAGGAACAGTGAACATTTTGGGGGACTGCTTCACAGTTAAAACCATTATGAGTAAATTACTTTCCAAATTTGCTTCACCCTTTAAACCAAAATATGATGTTATCAATAAATCTAATAAATCAAGAGTAATTAGTTTGCTCAAGCATTTGTCTCTGATCATCATGTTGGCCTAGAAAAAATAAGCTTATGAGAGACAAAAACCTTCATTCCAATCGCTGACAGATGTTTGAAAAGATTTCATCTGAACTTTGTGGACCATGCTTCTTTTTCTTTAACAAGCCTAAGCTTTGTTAGACTATCTCTAGTAAAACAGACACATCTTTAAATGCTTTGCATGCAGACCAAAACTGTGGAAAAACTTTGCATCTCCTGACATTAAATGCAGTGCAGTTGATGCATCATTAGAGACAGAAGGTTGCAGACTGATATTGCAGATACTGTTATCCTTGAAAACAGTGCTAAGACAAAAAGGCTGGGTTTGGTGGGGCTGGCTTTGATTCCTTGTTTCTTATGATTATATTCTTAATATATTTTCTTTCTTTTTTTAAAATGGCATGCTATACAAACAAGATAGGGGATAACCTAAAACTGTTCTAGAACTTGCTCCAGTCTGCTCTTGTTATACTAAGACAAAAGTGGCATGGCTTACTGCTGTTCCACTCATAAAAATGAGAAAAAGACCCTTCATATGGATAATAAGATCATGAATAGTTAACATATTGGAAACCCCCTCCCTAAACTGACACTTCAAACTTGCTCATGTTTGTAAAGCTGGGATAATAGTGCAACTTGTAGGAATGTTTAATAATACATTCTAGATGCTTGTTGTTGGCCATGTTTCCTATGACAGATTCAATGGCTCAATTGCAAACACATTAAATAATGCATTTCAACACAGTTATCAGCCGTGTTTTCTGTCACAGACACAATGGCTTAATTGCAGTCACTTTTTAAAGCAACATTTTGTCTACTTATTGCAGTCTGTGTACAATAAAGAAGTGGGTAGTGTCCTACAATGCATCTCCAGAAAAAGAAAGCCGACTGACTGCATAAGTTCATGGATTATACAGAAGTTACTACTGTGCCTTTCTCAAGCATTTCCATTTTCATGTAGCCTACAGATTTCCTTATACTTCTTTAAAAGATACTGATAAACACAAGCTTGCCTAACATACAGAAGTAAGACAAACATCTTCCTGAAAATGCTGTGTCATGATGTGCTGTTTCCTGCTGAAGCAATCTTTAATTACAATGAATGATACTTGGGAGATAGCTTTATTATCATGTGCAGGTTTTTTTATTTCAAATAAAATCCTTTATGACAAAACAAACACATTTCAAAATCTTTCACCAAATAAAAGATTATGTCTGAAAATATATAGATTTCTGAGGAATCCTGGAACTGTCACAGATTACTACCATCACTACTGGGATGTAGTGAAATGAAGTGAGTCTCTGGCCTCAAATAGAAATTCTAACTTTTTCACATGTAAGTTTCCTTGAACTTGAAAAAAAAGAAAAACTTTGGCTTTGACAAATCTGATTGTTAATACTATTTTAATCCATATAATTCTCTGGACAAGTGCAAATGTTTAGACTGATTGAAAAACTGAGCACGCAAACTGAAGAATATCAAGCATAAAGCATAAAGGTTTTGCTGGTGACCAGTGGAGCATAAGAGAGTGAATTTTTGTAAACAGCTGTACTGACACACAACATCATGGAGCTCGCTCTTCATCCTCTTCTTTATTGAAAGGAGAATAATCCAGAGGAAGGCAAGGAAGAGTGTCCCACTTTTCTGTGCCTTTCTCTACTGTGGTACCTGCTGTCTGTCATAACAGCATAAGATTTTAGTGAAAGAATATGCACATAGTTAGCTGCTGTTCAGAGAGTAACATGCTCATTTTAAGTGACACTATTATAAAAAATTGTCCAGCTATATGGCTGACTGAAGCTCAACATTCCCATTTTCTTTGTTCTTAGCAGGGGCTGAATGTCATAAATTGAATGTTTGTGCTATCTAACACAGCACAGTTCATTCAAACTTCAAACTCCTCCATGTAGAAGATCATATTCTGGAGGGAACCATAACAGGACAATGAACTTGGACAAATTTACATATCAGGCAAGTCAAAGATCAAATAGACATAAGTTTGGAGAGTTTGGAGAGTGAAATCTTCTGAAAAATAGTAAGGAAAACAAATGTACAGATATTATTTTCTTAAAAAACACTGTTCTATAAGCTCCTTTTTTTTTTTAATTGTTCAGTTTTACTATCAGTAATTTGCAGAAAAAGCAAGATTAAGTATAAACAAGAGTAGAATTTTCATAGTTTCTTTTGAGGATATACTTTGTGTTTGACAAATTATGTGTAAGTGTGTGATGAAAGGGACAAACTGAAAATGTTAATATTTCCACTATAATTCAAATATTCTTTTTCATCTGCCTCATTAAGTTTGTAATTAAAAGTTTTTCAGTTTCAGTTCCAGTATGGAGCAGATATTTTTTAATGATAAATGAATCAATTTATAAAAATAATGTAAAAGGAGATTTATATTTTATAAAATTATGTTGTTTCGTCCATCTCTTTTTTCTCCCTGAAATATTGTAAAGACTTATGGATGCTGAATGCTGTAAGTGAAACTGCTGTTTTCTGATGTTTCATATGAGTCATTTGAACTACAGCATTAAATAATTACATTAACTCACTTTATTTTCTATATGTGTTGTAAAGTATGATTTAAAAAACCCTGAGAATGAATGTCTTTGTTTGGGTGGTGTTTACTTTTTCCATATTGAGAAGCCTTTTTCCATTGGGCATCTTCTTTTCCCTGATAAAATATTGTGCAGTTTAATGAATGCTTCCTCTCCCAACTAAAAAATCTGCATTTTTGGGCCTGATCCAGAAAGAAGTAAAATCAATGAAAATCTTTCCATTTGTTTCAGAGGGCTTTGAGTCAAGCTTTTAGCTAAGCAGCTGTTTGGTACTTCTAATCAGTATAAATCACTCTTTTGGATGATATGCATTTTCCTGCACTATACAGCTACTCTATATAAATTTTGAATTTAGTAGCAACATGTCTCTTTACAGGTGACATCCTGTTTCATCATGTGTGCTCGACTGAATATAGCTTATAATAGGGATAATTGTTAAATATGATGACTGATTTGACTACAGTAAAAAACCAGAAATGCTAAATAATACATTTCCAGGAAGCAACTAACACTGGTGACATTGCCATCTATTCCTGTAAAAAGCCATGACGAAAATGAAATATCTCAAATACAAATTCAGATGATTTATGTCATATGCAGCCTTTAAGATACTGTCAGGATAAATTAAAAATGTAATGCCATTTGCAGCCAACTGCACATAGTTCTACCATTTGAAACACAGTTGAGGCTATAAATAGCTATCTTTACACAAAGCCAATATTATATGTGAAACAGCAGTTTAAGTTTTCTGCCATCAAAAATGGTCCTTATATACAGTACATCAGGTAGAAATTTTCAAATGCAACAGTAATACACTTGAAAGGGTAACAATACGTGCATTCTTGAAAATATATTCTAGCAGAAGAACATTGTGTTACAGTGTTGCTAATAACACTGTTGTTCTCAAAATGGTGTGCTGTCCTGAATGAGCCTAAATGAGACAGACTATTGGTCTAATGCTCTATGGGGTAAGAGTATGGAGTAGTACATTGGCTAGCACAAAAATTTTGCCAGATTAGCATAGTACTAATCTACAGAAATAGGAGAATGATTGAGTCCCAGATTATACATATGGCCTCATTCTGATGCAGTTCTGTTGAGATACTGTATTTCTTCCCTTCTGCTCTTGCATATGGGTTGCTTTTCTCTTCCTATGTCACATTTCTTTAATATCCTCTCCAAACTTTTGGCATGAAATTGCATAGATCTTAGAAAATGCACTGCCTATACTGCAAGTTTCAGTCTTTTTTCTAATCAAAATACTTCAGATATTATATACTATGCTGAGTATTAATCTCTTGTACTTGCTGAAATGAAATATTGCAATATTTTCAAATAATGTTTGCAGTTAAGATGACATGCAGAACATTGTTCTGTCCAGCAGATTATAGCCTAGGAAATAAATTTCCCTTTAATTGCTTAATAGAGTTAAATAGTAATCTTCTTTTAAAAATCAATGACCAATGTAATTTTAATTTATAAGGGTATTTCTGAAATTCTGAAAGACCTTGCAGAAACTCCATGCTTATTCTTTAACCTACTTGGTGGGAAATAAGATCATGTAATTCAGCTGATTTAAGAGTGACATTTGACAAAGTTAACGAATGTTAGTAAAAGGACTGACTAAGGCCATCCTGCAGAAGAGGGTTAGAATGTCAGTTTGGCTTACAGCTATGATGAGTTTCCCTTCTCTGTCTTATACCTTGAATTGCACACAGGATCACAGGATGGCTGAGGCTGGAGGCATCTCTAGAGATATCCTCATCCAAGTCTATGCTCAGAGCAGGGTCAGATAAGGCAGGTTGCTCAAGGCTGTGTCCAGTCAAGTTTTGACTATCAGCAAGGATGGAGGTTCCAGTACATCTCTGGGCAGCCTGGTCAGTGGTAGCTCATATTAGAAAAGTGTTTTCTTAAACTCAGACAGAATTTCCTCTGTTTCAGTTTGTGCCCACTGCCTCTTGTCCTGTCGCTGAGCACTGATGAGAAGAGCCTGGCTCTGTCTTCCTTACTCCCTCAATGGTATATTAATACACATGAATAATGTCCTTCTGAGTCTTCTCTTCCCAGCTGTCTCAGCCTCTCCTTACATGCCAGATGATCCAGTCCCTTAGTCATCAACAGACTACAGCAAGGGCTGTTCCTTATGGTATTTCTACATAGTATCACCATATATGCTGGCATGCGAATGAGAAAGGGTCAGTCAGTGAAACAATATTTCAGCGATGTCAGAACCAGTCCTGGCAAGACAAAAACATCATTTTATGTCTTTTGTTCAAAAATAGCATATTTCCAGACCAATATTTATTCCTGTATGACCTACTTTCAGCAGCAGCTCTTATTTCAGTAACAAAAGATTGGGATCTGTGAGTAGCTCATACTGCAACTTAGTTAAGTGCCAGCTTCTCATCATCACAGAGAACACAAGCAGCAAAATCAAATGTGCTTGTTGTGAAATTCTAGTGTATTCATCCCAATACACACTTTTTTCTGCTTGTCCATTGCTAAGGCTTAGACCTTTCTGAGTCACTAGGAAAACTGAACCTGATAGGCATAATTACTGAAATATCTCTTAGCAAAAAAAAAAAAAGGAAACAGGGGAATGGATATCTGTGGCCATTGAAAAAAACCTGAATTCTTAAGAACTGCAGCCTGTGTAACATGGATTGGGAACTCCACACGATAACAAATTTGGTTTTGGTTAGATGAATAAGAATGACTGACTCATTTGATGGCAGCTTTCAAACTCAACTTTGTGAGGGCTTTTTGGTTTTGATTTTCTGTTCTGTTCCCTTTTTGTTATAACAAGGTAAAAGAACTTAGGGCAGATGGGAACCCACTAGAAACTGGGCAAATGGTTTCTGAGAGTATTCTTCCATCTGTTTCTATTTTCTTATGCACGTTGACTTAGTTCACTCCCTTTAAAGGGTAGCCAAATAAGAAGGAACAATTTTTTGGATCTGTTCTTTGAAGGAGAATTTTTTTTTCCTTTGGTCAAAATCCAAAATCTGCAGATACTTTCCTCAACAGCTGCAAGAAATTACATAATTTGAGCGTCACCATTTTTTATTTTTTAAAATAAAAATATTTTATGAAATATTATTTCTTTCCTACACTGATAAAATATATATTGAGAAAAATATTGATCATGCTGCTGAAACCTGTTTTACTTATAGATGATACATGAAGCATGCTTTGTCATAAGCACTTTTTCCTTGAACTTTTGTTTTCATGCCATGTATATGTATATGAGCACTGATATACTTCCAATATTAATTAAAACTTTTAAAAAAAATGCTAAAAAACTTACTATGATAGTTTGGTATGGACTGTAGGAAAATGCAGCAGTACATTGTACCTTGCATATGCAAAGACTAATTACTCAACACTTTTCTGATACTAGTAAAGAGAGTAACTATTTAAATGGCTTAAAACTTCACTCTTCTTGATTTAATGGAAATTTCCAAAATGAAACTAAAAATAATCCATTAAAACAATCAGACAAAACAGGTAACTTTCCAGTTTCCTACTGCTATGGCTTCATGGTACATATACATATATATATAGAGTCATGTGTCTTTCTAGAATGAAAAGGTGGCATTCTGTTCTCATGATTTCTTCACTACATAGCAGAAAAACCTGATTTGTATGGAAAATCAAACACTGCAAATACAAAAGCTGGGGTTTTTTTTTAATGCAACTAATGCATTTGATGCTACTTTTAAGGCTGAACGCACAAGATAGTCTAAATAGTTAGAATCAATTATACTTAATGAAGCATGTGGATTTGTAGGTTTCCTGTAAAGTCAGTAAGGGGCAGTGAAGGTAACACAGTATATTAACCCAACAAATATTCTGGATTGACCTCTTCTTGTGACTTAATGTAATGTTTAGCAGACAATCTAATATTAAGAATACTAAACCCACCCAAAATCTTTTGAATAAAAGGCAGGAAAAGTCCCTGAAAATTCAACATATTCTGTAAACTGTTAGAAGTGCAAGAGATGTTGGTTTTTTTCTGTAAAAATATGTCATCTGGCAGTGTGTGCTTATGTTGGCCATTGTATCATTCATTATGCAAATATTGAAATGTACAATGTTCTTTAATACAAAGAAATCAACATCTGTATTTTGTGAGGGGATAGTTATTGAACACTAGAGTTACAATGGTATAACCTAGCTGTGGTATTGAGGGATGTTTAGCTACACAGAGACTAGACTTGTTGCATCATTCTTTGTTTAGTTACTGTTATGATAGGCTAGATAAAACATAACTGTGGCTCTTAAATAGATTTTTATTTTTAATTGAACAAATTATTAGAAACTGGTTTATTGGGTCTGAGTGGCAAAGTTTTGGAAGCAGTGTGGTTTATAGCAGTGGGTTTCTGTGAGAAGATGCCACAAGCTTCCTCCATGTCCAACAGCCTGCTTCAAAATGGACCCATCACTGGCCAAGGCCAAGCCCATCAGTGATGGTGGTAGTGCTTCTGGGATAACAGATTTGAGAAACAGGGAAAAAAACTACTGCACAACAGCATCTGAAAAGAGAAGTGAGAATATGTGAGACAAACAACCCTGCATACACAAAGGTGAGTGAGGAAGAAGGGGCAGGGGGTGCTCCAGGAAGCAGAGAAGAGATTCCCCAGTGGCCCATGGTGCAGATGGCGCATGGTGCAGATGGCCCATGGTGAGACAGCTGTGCCCCTGCAGGCCATGGAAGTCCATGGTGGAGCAGAGATCCACCCACAGCCGCTGGAGGACCATGCGCCAGAGCAGGTGGATGCCCAAAGGAGTCTGTGGCCTTGTGGGAAGCCTGTGCTGGAGCAGGCTGCTACCACGACCTCTGGACTCATGGATAGAGGACCTCATGCTGGAGCAGTAACAGGTTTCCTGACAGGACTTGTGACCCCTTGGGGGACCTACGGAACTGGGACAGTCTATTACTGAAGGAGACTGCACCCCCTGGGAGGCACCCATGCTGGAGCAGTTCATGAAGAACCCTAGTTGTGGAGGTCTGTCTCCAGTGGAAGGGACACCATGCTGGTGCAGGGGAAGAATGTGAGGAGTCTTCACATTGAGGAGAAAGGAGCAGCAGAGGCAATGTGTGATGAACTGACCAGAGCCTGCATTCCCTGACTCCCTGTGCCATTGAGAGGTGAGGAGGGAGAGAAAATTGAGAGCAGAGTTAAGCCAGAGTAGAAGGAAAGGGTGGTGGAAGGTAATTTAAGATTTGTTTTTATTTCTCATGATCATGGAACAACCATCACTCTTAGCCAAAGTTTGCCTTTTGTTGTGCTACACAGGATTCAGTTGTAAGTCTTTGTACCTTGGTTGTCAACTTCTATCATATGAAATCAGTTCACATGAAGTATGAGAGTTATACTACTTTAAATGACAAATAAAACACTAATTATCATAATAGGAGTTGAGTGTGATTTCAGTACATCATGGAATTGGTGCAATTCCTGATCTGCTTATAAAATTTTATCTTCTGAACTCTATGTCTGTTTGGCTTTTGTCAAAAGAAGCCTTTAGTTATGTACCCTTTACATTCAGGATGTAGTGAAAATGTGGGTGTGATTACAGTGCTGAATTTTACATGAGCAGTGGACATATATATGTTCATTGTCCATACATATATATGTATGTATGTAAATAATGCCACATCTATTCTGAACACCAGTTCACAATTTTGTCACCTGCTTGGTATACCATTCCAAGTCTCCCTAGCAACACACCAACTCTTTGCAGTAACAATCCATCTGTCTGTTTTACCAATCCAACTGTTCACAAGAAAACCCAAAATCTTTCCAGGATCAATCAATCTCAGTCTCCTGCCAGGCTATTTTCTCCTCCATGTTAAAATGACACAGGTTCTTATGCAATAAACTACTCTGGGTTTTTTTAGGGCCAAATCTGTTGTGGTCCACTGGTCTTCAGACAGTCATGTAGCTCAAATTTCAGTTACAAAAATTAGATAACTAAAAAGGAGAGAGGAAAAACAATTAAAGTTCAGCACCTGTGCCAGAAAAATATAGAATATTTTTTAGAAATTATGTACTCTTAGAACGCCTTCAACACCGGGCACATCTCCATATGGGAGTGCAACGCATAACTTTGAACTGAAATTGAAAGGAAGATAATTTTCTGCAATCACAGAGCACATTTTACACTAGAAAATATGCAGTATTTCTTTGTGTGAATGCTGAGTACTTCATATATATTGCAAAATTCTAAATGTAATTATCTGTATTCATTTCTCTCTCTCTCCCTAATGCTATGAAAATAACAATTTATGCATGTCATTTACCCTATTTCCAGTCTTATTTATTCTGGCTTTAAGCTCCAGTGACTCTGTGCTTCCCTGTGTCATTTTTCTTTATCTCACAATACAGGATCACAGCATATTTCCAACACATATCTTTGTTTTCTCTGGTACCAAAGAATAAGTGAGGCTGGCAAGGACTTCGGCCCACCAGCACAGGTCACCCCACATCCCGAAGCAGGTCCAGATTGAGGGGGAGAACAGGCTATTCACAGCACAGTCCAGTTGTGACTTTAAATCCTCCAAGGACAGAGACAGCACAGTTTTCAGAGCTCATCTACCTAATGTCCTCACAAGATAAAAGTTTCTTCTTCTATCCGGACTGAAACTCTCTTGTCTCAATGTACACCTGTTGTGTCTTGCCCTGCCTCGTGTCTCCAGCCTGCCTTCATCCACGGATTGTCTTATGTCAGCTGTGGGGTCTATTAAGTGCATTGAAGCTGTCCTTTCTCCAGGCTAACCCAGCCCAGCTGCTCCATTCTCTTCTCAAATGGCCAGAACTCCAACCTCCACCCTCCCAGTGGGCCTCTGTTGAGCTCCCTTCCGTTTGTCCATGTCTTCCCTCTTGGGAAAATACAAGAAAAATTAGATAGAGCATCTAGATGATATCTGAGAAGTGCCACATAGCCATTCCCTTGATCTACAGGCTATGCCACAGTTCATATGGTCCAGGATGTTGCTGGCTGCCCTTTCTGCCAGCAAACACCATGAACTAATGTCCATCTTGCTGCCCACCTCCACCCCAGGGCCTTTCCCACAGAGCTGCTTCATGACACCTCCCTCTCCAGACAGTATTGTGTTGTGGTTGGAGCTGTTTTTTCCCCTGTAATCGGAAAAGCTTCTTGGCATTTAGAGAGCTTGAAATTTGTCCCTGCTGATTATAATACTCCTGGTGGTGCAGTTCAGCCTGTTTGGGCTCTGTCCATGAGTGTAATGACTTGTATTCCTGATTTGACATAATTTGAGGAGTTGAGAGTGTTCTCTGTCACGTCTTGCTCATCATTGATAGACATGTTAAAGAGGACAGGTCCTAGCGCAGATGCCTCTGGCAGTCCACCTGTCACAGGCATCCAGGTAAACTATGACCTGTTAATCACCTTCTGAGTCCCATAAATGATCCATTTGTTTGTCTAGTCATAGAGACTGTAACATCCCAATGGAAATATCATGGATGGCAGAATCAACATCTTGCTAGAGTCTATGCAAAAAACATCCACTCTTTTCCTGTATTCACAAATGTAATTGTTGTCATAGGAGACAACCAGGTTAGTTAAGCACAATTTACTCTTGGTAAATCCATGCTGGTGACTTCCGATCACCTGTTTAATTTCACGTGCCCAGAAATGTGCTCCAAGAGGACTCAGTCCATGATTTTTCCAGAAACTGAAACAAGGCTGACCATCCTGTAGCTGCTGTAGTTAATTTTTTTGGCCTTTTTTGAAGGAATCTTTCTCCAGTGAACATTGACCTCCTTTTCTTTCTCAAAGACCGTGAGAAGAAACTAAAACCAAATTGCCATTTTTAAAACTTTTCAAAGCTTGCACATTTGTCATTGAGTGAACATTTTATTTTTGTGAATAACAATAGAAACATTGAAATGACACACCTCCTCTGCAGATGGCCTAACATTTGATTTCAGCTGAAGTTGTATTCATTTTCATGGTACATAAATTCTTCTAGGTATGAATTACCAATATAAAGTCTCTGTCTAAAGAATATATCTCGGAAATCTTCAAGAGGATTATTGTGTTGGATTGCTGTCAAGTATACTGTAGCTTGTAAGATGTCAGTGGAAATTAGAGATGTATGGACATTAAAATATGAACAACCAACTTAGCTGAGGAATTTTTTAATGACTCAAAATTAGCCTACTCTTCACTCAAAGAAAATTTAGGCAGTATTTCAAGTGAACAGTCTAAAGATTATTCATATGAATTAACAGTGTAGGCCTGAGTACACAAATTTGCTAACTGCAATTATAAAAGACTAGTATTTAAATATGCTTCCTGAGAGTTTAGGAAGCATGTTTTAAAATGGTTTCTGTTACACTAATTACTGCAATTCATCTAAAGTTTAGTCAATTCATATTCTTTAAGTTACTGGTCTTCTCAAGAAGGTTGACACTGTATTTATCTGAAATGTTTAAAGTTACGGAAAGAAAACCAGCATGACATATACTAATAAGTTACTTCCCTACCTAGTCCCTTGTACATAATTTGTCTTTTAGATCAGTCCTTAGCTAGATATGTCTAGATGACTTTTAAATCCCATTCAGCTGCACAAGAAGATGACTTTGCACCGCTTTTTGTAAGCAGAAAAATTTATTCTCTCTTCTGCTTGTACTGTCAGCATAAAGCAATTTCTGTTTTATGGTCCCCTACTCAAAAACCTGAGAGTCTGGGAAACTAAGTAGGAGTAGGTTCATTTCTCGTGCATGAATTTTTGAGGTGCCTATGGAGCTCACTGGCAACACAAGAAAGCTCTAATACAATTCCACCCCTGCTGCTGGGTAGTGTTATTAAGTGAGGTTTGTGCTTTATTTTGCTTTATTAATGTGTGAAAAACATTTTTATTTATGCTTGTAGCACAAGTAGCGTATCTTACTGTTTCTACTGGCTTTTAAAAATAGTCATCTCCATGTAAAATCTTCTGTGGAAATCAGGTCAGCTTTATTTTTGATGTCCAAATCAGCACTGATGTGCTGGAGATAAAATCCTTCTTGTCCTTTATGCAAGTTCCTCCATACATGCATGTGTACTTCTTATTTGTATTTCTGTACTTTTTTCTAGTGTCCAACATGTTCTTAAGAGGAACTAGCTTGTTAAAAAAGTGGATCATATGTAATATGTAGTGGAATAAAATATAATTTGAATGAAAAAAATAGTAATGTTAAAACTGACTAAACTAATCAAATTATTACTGATACTATAAGTAGGTCCCTAGATATTTTTGGCATTTTATTATGTAGAGGATTTCAGTCCAGAGAGGGAATCTAATAGTCCTGGTCAGTAAAATCCAGCTCTCAACAGACGTCCTTATTCAGATGAGTTGCCCTGTACATCCTGAATAATTAGATGGTATATGGGTGGCTTGAACTTCATTGCTTGGTGCAAAGAGCTGACTAGCATCACTTCAGGTCATGTGAACTTAATTTGGCATCTGTAATGTAATGGAGGTTAGGCTTTTTGCACAATTCACTTGCCAGACTGACAACAGGGGATTCGCAGAGGTGATAGGGTTGAAAGCACTGCTGTATTACAGACTCACACTTTAAACCTAATTTGGAGACAGAATTTCACCTTTTCAACTCTTCCCTACATTCAGTCACAAAACACAATTGCTCAGACTTTATACATGCCATGACTTTGGCCCTGCAGACATAAGCAGAGATGTCAGAGTTGATCTAAAATGTGTATAACACTAGGCACTACTTAGGAAAATGTTTAAAAACAAGTAAAACTAAGTGCTGAGTATTCAGAAGTTGGATACCGTGTTAAATTGATGAGACAAAATGTGTTACAGAGTCGTGGGAAGCAAACGTTGGAAACAGCTGTAGATCTAATATTGCAGACTGTTCCTCTACCTGGACACCACAGAAAGAAATTAAAATAAGGGATGTTTCATTTTCCATCTTTGGTTTTACAGGTGAATATATTTATTCACATTTTTAATTTTGTACAGTAATCAAAAAAGGAAAGTGATCTCATAGTTGCATTCCCAATTTCTTGTTTGCTTTCTTGCTTCTACAAGAACAGAGATGTTTTTAGTGTTTCTTATGTCCTTCTCAATTCTTGACAGGTAAAGAATCATATGGTTTTAAAAATTAGAACATGCCAGACAAGAAAAGGTGATGAAAGAAGGAAAACAAAGTTAGATTGAGGAAAAAGAAGAGAGCCAGTGACCCAGAAATATAGCCTGATTTTATATATTAAAGAAAAACCAGGCAAAATAGATTTCCTACCAGAGACAAATTCTAAGACAGAAAATATATAAAAAAGAATAAAGACCAGGCATTACACTACAGACATTCCTGTACGTGATCAGCCCATTTTCTATCTTTCTGATGAAATTACAAATAAATGGTGTAATAATAGTGTCTTCTGTTAATGAAAATGCGTGGTATTTATTCTGGTTTACATTAGAAAAAGGCACTGGATGAAAAAAGGCTCTGTGGTTGGGTTCCATTTCACATCTCATCTTTATAATCCAACTGACTTATCTTGTGGCGTTAGATGGAACACAAATAGATACTAGAGGACAGAGAAAGAGGAGCAAATTGTGACATAATTTGACAGAAAAGTCTTATGATATTAAGTAAAAGAGTTTGAGTGCTTCATCTGAAAAAAATCCAATAAATCTTTTTTTGAATCTTTGATTTCTGCTTGTCCTAATTATGTATAAGTTCAACAAAACAAATTTTATATATATTTCCAAAGTTATAAACCCATTCCTTATTATAATAAAAAGGAAGCATTTTGAGCTTGAAAATATGATGCAAATTACTTCACTTAGCCCATAGCAAAACATTCTGCATCAAAGAGCTGTGCTAACTGAAGCAATAGACAATGTTTAAAAAGAAATAATGAATGCAGAAAATAAAGCTTGAATTTTAATACTCACAGCATGTGGAAACTTAGATAGTTTTATCTGTGGAGTTACATTCTTGTCCTTAAATCCAGATGAAACTTTAGTCTTTGATAATGATACAGTTCACAAACCTACAGTCCACAACTCTGGCAGATCTGGAAAAACAAACCAGAAACAATCAAATGTTGTCATTTTAATATGCTCAAATGGATGCAGTGGGCTTACTTTTGATATGGTACATTTGTATAAAAATTAGAAGACTTCCTAAAAGAATCACAAAATCATAGAATGGTTGAGGTTGGAAGGCACCTCTGGAGATCATCTGGTCCAATCCCTGTGCACAAGCAAGGCCACCTAAAGCTGATTGTCTAGGATGATGTCCAGATGGCTTTTGAATACCTCTAGGGAGGGTGACTTCAAAACCTCTCAGTGCAACCTGCATCAATGTTCGGTCACCATAACAGTAAAAATGCATTTTCTGATGTTCAGAGGGAACCTGTGGGTGTGTGCCCATTGCCTCTCATCCTGTCAGTGGGCACCACTGAAAGGAGGCTGGTTTTGTCCTTCTTTCACTCTCCCTTCAGGAATTTGTGTACATTCATGAGATCCTCCTTGAGCTTTCTTTTATCTAGGCTGAACCATCCCAGCTCTCTCAGCCTTGCCTTGTTAGAGAGATATTCCAGTCCCTTAAGCATATTTGCGGCCTTTTTTTGAACTGTCTCCACTATGTCCACATCTCACTTGTACTGACAAGCCCAGAACTGGACAGCACCCCAGGTGTGGCCTCACCAGTGCTGAGCAGAGAGGCAGGATCACCGTCCTCCACCTGCTGTCAGTACTTTGTCCAATGCAGCCCAGGATGCAACTCTCCTTCTTCACAGCAAGAACATATTGCTGGGACATGTTCAACTTATGCCCACCAGGACTCCCAGGGTCTTTTCTGCCAAATTGCTTTCCAGATGGGTGGCCCCCATCATTGGTGGCTGGGTTTTTTTCTCGTCAGGTGCAGGACTTTGCACTTTCCCTTGTTAACCTTCCTGAGGTTCATATCAGCCCATTTCTGTTCCTGAAGGAGAACTCAGAAACTGCTGCACAAATGGCTGACTCACTTTACTGCCTCTATTGCTGTGCTATTACAGAGATACCTCAGAATAACATGCTACACACACAGGATATTTGAATTGTCGCAGCACCATCCACAGGCTGGTGAGTTCTGATTAGAAACAGGCTCTCACCTTTGCTGCATGTTCTGTCTAATGTGTCTATCCTGCTTCGGAGTGTACTGTGTAGGCATACATGATTTCTCAGTGCTGGGTTATAGTCCTGCACAGTAATTCTATCACTGTGGAATGATATTGTGTGCAGATTACCTAAAAGATTATCACCTGCTTTCTATGTTCATTCAACTTTCATTCAGCTCTCAAACAATCACTAAGAATAACCAGTTACTAATTGTAGGGAGCAATTCAATTATCTCTCTTTTCTTTTTTTAAGGGAAAGAACAAATATCTATCATATTTTTCATGGTTTTTTCCTTTTGTTTGTGTATTTTGTATTTAAAAATGATTATGAAAAACATTATAGATAATATATGTGAGGTTATGAATATACGCAGCTATTTAGATTTAAGACTTGCAACAGTTTTTTGAAGTTAGCCCACCTGCTTCTTAAAGGTGTGAGAAGGGCTTCTGGAGGATTTGGTTCCTCATTTGTATATCTAATTTTATCTAGTAAACATAAGCCTCTGTGTTGGTTTTGCAGGGCCTGGATTTTGGTAGTGGGAGGGCCACAGAGGTGGCTTCTGTGAGAAGCTGCTGGAAGCTTCCACCATGTCCAGCAGAGCCAATCCCTGATGGCTCCCAGGATGGACGTGCCGTTGGCCAAGGCTGGGCCAATTAGAGATGATGGTAACTCCTCTGTGATAACAGATTTAAGAAGAAATCACAACAAAGTTAGGGGCATAGTTGTAATTTTCCAGCTGGAGAAGAGTGGGAGTGAGAATATGTGAGAGAAACAACAATGGAGGCACCAAGGTTAGTGCAGAAGGAGGGGCAGGAGGTGCTCCAGGCGCCGGAGCCGAGATGTCCCTGCAGCCCGTGGTGAGGCCCATGGTGAGGCAGCTGTGCCCCTGCAGCCCATGGAGGGCCACGGGGGATGCAGAGATCCACTCGCAGCCCGTGGGGGAGGTGCCCACGCTGGAACAGGTGGATACCAGGATGTAGGGATCCAGCGTGAGTCCCATGGACAGAGAGGCCTTGCTTCCAGCCTGGAGCAGCCTGTCCTTGGAGGACTGCACCCCGTGGCAGAGTGACCCACGCCGCAGCAGTTTTGGGAGGACTGTCTGCCCGTGGGATGGACTCACACTGCAGCAGTTTTGGGAGGGCTGCTGCTCGTGAGATTGGACCCACACTGGAGGAGTTTGTGGAGAACTGTCTCCTGTGGGAGGGACCCCACAGTGCAGCAGGGAAACGACTCCTCTCCCTGAGCAGCTGAAAGAAAATCTTGGGTGATTTACTGACCAAAACCCCCATCCTGTCTCCCTGCACCGTCAGTGGGAAGGAGGGAGGGGTTCGGGGGAGACAGGGGTGTTCTTAAGTGCTTATTTTAATTCTCGTTCTCCTACTCTGATCTTATTAGTAATAAACTCACTTTGTATCATTAAGTTGAGCCTGTTTTTCCCTTGAAGTGTTTTCTCCTGGTCCTTATCTCAACTCATGAACCATTTGTTAAATTTTCTCTCCTCTGTCCAGTTGCAGAGCAGAGGAGAGTGAGTGAGTGGGCTTTTCATGGGTGCCTGGCGTTTGGCCAGTTTCAAACCATGACAGCATCTAATTACAAAAATAAACATGAGAAAAATTGTAAAGGGCTTTAGTCCATTCTAAAATGTTTCCTTTTATTACTATTTCTACAGTAACAAGAAAAACTGTTGCTTATATATCATCCCCGCTTAGATCGACTAATATATTGCATTGTTTTGTTTACACAACTTGGTCAGTAGTTCTTGTTCAAATTTCCTGTTTCCAGCCTTCTGTAACTGTTTGTCTAAACTCAGTTTTCATTTTATTTAAAGGTCTTTATTTTCTACTTAGATAACAGCAATGATTTCAGTGGAACTTATAATTATGGACTGATTTACACTAAACACACACATGTACAGGACTGTAACATTGGTCTCTTTTTAAAAAGACGTTTATTTATTTCAACAAAATTAGTAATTCATGTACTTTGTTTTCATTTCCTAAATTATTGCTATAGTTTAAAATATTTATTTAAATTGGTGAAGTTTGAGAGACAAAATCTTCCATAGAAACAGGTCCCACTAAGAAGTGTGTTTTAAGTTTATTTTTGTAAACTGGAAAAAAAGACAGAGGATTTATTTGTTCTAATTTTCCAAATTATGCAGGTAGTAAAGCTTCTGAATGAGCTCCTAGACGCTGTCAAATGGTTTGAATGAGTTTTGGTTCAATATTCCTCCAGAAGCCTGCAAAGACAACCAGGAAAATGAGTCTCTCTCCTTCACAACATACAATGTGTTAGGGGAGAGCATTCAGGTAAAAGTACTTCTTGGTTATAGAATAATCCTGTTGCAAGCCTGAATGGTTTTTACATTCTTAATGAATGGACTCACTGTCCTTCTCTTACAGCCTTTATCATAAACGGACCTTTTTTTTCCATCCTCTTGCTACTCAAGTAAGAAAGAGAAAAATTCTTTATAAAAAACATAAAGAAAAATTAAATCTAACAAAATTGTGGAGACAGATGTTAATGGTGTCCTAATCCCGTTTTCATATAAGCACTGTAACATACTTTTCACTTCTGTAATAATCAAATGCTCCTTCTCAAGTTATTTATTCTGTCCTAAAACCTTAAAAGCTTTTGGATGTGATATGTTTCACCCTTTTTTTCACTTAGAAGAGTTAGTGCGTCTCAACAAGTAAGCACTGGCTGTACTCTGATATGGCTGATAATTTTTCTTTGCTCTTCTTTGTATTACTCCATGTTTTTGTGTGCTCATAGGAAACTCCACCCTTTTAAAAGTACTCTTTCTTAGAGAAAGGTAATGAGATAAACACTGTCTTCAGATAGTGTCTACAAAAAGAGGGGGAAGAGTAGCCATTACCTGAGGTGAACTTTTAGTTTTATTACCACACACAGAGATGAATCTTATTACTGCTGAACTTTAGATGCTTTTTAAAATAGCTTAGAAGTCATAGATATGAAATATACAGCACTACATTGTTTAACTACACTGCTGGTAAAAAACCTGTCCAGATAAAGTACACCATTTTTTGCAGAAGACTCATACTTTTATTCAGGTATCACTTTTCAAAGAAAAATTTTGGAACCTTTGAGGTATCAGCCTGAATTTAAGATCAGTAAATCAGCAACTTATGTTTATTTATTTGTTTAATTCAATTAACATTCCCTCAGAAAAAAATAAAGTAACTTCTAGAGGCAAAATTATTATTCTGTTGGACCAAAGTAAATAACTACCTCTATCTTTATGAAGGTTATAATTGTCAATAATTATATCTATTACTATCTATAATTATCTTTAGAGAGGTTAGGGTTATGAGAAAAGCTACAAAACTGGGTCAAAGAGTCTTTGAAGCAAAAATTGACAATATATTCCTGTGATGGCTTATGTCTTCTATAGCAACAGCCTTTCTAAAATGTAGTCAAGGTTTGCCTGTAATCTCAGGCTGATATTCACTGACCTGGTGATGCAAAGTAGTTGTAAACCTGCACAGAAAAAAAAATTAAGTCAGAGTGAACTACATTTTGACACCTTTAACCATAGCAAATAGTTACCTACTCCGGGGTGGTTTAACTTAATTCAACAGACTTCATACCAGTCATACATGCCTGTTTTCTGCTGGTGTGCCTCTTGTGCAAAGTGCTTCCTAGGCAAAGTGAGAGCAGTTGATATCTGCTTTGCAGAGGTAGAAACCACTGCACAAGAGAATCAAGTCCTTAGTAGACATGTGCAAATCAAAATGTCCAAAGCAATTAGCTGCAACTCATACCACAGGGATTGTTGTGACTTCTGTGAATTTTGGCTCAATTTTAAGAAAGAATAAATAAAACTGAATAAAGTATATCTAAATATACTTTGAAAACTATGCTGTTTAAGCATTTTCTGTTACAAATTTCAAAAACCAGTCTTGTGCATATCAGATATTTGGGTGACATTTCTGTTTGTATTCTCTCTTCATCATGTTCTAAGTAAGCTGATGAAGGCTACAGACTGGCAAGTGTTCCAAAAACTAGAGAAAGCAGATAACTAAAATTACCAGGAAACCTTGATTCAAATACAGGACTACTTGTTAGAAGATTTCTCTCAAACTTCTTCTCGTAAGAAAACTAAAAAATTACTGTAAGCAGAACTTGGTGACACTTCTAGTTACTTAATGTGTAAGTTTCATGGAGCATAAATTTTTTAATACCTTTTTTGCCCTGTTTCTTACTTTGTATAATTTATTAATAATATACTGCAAGTTTTACAAAACTAAATGCATCAAAGAGAAGGAACAGAGGAGTCTGGCACAGCATCTCCAGGGAATCTGGAATTAAACTCCAGTGGGGCATTTCAAGACTCCCACATTCCCCTCTAGGAAGAAGATTTCTAAAGCACCAGATTCAAATGCACTATATTTTAAAGTATAGTACTACAGTATTAATTTTAATTTCTTTTATTTCCAACCCTGGCAAGCCTATCAGATTACACTGTAAACAGCTGCATTGTGCCAACATTCTTAAAAGGAAATCCTGTTTCTTGTCTGATATGAACAACTTTATTAACATTATTCTTCTCTTGTTTAATTTCTGCAAGGCAATACCACAGTGAGTTGGAGACAATTGCAAGTCATGATTAAGAGTATTATTCACTATTCCCTCAGAAATGCTTCTGATTGTTACCAAACACAAATGAATTATGTCATAGACAAGATGAAGAGTATTTTAATTCTTCATTCTAAGCAATGAAATAACTGTGAAGCCCTGTAAGGAGCATAGACAAATCTTTCATCAGGAATGTATAAAAAAATGTATATTTAAGTCAGTGCAGTTTACTAATGTTGACACTTCAAGGTCAAAGTTCTTTCGAGTAGAGACAGATTTTGCAAAACACAAACATATGAATGAACATAAAAATTTTAATTGAAAACCTAAGAATAAATTTCTAAGTCAGAGTACAGAAACTACACATACAGTTACAATAAATAATGAGAAGTTTTGTGTTGGTTTTCTGAGTATTTTAAGTATTAGCACCACATCTGATTTTCTTATTGAAGTATCAAAAAATATTATCTTCATTCTATTTCAAGAATATCTGCAGTTTTACCATGTTAAAGGATATTTTTATGCGTTTCTTGAAACTTGTTGAAGCCTTACAAGTTCCCTCAAAATGTCACATGAAGGCTAGGAATGCCTAAATGGTGTATCTCCTACCAGCCGACAGTTAGATCTTTTATCAGCTGAGATAAGTACTACCTTTCACATTACATCTTGGCATTCATTTCTCTGACCTTTTTATTAAATATCATATAAAAATTACTTCTCTGGTCAATGGAGATGAACAATTGAGGCATAAATCTGAAAGTGACAAATCATTTGAGAGGGCCTCTCTCTCTCCAGCGCCTATAGAGGGAGCCTGGCTGCCACATTTTTAAAATTCTGTAATTAGGTGACATGAAGTCCCATCCTTCATATGACAGCATGATATATGACTACTGATAGTTTACAAACAGTTAAGCAAATAACTTCATATCTCTGCATTCCATATAATATGTGATATACAACATAAAAATAAGGAACTTTTCCAAGAAACATTGCATGTTATTAGGAAAATAACAACAAAAAAAGTGTATATAAGATTGTTTTAAGGTCATGCTAAATGGTTCATGAGTTAAGCATGCATTTTAGCTGTGCTTAACTTTGCATTTGTCATTAGCTGTTGATTAATGTAACACAATAAGTCAATGAGAAAACTGTAGAGTAACAAGGTCTGGGAACACCCGCCATTGCGCATTACACCAGAAAGTTCGGCTGAAAAGACTTTTTTCCAGACAACTGGAAAAATAATTTTTAGTGTATAGCAATAACAAGGAGATAAGTAATATCAACATGGTTTGTCAAGAACAAATTATGTCAGGTTGATTTAATTTCCTTTCACGACAAGGCAATAAATTCTTTTTAGGTAGAGAAGAAACAGTTGTCACATATTTTGAATTTCAGACCTATTCTGTGTTAAGCCTTGTAAGCAAGTGAAGGAAATAGAGAAGAGTTGTTAATTATTCTCTAGAAAGAATGTATTGACTGATGCTACCCAAGGTTCTGTCTTGTGTCTCATTTTGCTGGCTTTATCTCTGATTTGCTTTCTGTTGTACTAAATTTCTTGATAAAGGCAGATTAGGAAGGACAGTAGCAATGCTGGAGGACAGGATTGCAATTGAGGTCTTAACAGATGTAAGAAAAAGACTGGAAACAAAGATTAATAGATGATTCAGTCAAAATAGATGCAAAATTCCCCCCTTTTTTTCACTGTAAATGCAAATGGACATCAGCTGTAGAATGTCTCAACAAATGAGGAACACTTGATGTCACTGGTATTAATTAGCCAGAAGGAGAAAAGCTTGAAGTGAAATGATGCTGGTGAAGGGTCTAGAAAATATGTCCCATGAGGAATGGCTGAGGAAACTGTGGTTGTTTAGTATGGAGGATGCTCAGAGAGGACCTCATTGCTCTCTACAACCATCTGAAAGGAGGTTGTAGTGAGGTGGAGGATGGTCTCTTCTGCCACGTCTCAAGTGAAAGGACAAGAGGAAATGTCCTTAAGTTGTGCCAGGAGAAGTTCAGATTAGATATTAGGAAAAAAATTCACTGAAATAGTGGTTAGGCATTTTTGTGGTGGCTAAGCCTGCAGCTGGGGATGCTGCAGAGTTTGGGCCAGCCACAGGAGTTACTGAGGAGCCAGTGGGGCCAGAGGGCCCAAGTGCAGTAGAACACTGCTGGAGGGACGGCTCTGAGGTCTGGTATCTCCCCCTGGGTTGTGGTGAAGGAGAAGGTCTCCCCATCAGGCTTTGCCAGGTTATGTTAATCTACCCCTGTTTGGTTGGCCTGTAGGCCTGTCACTCCTTGTTCCCTTATAAGGTTCTGTTCTAGATTGTTCTCCCTTACTCGGCATCCCATTTATTCCTGTCCCCTGCTCCTCCCCTCGCTTGCACCTATTGGTTGAAGCTGTATTACCCCGCCTTCTCTCCTCCCCCTGGCCCTAAACCCATTGGTCCCTGATGCTCTCTCCACCCCTTGTCTGTGTGGTATATAACCCTAAACCCTCCATTGTTCTGGGTTCTCCTTCCCTGGACTATTCATGCAATACACCTATTTTGTGGAACACCATAAGGAGAACCCCTCTGACTCTTTGCCTCCGGCTAAGTACACTTTTGTGTGTGTGTGCGCGCACCGCCGAACGTGTCAAGGCACCGCCGAATGCGAGGCGCTTTTGGGAAGGCTCCTGCACCCTTTATCCCCAGCTAAAACAAGGCATTGGAATAAATTGCCCAGGGAGGTGGTGGAGTCACCTTCTCTGGAAGAGTTCAAGTCATCTCAGTGTTCCACTTGGGGATATGGTTTAGAAGTGATTATGGTGGTGCTGAGTTGACAGTTGGAGTAGATGATCTTGAAGGTCTCTTCCAAGATGACGATTCTGTGAGTCTGTGAAACATGGGAAAACTTTTTGGATATTCACAAAGGAGGGGCTGGGTATTGCACAGGTCTGTGGTTACCTGTTGCCAGTTATGGTTTTCACTGGCTGCCAAACTGGTCAGTCTAACGCTGCAATGGGGGGCACATCACTGGAACTTCCAAAGGGTTCTTAGGCCCAAAGTTTCAAGAGAGAAGTCTGCTGATAAAAATTATCTCCATAGTGATTTAGTGGAAAGTGTACATGTCCATGGCAGAGATATTTGAACTAAGTGAACTTTTAGGTCCCTTCCAACCCAAACCATTCTGTGATTATTGCATATGTTTACTGGTGATATTACAAAAAATATAGATCAACAACAGAGAAACTCAAAGGAGAAGAAGAAGAAAGAGAAGCAGGAAAAGGAGGACAAGAAGAAGACAACAAATGAGTAACTTTTCAGTTCTAGAAAGGAATAACTTTCCAGTCATAAGAATAATGATGCCTGGGAAATTCATGGGACCTAGTTGGTCATGGAGGAGTTGACAAGATCTTGTTTTATTTTTTTTCCTAATTTTATGTGATAACGTGACTCCTTAATTTGGATGTCAAACTTTATGAGCCACATTTCTTACTTGTTGCTTATAATGAAAATGGAGTTGTGCATCTTGCCCAAATATAACTTAAGTGGTGAAAGGAAGTCTTCAGATTTTAAACTGTGCTAATGAGGTGATCTGTCTGTTTTGTGCTGCTTAAAGTTGAATAGTTAAATCCAGGGCAGATACACTGTAGCATCTTGTATTACTATTACTATGGAGAGTCATGTTTGCCTTCCACTGTATTGGAATATGTGATAACCTATAGCACTTCCTTTTAAATGTTAATCTTGGAGAAAAGGAGTATCTTTTTGGCTCTACTTTAACAAAGACTATTTCTAAATTGAACATAAACACAGTTTAAAATGGAAGTGTGTGCTGGTTTGACTGTAAACCAGCAGGGGAAAATTAATCCCACACAAAATACCTTGAGAGATTTTAGGTCAAAATTACAATTTTAATAAAAAGGTTAAAATAAATGCAGGAATACAGAAACACCAGCCTAAACAAACCGACAGAGTCTCGGTACAACCTGACACCTTGTTGACCAGGGTGGTAGCTGTGTGGTCCAGTTAGGCACTGGTCCTGTAGAAAGGCCTGGCAGTCCGGTCCCTGTAGTTCAGTCCAGTAGAGCAGTGGAGTGGAGTGCAGTCCAGTCGAGTGGAGTCCAGTCGAGTCCAGTCCCGAGGAGTGGAGTAGCTGAGTCCAATTCTGAGGAGTGGAGTGGAGTCCAGTCGAGTCGAGAGTGATTTCTCCCATCCCAAACCCTTGTTTTATGGTGTGTTTCTTGGCTGCCACCTCCCTCAGGGGCGGGGACTTCCACAATGGAAGAAGATTTTCCCAATGTTCTGTTGGTGGTTTCGGCAATGAGCTCGAATGAGTCTCATAGTTTCTGAGCTCAGATGAGTCTCATGGTTTCTGATATTCTATTTCAGCAAGCTCGGATGATTCTCATGGTTTCTGACATTCTATTTTTACCAAGTCCAAAATCGGGCCATTAATCAAGATAGGATGGGTGGTGTAATGGGCCATTAATCAGGATGGGTGGTGTAATGGGCCATTAGCTGAGATTAGATAATCAGGATGGGTGGTGCTTGCTGTCGGCCAGAGCGCTTATCTCAGTTGAGATAAGGAGTTCCTCAGGGACCAGGTGTGTAACTGTGAATTTATCCAGCTTTTGTGGGTGGTAATAGAATATACGGCTAACCCAGGACAAAACATCAGGAAAGCTTCCTTCTTTTTTGAAGTTAATCCTACCCATAATTATGTTGGTAATAATGTGATGTGGACTTTGACAGCAGTACAATTAGACCTATTATTTGTTATTTCTGAAGATAATTTAATAGGGGTAATATACAACTGAAAACAACTGATGCTGTGGCAGTACCATCATTAACAAATGTAAAGTCCATGGTCTCAAACCTGGCACAAGGTTGGCTCTTACAAGCTGTGTTGGTTTTGCAGGGCCTGGTTTTTGGTAGTGGGGGGCCACAGAGGTGGCTTCTGTGAGAAGCTGCTGGAAGCTTCCTCCATGTCCAGCAGAGCCAAGCTCTGATGGCTCCAAGGATGGACGTGCCGCTGGCCAAGGCTGGGCCAATTAGAGATGATGGTAATGCCTCTGTAATAACAGATTTAAGAAGAAATCACAACAAAGTTGTGGCAGTTCTAAATTTCCATCTAGAGAAGAGTGGGAGTGAGAATATGTGAGAGAAACAACAATGGAGGCATCAAGGTCAGTGCAGAAGGAGGGGGAGGAGGTGCTGCAGGCGCCAGAGCCAAGATGTCCCTGCAGCCCGTGGTGACGACCATGGTGAAGCAGTTGTCCCCCTGCAGCCCATGGGGGTCCACGGGGGATGCAGAGATCCACTCGCAGCCCGTGGGGAGGTGCCCATGACAGAGCAGGTGGATACCAGGATGCTGTGATCCAGCGTGAGTCCCATGGAGAGAGAGGCCTTGCTTCCAGGCTGGAGCAGCTGTCCTTGGAGGACTGCACCCCGTGGCAGANTCTGATCTTGTTAGTAATAAATTCACTTTGTATCATTAAGTAGAGCCTGTTTTTCCCTTGAAGTGTTTTCTCCTGGTCCTTATCTCAACTCATTAACCCTTTGTTAAATTTTCTCTCCTCTGTCCAGTTGCAGAGCAGAGGAGAGTGAGTGAGTGGGCTTGTCATGGGTGCCTGCCATTTGGCCAGTGTCAAACCACAACACAAGCACATGCAGTACGGGTTTAAAAGGTATCATACACACATATCTATGAGTAGATTTTGTTGTAAACAAAGAAGAATTTCTTCTCTTTTAGGAAACAAAGTGTTTATTAGGAATTTATTCTATGCATTCTCTTAAAATAAGCATGATAACTCCAGAGCTTTATGGCAATACGACATGTTTCAGAAAAAGATTCATAATTTTGCTATCTGGTGGTTTAAAATGTCTGCCAAGATAGTGCCCCTACCTCTTAGAGCTGTGAAAATGTTACTGCAGATTTTAGTTCTGATAGTAGCTTTACCAAGTGTTCACAACACTTTCTTAAATATAGTGTTGCATTTCAACAAATAATTAAAATATGGAAAACTTACAGAATAGCCTATTTTATACTCTTTCTGGTACACCTCCCTAATTCCACAGAATCTGCATTGTGCTGACTAACTAAATGTGATTGACTGAACAGAATAAAATGTGATATTGAAATGTTTTGTGTGAGCAAGCTGACTGAAGTGGGAAAGACAGCTAATATTTCTCTCTCGCTGTGTTACAATAAGCATCCAGAAAGCAGATATGGCCACTTAATTGGCAACCATGCAAATAAGTACCTAAGGTGAAACCTTTGTGATTTCATTTACTCATCTTTGCAAAGTTACATGTTTCAATCAATAGATCAAGTTTATTGTTTATGCCTGGTGATTTCAATACAAAATTATGTCCAGAAAAAGTCAGAACTTATTTTTAAAGGATTATAATTATATTTTTTTTGTCCTAAATCTGATAAGGGTAAGAAACTTAGGACCTATCAATATTGCACTTATTTTACTATACCTTAATGTTCATCTCCAGAAACAGTTCGTTTTCTATTAGACTGAAACACAAAAATCATAATAGTTTTCTGCTGAATAAATAATAACAAATTATGAATATATGAATATGTAGATATTTATATGCTCTGGTACCAAAGGGAAGTAAACTTCTACATTAATTGCAAACGGTAAACATGTTTGTTGCTATATTATGTTGCTGAGCATTTGAAACCTGGACCTATGTAATCTAATAGCTGTTTGAAAAGAAAACAGAATAAGTTAGTTTTATTTTGTCACTTCTTTGCTTTACATCAGATTTTTCAAACTTTGGGTCAAAGACTATCTCTCTGGGATGTATTTATTCTGTTGCTTTCTTACATTTTGTGCTTTCTTTGTATCACTAAGAATAAAGAAGACTCAAAACAATTAAAAATATAGAGGAAATATATGTAAATGTAAAGAAGATTATTTATTGGTGACGTAGCAGTAGAAAAGTTCTATGTACAGCAAATTTTGAGAAAAAAACAAAACTAAAAGAGAACCAAGTCTTAAATATAAGTAGAGCTCAAAACCTACAGCACTGTTGAAAACTGATTCAAACAATGCAAAGTACTAAGCTGGAGGTTGATTTTGTGTGTTTAATTCTATGTACTCTAAGTACTCCCAGGAAAGTCTACTTGGAGTCCTTGAAGCACGTGCATAAATCTCCACTATAGCAGGGCTCAAAAATCAATGTACCTAATCATTTCATATTGAGAAAATACTGGCATAAAAATATAAAGCACTTCATCTGTTAAAATTTGAGGCATCTATTCTCTTGACTAAAAATGACTACTTATAGTGTCACGTGTCTCCAGTAGATGGAAGTAATCTCCTTGATCATTACGTAGCTAGCAGAGAACGCATTTTAAAGCTTCTTTTATTGATTTCTTTCTGGTTAGTTTTCTCTACTATTTTAGAAAGTAGAAGGAAGCAACATGTCTGTCGTCTTTGTGAAAACAGTGACAGCTTCAATATTTTGCAAAAACGGAAGGGATGGATGTGGTGGTTTAGCAATGCTTTACTTTGTCTATGAAAAGCTCAGTGAACTGTTTATGTTCAGAAGAAAGAAAATATGAAGAAATGTCAGAAAAACTAATGATAATCATTGAATGTCATCTTTCTGTCTTTTAAAAAGGAACTCTGACTATTATTTAGACAATGTTTGGTTGGGGTTTTTTTTTCATTTTTGTTTAAATCAGTAAGGAAGAGATTATACTTGTACATTAAAATAGTTTATGGTAATGGCCTAAACTTGCCACAGATTTTTGCAGTTGTTTAAGCATATAGAACTCTCAATACGCTGAATGGTGAATGATCTTCAGGGGCGTTCATATGTGTGGGCTGTGTATCTCTGGGGATCAAACACCTCTGATTATTGAGTTCAAGCTCTGAAATGCAGTGTTGGTTTTGCAGGGCCTGGTTTTTGGTAACAGGGAGGCCACAGAGGTGGCTTCTGTGAGAAGCTGCTGGAAGCTTCCACCATGTCCAGCAGAGCCAATCCCTGATGGCTCCAAGGATGGACGTGCTGCTGGCCAAGGCTGGGCCAATTAGAGGTGATGGTAATGCCTCTGTGATAACAGATTTAAGAAGAAATCATAACAAAGTTTGTGGCGCAGCTGTAATTTTCCAGCTGGAGAAGAGTGGGAGTGAGAACATGTGAGAGAAACAACAATGAAGGCACCAAGGTCAGTGCAGAAGGAGGGGGAGGAGGTGCTGCAGGCACCGGAGCCAAGATGTCCCTGCAGCCCGTGGTGAGGACCATGGTGAGGCAGCTGTGCCCCTGCAGCCCATGGAGGGCCACGGGGGATGCAGAGATCCACTTACAGCCTGTGGGGGAGGTGCCCATGCCAGAGCGGGTGGATACCAGGACACTGTGATCCAGCGTGAGTCCCATGGAGAGAGAGGCCTTGCTTCCAGCCTGGAGCAGCCTGTCCTTGGAGGACTGCAGCCCGTGGCAGAGNTTGATGGGAAGGAGGGAGGGGTTCTGGGGAGAAAAGGGTGTCTGTAAGGGCTTATTTTACTTCTCATTCTTTTACTCTGATCTTGTCAGTAGTAAATTCACCTTATATCATTAAGTTGAGCCTGTTTTGCCCTTGTAGTGTTTTTTTTTCTCCTGGTCCTTATCTCAACTCATGAACCATTTGTTAAATTCTCTCTTCTCTGTCCAGTTGCAGAGCAGAGGAGCGTGAGTGAGCAGGCCTTTTGTGGGTGCCTGGCATTTACCAAGTGTCAAACTACGACAATTTCTAAAAGAAAATTAAAGTAAAGTATCAGCATTGCTATAGTCGAGCATGAAAACATCTCTCTGTACCAAGGTCAAGTCTCTTTTCTAATCAGATATTAACATATTCATTCATACTCTCTTGAAATCTCTTGTCCCTCAGGAATTGCAGGATAGGCTTAGTGACCCTTAATTATGGTCACGGAGTAAAAATTTCATTAATGAGATAGTGCCCTTTGGCTCACATAGAGAGCAAAAACAGAAGCAAAAAAACCCAAAACCCACAAAAAATGATTAAAAAAGAAACAAAACAAATCTCAACACAAACAAACAAAAAAATGCCTCTAAGCCTCTCCAAATGCAATTAATTTAAACCCAACATTTTCACTATTTGGGAATACATATATCAGTCTAAGGCTGCAGTTGTCCCTCCCAAGTTCAGTTTTCTTCTGATTTTGTTTATTTGAAGATCAAGGAATGATGTGATTTAAGGCAGAAAGGAAAAAGACACATTGTCGTGACCCCAAACAAATGCTGGGAAGTTAGACAAGAAGTATAGTGGGGCCATAAACTTCTGTTTCATTCTAACAGAATTTGAGAAACCATTGGATAGACTATGGACTAACAAGATTTTATAGTGTTAAATATTATCTTCAGTGTAAGGGAACAGGGGATGAAAAATATAACACACATGGTACTGTTGCTATGAAAACTAAGTTTTTGAGTTTGTGGCTTACACAGACTGTTTAAAAGTGTTTACAAGGTTTGCATTACAACAGAATACATCGTAGTCTGTCCATGAGTGGCCATTTGTCATATTTCCAGAGTATTATGCATTGTCAGTTCATCATAGAATCATAGAATGGTTTGGGTTGGAAAGGATCTTAAAGATCATCTGATTCCAACACACTGTCACGGACAGGGACACTTTTCACTAGACCCTATCACTAGACACTTTTTGCTAGACACTTTCACTCAGAGCTCTATCCAGGCTGGCCTTGAACACTCCCAGGAATGGGACATGCATAACTTCTCTGGGCATCCATGTTCCTCATGGTCAAGCATCTTGTCCTAATATCTAATCTAAACCTACCTTCTTTAACTTTGAAGCCATTCTCCCTTGTCCTGTCGCTACATGCTCTTGTAAATAGACTCTCTCCATCTTTCTTGTAGGCTCCCTTCAGATACTGGAAAGCTGCAACTAGGTCACCACAAAGCCTTCTCTTTTCCAGGCTGAATAAATCCAATTATTTTATATTTCCTTGTAGGAGGAATATTCCATCCCTCTAATCATCTTGGTAGCCTCCTCTAGACTTGTTCCAAATGGTCCATGTCCTTGCTGTGCTGGGGACCCCAGAGCTGGATGCAGCACCCCAGGTGGGGTGTCACCAGAGCAGAGGGGCAGAATCACCTCCCTTGCCCTGCTGGCCACAGTGCTTTGGATGCAGCCCAGGATACAAGTGGCTTTCTGGGCTGCAAGTACACATTGCTGGGTCGTGTCCAGCCTCTCATCCACCAGCACCCCTAAATCCTTCTCAGCAGGGCTGTGTTGATAACAGCAGCTGTCCTGACCCAGGTGCATCACTTTGCACTTGGTCTTTTCAAACCTCATGATGTTCCCATGGACCCACTTCTCAAGCTTCTCCAGCTCTCACTGGATGACATCCCATTCTTCAGGTGTGTCAACAGCATGAATCAGTTTGGTGTCATCTGCAAATTCACTGAGGGTGCACTTGATCCCTTTGTCTACATTATTAATGAAGATGAAAGGAGAGAATTCAGTTTAGACTGATACATGTATATTAACTCTATTACTGTCTAATTGCAAGTGGTAGGAGTGTTGTTAAATCTAGCATGCAGAAGAGGCAGTTAAGATGTCAATAAAGGTATATTTTATACCTTTTTATATATATTCATATAAACGCACACGTAAAGTGTAAGGACACAAGGAAACTTGTGTATAAGGACACTTTTATTCTAGCAGAGTATTCACCAGTCATTTAAAACTTTTTAAAATTTGGGGTTTACTAAATTACTACAACTACCTATAAAAAGATATTTGTTGAGTAGAAATTTCATGGATATTTTTTCAGCATTTTTTACACTGAATTTTAATGTCCATATAAACACAGCTTGATATATATTATGCAGTTATCATCATTTAGTGTATTCTAATAGAATAGAATATTATATATTTATTCAGAAAACCTGAATAAAAAATGCATCTTGTTTAAACACCCAACTGCTATTGACCAATGGCCACAGTATTGAGAGGAAAATATAGTGCAGGCAACATCATTCTTGGTTCTTTTTGATGCTTCAATTCTAACTGTTGTTAAAGCTTGAGTAAGCAGTTTTAACTTCTCTTGACCGTAAGCAGTTGTTTCTCATGGAACAACATGTTGCCTGGGGCCATTAAGTGAGGCCACTGATTGATGAAAGCAGACCTTCTTTTGATTAGCAAGAGGGAAAACTAAAATTATCAAAAAGAAAACACAGAGTTGTAAAAATTTGAGTCAATGTTTTAATGAGTATATAAGAAAAGAAATGGACTTTCAGGAACAACGCAATGCATAATTTATCCAGAAAATTTTTCTCATCAGTGACAATTTTACTTTTTCCAGGACACGTGTTCAAGCTGTTCTGTTTCAGTCATCTTTGATGAGCAATTCTCAGTTATTCAGTCTCAAGAATGGGAATTAAACTCCTTGATCCTGCAGGTTGCTTCAAGTGGATGATGACATAAGTACCAATTGGGGTACATGTTTTTTTAATGTGTATACGTTTGCTTATACAAACAGGCCGTAATGAAGAACTAAATATTGGATAGATAACTATGTAAGGAGAAAATAAAACTGATAAACTCCCAAAAGAGACAATTTCATACCTGATATATTGGGTTTTAAATTTTAAAAACACATACCCCTACAGATCATTCAGGAACTATTGGTTTTCAGTTATTACAAAATATGTAGTAAATCAGTAATAAAAAGGGATACATTCAACTAGATTGAGTAAATACTAATTCTTTCACATTGGAGAAAACAGTACAGGGACAGAATTTTTTTATATGATGTGGGCATTCATAACTTGCTGAAATATGTATTTGCATATAATGTACATGTGCACTGGATCTGATTATGAATTGTCTTGAAGAACTGAAGAAGCACTGGGATTTGAATGCTTCTAGAAATCTAGTCTGTTGAGAATTAACTTGAGTCTGTATCTGGGATTGAAGCAACACATACTGTTGAATTACTATTTTGCCTTTCTCTTATTCTGGTAAAGTTTTTCTAAACTGTAATAGGAACTACGCTTATCTAACCAGCACAAGGGTTTGCTTTGACACTTAACCATTTTATCACTTCATAAATGTTTGAATAAATCAGCTCAGAGAGGAGTAGGAAAAATAGACATCTAAAGCAAATGAACTATACAACCTTCTCCTTCAACTGATATTTTCATGCTCATGTTCTGAGCTTTAACACTGATGCCCAACAAACCAAAATCTTCTTACATACTAAAACTGAAAATGCATTTCAAAAGAAAGTAAAGTTTCACGTGTTTTAAATGTTACAGAGCTGGCTCATGAGTCTTGAATATCAATAAATTGGATTCTGCAAAGCGATCTTGACTGGTTTTCTAATTTTCAGAAGTTGATAGAATAATGCTTCAGTAGTTTTTCTGTTCTTCCTAATTAAACAAACAAAGAAAAACACTCCCAAGATTAAAATGCATACAGAGCTCAAGAGAAATTTAATTTAAAACAACTTTACAGGAGGGACATAAAAGTAGTTTACTGTCTCAGCTTAAATAAAATTGTATACAATGAAGATTACCAAGAGTAGGAGAAAAGAAAATTGCATGTATCAGAAATGAGTGTGTGCTGCTCTTTGTTTCTCTCAGAAGCCAAGGGCATGAATATGGTTGGGGAATGTTAGAAGAATGACAACAAACTCCCTTCCTAATTTCGAGTATCCTCACAATGACATCCAGAAAATCTCCGTACAACTAGATCTTCATCCTTTTTGTTCTCATATGCAAATGTAAGATGATCTTTCCATAAATGATAATCTCAGAAAAGTTTTCCACTTCCTAAATTACATACTGGGTGTGCATGACAGGGGGATGTTTCATGGGTGGTTTTGAACAAACACTAGCAGATTTATCAGGTGAGCACCAGAAAAAGTCATTATATTGGCTGTTAAGGGCTGAGATGTAGATATACCATTAAGGGCTAAATAAATTAATGAATTGGGCTACCATGTTGAAATGTTTGTTCAGGTGGTCCTATTTCTTTTCAGAAAATTAATGAAATATAATATCAAATGATTTTCCATATGGTATTTTCCTTTTTGTTGATTAGCAATTAAAAAGCTACTACAGGAATAATTACAAAAGATAGTCTACACTCTTTGGGTGGTAGCGTATCTTTTTAACATAATAGGATCTTGCAAAAAAGGCTGAGAAAAAAATAAAGTTCTGGTGAGGAATTTTTTTGTGTGTTTTCTTTCTGGCAACATAGTGCATCATCTCAAATCCTTGAAGTACACAAAATATGCTCAAATTCCAACACAATTTTTCTCTCTCTAAAACTTTTTGCAATTCAAAATGAAATTTTAAAGAGAAAGAGGTAGGTAACAAGAGTTAGCCTAACCTGTCACTAATTCAGGGGTGTAAATGTGACTCACCTGGAACAATGGAGACCTTAGTTTGTCTTTCTGCTCTGTGTGACATCAAACAGTAATTTTGAACCTGCACCTTTTATATTCAAGGTGAATGCCATTACCAGCAAACTACAAAGTTACTCTCTTACTATGACCTAATGAATATTCATCTATATAAACAAAGTAGAACAGCCTCAGTAAGAATGAGTGAAAGAGAAAGCAACTTTGGTTATTCATATGTATTATACTGATTACAGGGACCAGAAATTCAAAATGAAAGCTGACATTCACTCATTCTGCCAAAACCGAATCACAAAAAGCATGCCAAATGCAAATAGGCAAACAAGAATGGTAAATATTGATAAAATTACAAGTTTTAAAGTCTGTGGATGTCTGTAAGAATGGTTTGTTTAAGTAATAGCTTGAGTAGATAGAAATTGTAATTTCCATCAAATGAATTCTTCTGTAGTCCTTATGCCCCTTCCCATGCCCTTCGTGTTAATTTAAACACTGCTTGTGCTGCTACTGTCAGCTCATCACAGCTGCAGGATCAGCCTTTAAGAGAGCCAGGCAAACTGGAAGCATCTTTTCCAGGATGTATGTTACAGCCAGTCATTAGTCTTGTTTATGTACAAAAGAAAAATTACAATCTTTGTAAGTCACAAAAATATAACTTCTCGTGCCAGTCAGGGCATAAATCCCTGATGTTTTACAAGCTGCTCTTGCATGTCTGTTTCTGTTTTGTATGTCTGAATCTAAATGACTTTTGTTACTATTCAGATTGATTTAACCTTTCTTCAAGAGCTATCATATCCATTTTAAAGAGGGAATACTGTGATCCATGCATAGCAGAGTTATGATGAAGAACTGCCAAAATGAAAAACTAGTGGCACAAGTGAAAGTTTCAATGTCTCATATTGCTAAAAGTCAAAAGATTAAAAAAAAAGTACTCCATTTAGATTTGAGTTTCATAGTGAAATGTCTCCTAATTTTTTTATATAATTTGAAGTAATAAGGAGGGGGAAACCACTTGATTGAGGAACTTTTAATTTATGCTTTCAAAGCATACTTATATACTGATGTCATAACTTGGAAACAAAGAAATATTCTCAATGTTTATCCCTAGAAAATATATCAAAATGCATAAATTTAGGGTTTGAAAATCAATATTTGATTATAAAATCTTCTGTATTCCATTATGATTCAAATGAAACTTTGCTCTTGTTGTGTGTTAGTTCCCAGCATTTAGAAGTGCAATCTTACTCTTATTTTCTTCGGTTGCAATAAAATCAGTGGCTTCCCACTACAATGTCATATTCATATTCACTTAATAATACTTGTTGCCCCTAACCTTTCATCTTAATGGTTCTCATATGTTAAATTTGCATTTTATTATTTAATGTAGCAACATGTACCCATTAACACAGCTCTACTTTAAGGGCCAGCCAAAGAAAGTGCATAAGCTAAACGGAGAGGATACAGGACTATAAACTGTTCCATGTTAGTCAGTTTTCAAGTCAGAAGACTTGAAAGAAGTAGTTTGTAGTCCTTTGCATCATGGCAAAGGAGTTTTTAGTAGGTCAGATGGGTTCTCAGTATAAGGGAGTCTGTGTAATATGGTTTAACTGGCTGTAGAGGGGCATGATTCATTGTACATTCCACGTGGCTTCCAAATATAACTCGGTACTTTTTCTGTGAGAATCACTGTATAAATAAGTTATTTAAAGAAGGTTTAATAATAGTGATATAATATATTTTCCTGTATTGTGTTATATCATTTTCTCCATATTAAAGAATAATAATCTGTTTATTAATTATGTCCTTTTTATGGATTGAATTCATCATTCATCATTATAAACACATAAAATGAAATATATTATTGAAGACCATATAAATACAATAAATAGAATTTTTTCTATAGCAATATTTAGAATTCATGAGTATATACATGTGCCTGTGTGTATGAAACAGTCATGAACAAAGAATAGGACACATTGGGAAATCAGCGATTGTGTTTACACTTGCCTAAACAGCAACATATTTTTTAAGCTAATTCGCAATTTGTGGTGCTTTTCAAGAGCAGGAATGAACATTAGGAATAAGCTAGGAAGAGACACAGATATTTCAAAATAATAATTTTATTTATTTAGGAAGATATTTGATATTAAAATTATCCTCAATATGAAGGTACTGTTGTAATACATAATCTGATTTTTTTTCTGTGTGATTATTGTTATTTCAGTGGTACTAAATATTTAACTTGATAACTCTTTTTTATATTTTTAAATGGGATTTTTGCTAGAGAGATGAGACAAATCTTAAGGGAATATAAATGACTATCTGCCCAGCTGGGAAGGAGAGGTGGATATCATCTCTGTGGGTAATTTCACACAGAATTAGAAGGAAAGCAATGCCTCTGGGGATAACCATCCACGGGGGATGACTGCATAATTATTGTGTTCAGGTTTTAATCAATTTTTGTCTAATAACTGGTTGTGTCTCAAGTGGCTGTGGGTTTCGTGTTGAAAATGTTAACTCAGGAACCCAAAGTTCCCCTGGCCTAAGGCTCCATCTATGAAAGCAGTCAATAACCATTGCCTAGGCAGAGGAACACAAAGCAAGCACACTGTGATTCTCCTCTTATATGTTTCTCCCACCACCTGTCAGTCAAATATCTATGCAACCCCTAAGCCAGTGTAGGCATCCAGACAGATGCAGTCTTGCAGGACTTCCTGTGCTCTTCAGTCCCTTAACAATGTTTTATCACAAGTAACAGTGATTTTGTAGTTTATAAATGTGCTATGAGTTTGTGCTGATAGATCAGTTCATCTATGCTGGAGAGAATGTTTATGACCTACAGGCTCAAGGTTATTGCATGTAGAATTACCACATAGTAATTCTATGTGGAGAGGAGAGGAGAGGAGAGGATGCAGGACCGATGACCAATGGTGTCAGAGCTGCACAGAGTTACGGATGGCATCATGAGGAATGTCTGCATTACACAACTGATAAAGGAGGGGTCATATAAGAAAATAATGAAACCTGTAACTGAAAGAGATGGAGGTGATCCATTTTGGAGTGCAAGGCCTTGCAGACGGAGCAGGGACTGGTTTAACCCTGTCAATATAACCACATAAGGTCAAGACTGCCCAAGCAGTGGTGTCAGGCTTAACAACTCTGAGTACGGGTGCAGCAAAACTAAGACCAAAGTGGTAAAATAATAGCTGCTGGGTTGTTTTGGGGAGAAAATTGGGGCAGAGAAAGGGAAGTAGAAGAGTGGCAAAATGAGGGGTCAAGAAAAGGGGATAAGAAGTAATGCAAATCAAGTGATGGGTGACATCCTGGGGTACCCACTGGGCAAGTTCTGCTCTTGGTCCATCTAATGGAAATCATGGCCACAAACTCAACCTGTTGCTGTGACCATACTACATGTGTTGAACACATTTTTCCAGTCAGGAGGAAAAAAGCAGAAAAGGTACATTCTCTGAACAGGAAAGGACCACCTGGTGTAACCAGCATTGGTGGTTGTATCCAGCCTGATGGCTGTATCTTCTCAATCTCTTCTGAACAGTGACTCAGGTGAACTTTCTACAATGCAGAAGCCAACATTTGTGGGTGGATCTTAGCTTTTTACAGATGACATTTATGCAAACAGATGAATCTCCAGAAAATCAAAAAAAGGTCTGTGCAGCCAAAGCATCTCAGCAGTAATCCATCTCTGCATCCTTTAAAGTTGGATTGTGATTCCCTTAAGTGTTTTTGAAACTCCCACTCTTTTCAGAGATCTTTTTTGTTTAGGTTTTCCACACTGCAGAAAAGATATAATGAAATAAGAGAAGTCTGAACATCTTGAGTTGGATTCCTGTTGTTTGCATCATCATTTAAAAATGGTCACTGGACTTGAGTCGTGACTTTGCTAATTCACATTTTTTAAGTACCTTGCACAAGTTTAGAAGGTCAATGGCCAATTAGTCCCCTTAGATATGAAACTAAGGACAAAGTGAAGATTTTCACATAAAATGAGGCAGGATGGTCGAGAAAGATGGTGAGGAGGAAGGTTGATTTAAGCTACAAAATGCAAGTCAGTGAAGTTAGAAGGCGTTTTCTGGATCTTCATTGTAGATGATAAATATTAACACTGTACTAGGTTCTTGAGTAGTTTTCATGAATAAAAATCTCCTTTGTACTTAATTCCTTTCCTAATATGCCATGCACCATGTCAAGTACTTTTCGTGAAAAGTTTTTTGATGGTTTTATATTTTGTTAAAAATAATGTAACCAGTTACAGTGAGAAGGTTTTTCAGTATACTTGTATATCTTGTCTCAAAAAGTGTGTTGCAGAATACAACTCATCTGTATGTAAAAAGTCATTACTGAACTGTATACTGATTTTGGTTTGGTTTTCTTTTTATATTGTATTTTATTATATTTTTGGGGGGCTCTGTGGGTTTTTATTTTTGCTTTTGTTTAGCAATACAGTGTATCTTTGAATTACAATGTATGCTAGCTGAGAAGTAGTTTAACTGCCAATTAATTTCATATTTAATATTGTAATGATGCAATAAATATTTACTTGCAGGGATTCATACAAAGATTTTAAAAAAAATAGGTATTTTGAAAAGGTGTCTATGGCTGAAGGACTGGAGCTGTTGTTTCCCAGTCTAGAAAAAACAAAGTTGACTCTGAGACAAATCGGAGAAATATCTAGCTCACCTGGGGTTCCTTACAGGCTTACACCCAACCTGTGATGTTACACATTTTGCATGATCTTACCTTCTTAAAAGCTATTACAGATTTCCAAAAGAAAGTAAGTGAGAGGTGGCAGAGTTGTTACTGCAGGTTCTCAATAAAACTAGACAGGTATTAACTATGCTTAGGAAGGTTACCTAAGACACTGTCTTTCCATGAATTATACTTAACAGTAAAATAAAAATGAGATTGGGATTTCTTGCAATGTTAATAATAAAAATCACACTGTCTGATGAATAACCAAAGTGATACAACAACAAGGACAACAATAAGAATCACAAGGATGGTGATGATGATGTTCATAATAATGATGCAATAATAAAGTATTTCTGAAACAAGTCCCCACACCCTATATACCCTATATTCCTCTGGAAGTTGCCACAGAATTACAGCATGTACCTTGTCTTCCCTTGCCTCTAGAGAATAGAGAAAAGATCTGGGACTAGGTATTTTCTTCACCAAGGTGCTAAAAGGAAGAGACATGCTGAATGGAAACTGTCAGTCTGGAACTGGAGGGGGTGGCTGGAAGGAGACCAGGTGAGATGTTAATCTGTGATGAATGGTGTCATGCTTTAGAGCGATACTCTCCCAAAATCCAGTCATAATTTTTAATTTTCATGTTATACAGCAGCTTTCACTGGAGAGGAAAATCTCTAGTAATATTTAATCAGTTGAAGAGTAGGAAATTAAAGAGATCTATATTCTCCACCCACAACTTTTCAGGTCTTACTGATTGCCTGTTCCAAGGTTTAGTGATAATGCTTACCAAGATCAAAGGAGGACATTTTTTTGGTGTAAGAACTATGAAAGGTTCAGATGTCATCACCTACTGCAGTGCCTGTCTGTGTCTCAGAAATAGTCTGGTTGCAACCTAACTTCAGAGATGCTTTGTGATCACAGCTGACTTCCTGGAGGAGAACATATATATCATGGAAAAACTTGTCCCTCTTACACAGTACATTCAAAACAAAACTCAGACTGAAGTCAATCTGCTAACTACAGAAAAATTAGAATATTACAGGAGGAAGAAATTAACCAGGTACAGATCTCTCAAGGAAATTATGAAATTACATTTTATAACCAATAGTGGTAATAGATCAAAAAGGAAAAGTAATGCCTGGGTCATTTTGACACAACATGAGTAAATAGATACTTGCAACTTCTGTAGATAATGTGGAAGTTGTAGACTTGGAAATAGAACACTTCTTAATAAAGGGGAGGGCAATTACCCTGCAGAGATGTCGTTCTCCTCCACTACTCATCTTCACCTACCACTTTTACAGAGGTATCGTGAGCAGAAAGATGATATCTAAACTCTTTCCACAATGACATTAAGTTTGATTTGTTAGTTACTGGAACACGTGAGGACAGGACCAGGTCATGCACTGCTTTCAAGTTATGCTGTTTAATGCAAGATCAGGGGGCTAATTATTTTAGTATTATCTTCCATTATTCAGGCATGGCTAAGACTCTGAACTCAGTATATAGATATTGCTAAGGGATAATACAAGGCAATTATGGCTGTAGCTTCCTGTCTCATAAACATAGCACAAGATCATGTTCAAGAGCATGTTAATTATGCAGAATTAAAGCCCATAATCACAGCAACAGGACTATCTGAAGCATATGCTTTCAGACTCAAAGGACCTTGTATAACCCTACGTACTCTGCAGACAACGTGGAAGCACTTTAAGATAGGAATCTGCAAGTAATCCAGACTCCATGACCACATAGGCCTTCAAAGTTCATGGGAAGAGAGCTGGAGCTGATGCCTGTTGTTTTAGCAACATGTAATGTTTCTAAACATTACACCTGTACATAGGTATCTTCTCATCCATGATCTTAAGAAGGTTTAGCAGGATCTGTAACTCTCATCTATATTTGAAGGTAGCTTCTTGTCCTGGGGAAAAAAAAAAAAGAAAGAGGAAAAGGATTTAAGTGTGTTTTACCCTTGAATACAAGATGTGCTTAAACACATTTTCTGTACATGTCAGAGCTGCTCTGCAAAGGTTCTCAGCCAGCATTTTGCTCACTGCCTGCTAGTGCCAGTATCTGTACAAGCCTTCTTCTATGCCAATTCCAATGACTCTTCTCACTCAGCATTAAATTGCGGTGTTGGGGCTGATACTGTTCCGTGTTTTTACTATGCATTAGAGTGGAACTTGTGTCTCAGCATAGCCACTGAACTCATGGCTAAATGAGAGCTTAATGCCTTGTCCTTGTAATGCAATCGAAAGTATGTGAAAATCATATACCTCTAAAGTGCAGGTATTCCTGCTAATTTAGAAGTTCAAGTCACATAGTGGGATGCACAGCAACAAAGACTGTGTATGTTCATTACCATTATCGTATGAACAAGTGAGATACGTCTTCATGTTTGCCAAGTGACATTGAAAGCTTCATGGAGGCTACAGAAGTGGATGTTGAGAAGTTCAAGGTGTCTGTGGAAGCCAGAACTGTTTTTGATCCTGGATTGCACTGCCCAATGTTTGAGGGTCCTGAAAAAAGTCTTTTGGTTACATCTCTGCAAAAAAATGGTCATGCATGTATTATTTTTAATGCAAGTTGGCTGCAACAAATGATGCAGTTTGATGGTAGACTAAAAAAAAACCCTCAAAAACCAAAACCAAAAAACCCAGAGAAATATCTTTGACAGATTGCAGTGCAGATGTAATACTATAACTCAAGTTGTTTAAATAACTTGTTTTTTCTTTGACAGAATGAAAGAAACTATCTGGTAATTGCTTCACTTTGAACAAAGTATAGTACTTTGTGCACTGAGGGATTTAATTAATTCTTGAAATTTTATGGCTTTGATAGGTTTCCTTAAGTTCTAAATTTCAGAATGCTATTTATTCCATTATATTTGACAAAAGTAGAATATCTCATCTTTTATTTTTACTTTCTCATATTTCCTTCCCCTGCAGGCCTTTTCATTAGATTCATGTATAATTCAGGAAGTCCTAATTTGGTTAATGTAATGCTACACTACTTGATGAATAAACCTCAGACAGTAAATTTCATCTATCTGTAGTCATAACCTAAGGCACAATAAAAAACTCAGTCAGGTTCTGATACAGTATACAGGGGAGTGTGGTACACAGACACCAATGATTCATAGAAAATAGATTATTTGTAGCTGGATACAAAATTTCAAACTTCTTACTGCGCTGGGCTATATGATATCTACTTTCTACAGCAACATGGTTGGACACAGTACTATCCACAAGGTGTCCACTTTTAGGAAACTGCAGCCGTGGGAATTTTGGACCTTTAAACTGTGATTATTTTTTTCATATCCATCACCTCCGTTTTCTGATGTTACCTATTGAATTCTAGCGGGTCAGTAACAGACTGATATCTTTTGCTAAATCTCAAAGAGCAGACCAGAACACTGCTAAAGGAAATTCTTCATTCATATGGTGCTACATCGCAACTTGGAACTATCCATGAAAGGAAAAGGTAAAGAATAACAGTCAGCTCCAGGCAGTTCTTGTTTTCCTATCCCTAGCCACTCTTTTTGTTGTTCTATTCTCGTGAAGAAAAAAAAAAAAAAGAAACCAAAAGTAAATCATATCTGAATGGCAGATAAAACCTGGAAAGCTGTTGATAAAACAAGAGAACTGGAAATATGCTGATTCTCTGGCGTTACTGTGACCACGCATTGAATGGATTTTGTTCTGACTGCCCCACTAACATTTTGTTTTTTAAAATACAAAATTACAATTTCCTTTTCTATTGTAAATTTTCTAGATGGTGTACAAGCTATTTTGCTTATTCTATTTAAAAACTGAGCCTTTTGAAATTTTTGATGATTCAGTTTTTTAATAGTAAGTATAGATGCTAAATAAAATTCCATAGGAGAAATGAAACTAGGTAGTTGGTTTTTTATCGTATTCAGAATATTTACAAGCAGTCATGTTTGTATTTAAAAATACCACTTTTATTTGTCATTTTATTTTCAGGATACAAGAATCAATTAATATGCAAAGTTATTTGTTGGATATGATGGGGGAAAGCTTGTAAAGAATATGTGCTTTGTTTTTTTAGACACAAAAAGACAGGAACAATAAATCCTAAGTCTTTTATTATCATATAATTTAAGTGCTTCTGACACAGATGTTTGTATTTATAATTGAAAATTTAATTTAGCTTCAGATTTCCCAGGAGAATGTACACAATGTTCAGACACTTGGAAAAAGAGAAGTTATGTTTTAAAGTGATTATAAAAGAGAAGCACAAGCAATTAAAATACCCAAAACTTTGTTAAATTGTTTATGATTCTTTTAGACCTCTAATTGATTGCTGACTCTCATTTAATGGTGCAACTTACTTATTAAGCAGAGGATTCCTTCTTTCATGTTGAATAAGGATTCTAAAATGATATAGCAAATATAATTTGACTACAATAGATTAAATTGCTCATATTGTGCTTTTACTTTATCTAATTTAACTTCTTAATTATGTTAGAGATTTCTAATCAATGCTGTTTCCTTTCATATGACATAAGCTTCTTTCACTTTATTATGAGGCCAGTAAAACCAACATTAAGCCCTTCTGAACTGGAATCTACCCTGTTTAACTCTCATTGATATTCTTTCCATAGAGATCTGATATTTTGTTCTTAGATTGGACCACAACATAGAAGCAGTGTGGCCAGCAGGTCGAGGAAGGTAATTCTGCTATCGTGAGACCTCAAACTGGAGTACTGCATCCAGCTCTGGGCTCCTCAGCACAGAAAGATGTGGGAGCAAGCCCAGAAGAGGGCCACAGAGAGAGCTGGAACACCTCTCCTAGAAAGGCTGAGTTGGGGGTGTTCAGCCTGGAGAAGAGAAGACTCTGTGGAGACCATGCTGCAGGGACTTGTAAAGGGGACTTGAAATAAAAATGGAAGCAGACTTTTTACCAGGGGCAAAGGTTTTAAATGGAAAGAGGGTAGGGTTTTATGAGGTATAAGGAAGATATTTTTTTATGGTGATGATGAGACACTGATCCAAGTTGCCTAGAGAAATGGTGGACACTCCATACCTCCAAGTGTTCAAGGCCAGGTTGCATGGGGCTTTGAGAAGCATGGTTTAACAAAAGACATTCCTCCTCATAGAAGGGGGGTTGGACTAAATGATCTTTGATGTTCCTTTCCAACCCAAACCATTCTATGATACAGTTCATTATTTCCTTGGGGTTTTGTGCATGAAATGACACAACCTAATTCACCTTGACCTAATTAATGAATTATAAACTAATATAAAGCAGAAGTCACCTTCCACTTCTGTCCTGGTGACTTGCAGTAATCCTTAAAATGATGTGTGTGTGGCTATTTTTATTAAATAACTATTGTTGTGGTGTACTGCATTGTATGCCAATACTGAACAGCTGCAAAATGCCAATGGAGAATTATGTAAGTAAAAAATTCACAAAAGCTGCAGGTTAGGAAGGCAAACTCTTACAGAAAATTCTGTCAGTTTTCAGTTAAAGACATAGGAAGAGTTTAGTTATGTTCATAACTCTCAAAAACTTTCTCCAGCTGCTGGACCAGGAATAATAGCATCCACATAGACCATTAAAGTACCTATATAATTCATAGTTCTTTTTCTAATCTTTCAGTAATTGTTATGATAACATCACAGAGAGGAAAATTAGAGGTGTTCTTTTGTTGCTTTTTTGCTCTTGGTTTTCATAATTCACAATCATTTTTCAATTTAATAACTTATGAATTCCAGTTCTTTTTAGGTATTATTCACTCAACTTGCTTCATTTTTTTCCATTTCATGTATTGCTAAAGCAGTTGTTAATAAAACATGGACACAGCCCTAATGAAATATAATCAGCATTCACCATTTAAGATTGAAGATCTACTTAACTTACTATACAGAAAAGCATATTTTCTATTATAGTCTGAAGATATTCTGTTTCAATCTTTTCTTTTGAGGGAAGGATTTGATAGCAAGACATTTTGAATATTTTTCTGCACTCAGATTCTCCTTGAAGTTTGGTCTGAACCCCATTACCACAGTGTCTCTTGGACGTATGGCCCATGGACTGAAGATCTGAGAAATAGTCTCATGTGTAATTAGCACTGAAGCTACTCAAGAGTTTTGACTATTAATATCAAGATCTTTAAGTATCACTACAATCAAGTAAATCATTAGGAACTGAACAAAGCATTGTTGTGAAATGTCCCCATAAGCTGTTTCTGCTCAATCACAGGTTATTAGGTGCAGTAAACCAAAGACTTTGCACTGTTTTTTGCACTGTTTATACAAATGATAAACTGAAGACATATACTTCAATACAGAGTGAAAGAAGTTGCAATTATTTGAAGGAGGGGGCTGGTAAGTTGTTAACCAGTGGATCACTTCCAACCAAAACTGGTAAATTATCTAGGCTAATCCAAGAGGGCAAAGGAAATCTCTGTCATTTTATTATTATTCTATTCTAAAGAACATCACAATCCTAGAACCCTTTATTAAATTGACAATCAGAGGAAGAAGAAACTCTTTGATTACTGATACTCAGTCAATGTGTAATTATGAAGAGTTTTATCTCGAAGATTCTTTCAATTCTTTCAAAGGTGCTTTCTTTCAAAGATTTTTCAGTTTAAGCTTTGAAGGATGAGGTTTTTGAAAGTTTATAGATCATACATTGATTGAAATAAATTACGGAGCAGAGATTCTATTTTAGTTACTTCGAAAACATTATAATGTACAAAATGAAAAAAAAAACCAAACTCAAAACATATATGTGTATATATATGTATACACACGCAAATATAGATTGAGAAAATAGAGGTACTAAAGGTACTAAGACCTAAGGAGGTTCTTGCAGGCCAAAAAGTTAGCCTGTTTTTCCAGGTACATCAGGAGGTCTATTAATTGCCCCCCCCCAAGCTTTGAATTGCTAATTAATTTTTTGAATTACAGGCAATAAGACTTAACTGTCCAGATAAGCTCATGAAGCTTATTATAAAGCGAGATTTTGCTGAGAATATTCAGTGAAGACACAAGGACATTCAGGAAGATTCTGAAGTTTTGAAAAAAATTTTAGCTGACAAGAGTTGGGAAAAAAGGTAGCATAAGTGTGATGGTATTTTTCAGCATGTAGAAAATAACTATGTCACACACTTGCTGGTGTGTGGGTTACCAAACATTTAAAACAGAAAATATCTATACTGCCATCCCTTTCTGTGATAAATTTAAGATACTGCATTTTTTCCTTCATAATACTGACAACCTTTCTCATTTTCCTGTGTAAACCCATGACTGGATAGATTTATCTGCCAGGGCAGGAAATTTTAGGTGACATGAATATTTCAGTAAATTTTATTTAACAGACTTTAGTCTTTTTATGGTGGTGCTAATGAGTGAGATGTTTCTTTCAGTTGCCTGTGATGTCTGCATTACAGGTTTCTGAGAGAAAAAAATGTCATTTTTAGTTTGATATCACTTCGAATAAGGTTGGACCAGAAATGGACAACAACTCCCACCTTCTGTTTGCCAAGGGTAACATTTTAGCAATCTAGACAGTTGCTAAGAGTCATGCAGCTATATGGGAAAAAAATGACAGTCTAATCACACATTTGACTACATACTGAACTTTTTTTCTGACAGGATATTCATCTCCGAACCAGGAGCAAGGTGGCAAATGTACTACTGATGCCAATCTAAATACATTTATATCTAATTTGTATCAAGGATACATTTCTGATTATGTCTTTAGTCCATCAACTACAGTTGTACATTTTGGTGCTTGTCCTCCTTAATTAAGTTAGAATTCTTTTAAATTTGATAAAATATCTTCCAATCTAACAATTAACATACAGTTCCAACCTGGGAGTAGTACTAGATATGGTTCTTGAGTATGTGCATAGCAATGCATAATAGTGCATCCTCTAAAATAGCTCTGTGTGTATATATGGCATATTGATAATCTAATATTTTTGGGGGAAGGGAAAGATTTTTAATAGAAAATTTCTCTTTGTTAGAGTCCAAAAAGACAAATTTAATGCTAATATTGGGCACAATAACAGATTAATAAATGTCAGCATCCACAATGTCAGAAATGACACGAGCGGAGAAGCTGTGGGATTGCTGGCCAGTAACGGTGCCAGATTTGCAGAGTTACAGACAGCATCACAAGGAACATTGACATTGCAGACCTGGTAAAAGAGGCATCAAGCTAGAGAAGTATGAAATCTGTAAATGAATGCGATGTGGGGGACTCTTTTTGGGAGTGTAGGACCTTGCAGAACCAGTAGGGACCAGTTTAATCCTGGCAGTAAAACCATATAAGGCTGAGACTGCCTGGGTAGTGGTGTCAGGTTTAACAAATCTGGGTATGGGTGCAGCCAAACTGAGACCAATGAGGGGAAAGTAATTGTTGATGGGTTATTTGAGGGGAGATTGGGGCAGAGAGAGGCAAGTAGAAGAGTGGAAGAGTGGAAAAATGGGACCTGTCCATTCTGAGTGTGTGTCAACATACATGAACCTTGAGATAGAAAGTAAGAAAGAAGGTCTGAGCTCCAGCTGCTGGAATAGAACCATGAAATACCCATGGCTTGAAGATCCAGGTACCAGCAACTGGAAGAGAGAGGTACCTGGGGCCAGGTACTAGATGGACTGCGTATCAAAGACCAGCTCCTGGAGAAATATGTGTGTGTCTTAGTGGGGACTTCATTCCTGACCAGGGCTATAGCATCTGTCCTGTTTCTGTTCATGTAGATGCCTGTAAAGGTGCTGTTCTCTGCCTCTGTCAGGTTTGTGGTTGGCTGTGCTGTTGCAGTGTGTGTGTTAGCCCGGGCTCACCCTTGCTGCTCGGTAGACCTGCGGACATGGAACTGCAGCAGTTGCAGTATTTGGCCAGGGACATCAGCCCCATAACAGTTTGCAACCTCTAAGACTTTCAACAGTGTTACATTACTTATTATACACACAATATAAGACTTCACTAAAAAAAGTAAATTAAAACATAAATTGTTGTTTTGCAACGCTAAATTTTTGCACCGTGTTATTTAATATGTTTATCAAAGAAGAGGGAGCAATACTAAAAATCATGCAATATTTTCAATTTACTGTGCTGTTTCAGTATTATTTTGGTTAAATTGCAAAAATAGAGGTAACAGGTTACACTAACAACATGGTTACCTGTAGAGATTGGAAGAGTACATGAAGGAGATAACAAAGTGAGAGTTAGCCAGGGAAATGCAAAACAGTAGGAAAGAGATAACAAAAAGAGAGATATGTAAAATGCAAGAGAGTCTAGAAAATTAACTATGATAGTGAAAAACACTATAGCATACATATTCAAGTAGCTGCAGCAGAGTATGAGACATCAGTCAAAAAAGCCCGTGGAACTTTGGGTGACAAATAAGGAGTCACACAACAGTTGAAGCACCACAAAGAAAAGAGGGTTCATCTCTGTACTGAGCAAGACATGTAATATACAAAATTGAGCAGCTCCATATGCAAAACACTCCCAAGAAATTGAATTAAATTCAGACAGCAGAAACTTGGAAGCAAGAAGGCATCTATGATGTTAGCCATATATGATCTTTCTGTTATCACTTATTTAGAACAGAATTTTTTCCATAACTGTATTGTCTAATATCTATTTCCCATATATCTTGCTATTCTCAAGACAGTGTTTTCATCACACATGAGGAAAGAAAGGAATTATTACAAAGTTAAATAATTTTGACTGCAAAATGTATTGTCTTGTTTACAGTTCACTCGACATAAAAAGGTAGCTTCCCTGTCTCATCGTATTTCTAAACTACTCTCGTACAAATATAACAGATGTATTTTCTGCTATTATGATTGCTATATTCTTCTATATGTGCAAAGATTTTGCAGTATACATAAGGGATAAAAAAGATGGGAAGCATTTTTCTATTCTGAAGTGTCATAAGAAATTCCCATAGCTAATGTGTAAAGAATGTGGATGACCCATCCTTGGGAGTGTTCAAGGCCAGGCTGGATCAGCCTCTGGGCACCCTGGTCTAGTGGAAGATGTCCCTGGCCGTGGCAGGGAGGTTTGAACTAGATGATCTTTATACTCCCTTCAAACCCAAACCATTCTATGATTCTATGATAAGAAAGAGGAAACAATAACATAGGGATTTGTGATGTTTGAAGAAAGTGTCAGTGGGATTATGAAAAATTTGGGAGGGAGCATGTGGGGGAAGAGGGTGGGGAAAGGGGATGGGGAAGAACAAAGGGATAAGGGGCAGATAGGGCTGTGTTTGAGAGGGTCTGGCTGAGTGCAGGGTGCAGCCAGCCAACAGGTTTTTCTGATCCAGCCCTGAGCCTCAGTCCCCAGACTGATCTGTCTTCTCCTTCAATCCTGTGGTACCTCTCTCTGCGCCTCCTCACTTGATGTCCCTTGCAAGTGCTGTAGGGATGAGAGGCCAGCTGCTGGGGAGAGCATGAGTGGATTTGAGGTCAAAGACCAGCATCAGTGGAGGGTGCAAGTGCTCCAGGTGAGTGGTGTCCACAGCCTGTGGTGAGCACAGCGAGTGAGGGTCTCCACAGTGGCAGCTGGAGCAGGGCAGCAGACACAGCCTGAGCGCCTCGTGCTGTGGTGTGCTGTGAGTGTCTGTATCATCTCAAACACATTTGTGTGGGGGGAGGGTCCATATGTGTTAATTGCAGCAAAGTCCATGTGAGATCTGCTGAGCAGGAGGTGCCAGATCTAGGCATGGGCACCAGGCAGGCAGAAAATGAGCCACTTACAGAACCCCTTAGAAGAAAATGTGACTGTAGTTGTCTCTTTATTATTAGTTGTATCTATTTTTACTACCTTTGAAAATTATCATTTGAAGGAACAGGAGTAAAAAAGTTAGCCTATGTAAAACATTAATTTTAGCACTTTAGGGGAATTCATTCATCCCTTTGTTTTTTTGAAGTTATCTATTATATGATCTATTAGATTATATTCCAAATATTTTTAACACTAGTTGATTTCAAAAGCTCAAATGCATTACTAATTTTAGTTTTTCATTTCCTCAGGTAATTTAAGATATTTCAAAGTCAGTAATCATCTTAATTTATTCCCCAAGTCCCATTACCTAGAATATTTTTCTAACATTATTTTACTCAAATACTAGCCTTTTACAGAGGAATTAATTTAAATTTATAGCCATAAAAAAAAGTCAAAGCCGGAGTCCAGAGACCATTCAAGTTTATTCTAGAACAACTAGTAGAAATTTGTCCCATTTGCCAAGTGTTTTGGCAGCAATTACATCCTAATCTTGCACTGTTTGAATAAACCCCTTGCATTCTCTGACTGAGTCTTTGCTCACATGAATCTGTTCAATACCTGAGGTACTGAGAATTATAGTAGATTAGTAGACTCTTAGAAACCTCCCCATTTCAAGTAACGGTAAACAAAACTTTGATCTGATGAATTATTTCTTTCTGAAGTCTTCACATTTCAGCAAAGAAACATGCCCAAAGCCATATCTGTTTTCAACCTGGCACAGATTCCAAGACCAGAACTCCATGGATGTAATTCCTTCTTATATTTCCTATTCTGACATTTGTTTCTACAAAGAAACATAACAGGAAACTAGAATATATATGTATTCCAGCAAGAACTATTTTTGTTACTAGGTCAGACAGACTTTGGTGCTTTTTGTCCAGCTCTTACTTCTCCTCAATCTCTTCTTTCTGCAAATGTTCACAGATGTCCTGATTCCCACAACACACATACATGTAAATAACTGTAAGTATATTAGTACAAATAAAGATCTTTATTATTTGATTTTTCTTGTCAATGTACTTACTGTTTTGGGGAAAAAATGGGAGCCTTAGAATACAAGATTTTGTTCCAGAGGTACATAAGATCTGAGATACAGGTAAGATTACTATTGAATATTTTTGACTAAAGTAGGTTTCTCTCTTGTAGCTAGATTCAAAATCCAGTGATTTAACTGTGCTTTCTGAATTTATCTCAGAAATTAATCAAGATGAATACATAGATATCTTGAATCTGGAACAGGAGAGATGAACAAACTTGTTTTAAAAGGCTTATGTCTTTGTCAATAAAATTGTTAAATGCATCTGAAATAGTTTTTTACTGAAGAACTATGAGAACTGGGTTATTTAATTGCTGTCATTAGATTTCTAAAAAATTAGAAAATCACCTTAGACTTACTTAAAGCCAACATCATGAATTAAAAAATTATTAAAGGAAAAATTCTCCAAGATTATATGCACATATTTTATGATGAGAAAAATAGGTTCCTGGAAGTGGTAATTTCTTTCTACTAAGTATTAAGGGAGTCTACAATGATTAACATATATACAGCATGTTTAGCCTCCCAGGTTAGGATTACATTTTCAAAGGAAATTATGAGCATTTTAGCCTTTAGTATATTGTCTTAAACTATTCATTATAATTTCTGTATTCTGTAGTGTTCACATTCTTTATTGACATGAACTCTATTTTTTTAATGGTTTTCTTATTCAAAAAACTTAACTTTAGTAGTCAAAGCATCCATTTTTTATTGTTTAAAAAACCATTTAGTATAAAATATATATAAAACGTTATATTTAGAAGACTGTCCTTCAGTAGACTTCTTTAAATAACATCTGTTCATCCACCATCTCAAGGAATAAATTGCTCCTCTCCTTTTCATTCTCAAAAGTAACTTCAATAAAACTACTTCACTTCTTGTGAACCTAGAGGTATGTACAGCTCATCATATATTTACATTTCATTCTGTTAATGTAATGAAATTTTAATAAAATATCACTCAAAACAATCTCTCAGAGAAAGAAACACTGATTTACTTTTTATGGAGCATCCTCTAAGCTGCTAATCTTCCATTCTAGCAATAAAAAATATGCCTTAGAAGGCTGAAATGTTGGTAGATTTATCCACCCACAAAAACCTCAAGCACCTCCTGATGTGCATGAGGTGCATCAAGCACCTCCTTTCCTATATGGCCTTTTTCCCCCCTACTTTATTATAATATCACATTTTTTGAGGTACAGCCAAAATCAATTGCTACGTAGTACCAATGCTATTGATAACAGAAATACATAGAGAAAAGAAATATTGAGCATGAGGCGCTATGATTTGATGTGTTTTCCTCAACAAAAAGATAGGGTGAAGAATTTACCAGACTGCTCTTGTTTTTCCTGGTTGATTGGTTGGTTTTGAGGTGGGGGTTGTTTTAGTTCCTTTTGGTTTTGGGCCTCTTTTTTTTTTTTTTTTTNTTTTTTTTTTTTTTGTCCTGGATTAAAAATTGTTCAACTAAGTAGTTGATCTCCAGATGTGGAATTTTCATCTCCCAGAAGCTTTAAAGCTGACCACATGGCTAATTAAAAAAGGACAGAAAGTTAAAAAAGAAACATGGTTTTCTTTCAATAAGAAGCATACCAGGCTAAAGAGAGGACAATGATGTGGAAAAGCAGCAAATAAAAGAGACAAGGTTATCAGACACAGAGAGTGACTTTATAACTCTCGCAGCAGATTCCAGTCTTAAAGAGAGGAAAGTGTCAGGTTAACAATTCAGCTTCATGAAAATGAAATTAAATTCCTTTTCACTAAAGGAAAAAAATGTAAAAGTCTTGAACAAAGTAAGACTATATTTTTCTATGTAAATTTATACGTCTTGGGTTTGGTCAGTATTTAGTCATATCAAGAGTAAAGAATATTTTGATTTGGCTCCTAGTCTCAGGATAGACATCTTCCAGTTTTTTATTTGAATAAACTCTCTTAGAACTGCAGGAGGCGTATTATAATCAGAAATATCTAAATGTGGGAAGCTATCCTCATGTTTGGGCTGGACACCTCAGAATAGTTTGTGTCTAGAATTAGTACCAAATAAAAACTCTAGATGTAGTAGCTGGATTCTGTTCAGAATCAATATTGGGGTTTTGCTTTGCTTAGCTTTTTCAGTCAACACTTAGGATCGAGAAGTTTAAGCCAAGAAAAATAATTCAATGTGCATCCAGCAAAAGGCTGTAACCAATAGGGAATCCCTCATTGTTCTCAAAAAAGGAAAAGTCAGGTTCCAATTTAACCGTCTCATCTTCCAAGGAAAAGCAATATCCTTAACTGTGTGTGGCATATATGACATTTTTCTTTTCCAAGTGAAAAATTTTGTGGAAATATTTTGCCTTCCTGGATTCAGAGATGGAAATGGCATCAGTGTTAGGATTATCTTCCAACATTTTTAGAGACCATACTGAAAAAAATAAGATCATTCCTTATAAGCAAAAAAACCCCAGCACACATAGGAGGACTCTTAAGATAGAAACACCACTTTTAAAAAATGCATTTGTAGTCTAATTTCTGACAGCAACTCAGATTTCTGTCTGCTAACTTTGGTGCTTGAGTAGTTAATATCTGCAGAAATAAAAAATAATTTAGACCATTTGTAACAAAATGGTCATTTGACCCTGTACTAGGCTTTTTTGTTGAACTTTATAATTCAGTGACTACTCATTTTCCATTGTAAAATTTGGGTACATAGAAGAAAACAAATACTGTCTTCGTAAGCACATATAATTCTTTCTATGTAAATGTTATGCAGTGCTCCTGCTGTTCTTAGCTTATTTCTTCAGGGAACTGTGGTAAGACCCAACAAAGTGTGGACTGCTCTGACAGTGTGGACATGAAGACCTTCACATTTCTGACTCCCTAGGTACAACTAAGATGACATTTCAGAAAAAAAAATTTTTTTTTTTTAGTCTTTCTACATTGCCATTGTTTTCATGCATCTATTCCTGCGTTCTACGATTTTTTTTTTCACCTTGAGAGTGGCAAAATAAAAAGGTTTTTTTCACCAATGATTATCATCAAAAATTTTCCAAAAAGTTCTAAGTGAGGATTTGTTTCATAGGCATACCAATCAAATTTGTAAGTTAGTCCTGTACAAGACTTGCATTTTCAGTAACTTTACAAGGCAAAACTTCATATATATTAGAGTTCCTGCAATTTGCATGCTGGGTCCAGCATCTCCGTTTTTGCTCTTTCTTAAGCTCTGCAAGAGTTCTTGTCACACTCAAAACAAATTATCCTTAAAGACATTACAAAGAGTTGATTACTTGCTTTTCTACTTTTCCCTTTAAACCTTTTTAAAGGAATTTTCTATGACCTGCCATCCTTATTCATAACTCATTTATTACCTCTTCCTGTACAATAATATATTTGTTCCTCATCCAGTGGAAAGTGGAAATGAAAATCCCCATTTTCACATAAAAGAAAAGGGGGTTGGCAACTCCCTTCGCTCTCTATTTTCCTTACCAGTGACTGAAGACTGAAATTCCTTGGCCAAGAATGACTGAACTTCATTTCATAGAATCACGAAGGTTGGAAGTGACCAGTCGCCAAGCATTGTGCTTGATTGCCATGACTGCCAACCTTTAAAGATGATGGCTTTCCAGTGTCATTATCCAGACCACTCAGCACTTTGAGTGTCCCACTTCAGGTCCCATGAACTTTTATATGGCTTGTGGCGTGTGATGTATGACTCCTAATTGCTTAAGTACTCCTTATCTGGCAATAAATTAAACTAATTTTTCCAAGTCAAATCTGTTATGCCAGCAATAGTAAGTGGTGAGTGATTCCCCCCATCCTTATCTTGACCCAGCAGCCTTTCATTATATTTCGTCTTCCCTGTCCAGCTGAGGAGGGGAGTGATAGAGTGGTTTTGGTGGACACCTGATGTCCAGCCAGTGTCAACCCATCCCAGATCACCTGTCCTTCAGCTTTAGCTCCTCTATGTTTATCCCCGGGAGGGCTTCTGGAGTTATGCATTTCTATCCTTCATCTTTTGATGTCACCTAGCAGCTACCCATAGCTCTGGTTCATTAAGAATGTAATTGCTCTGTAGCAAAGTGGTGAATTCTCTGAAGGATTAGCTACACAGCTATTTCTCTATAAATACACAGTGGAGTAGAAGGTGGGAGATTTTATTCTTGTGTTTTGAGTGGGGGTTTTTTGAGTGGGACTATTTGTTTATTTGATTGTTTCCCCTCAGAGCAAAACCCACATTGTATTTTGCATTGTTTTTTTAATAATGTTCATTCACCATGTCTTCAACAGTGGTAGCATCCCAATTTGTTTGAAGATTTTTAAAAAATATTTGCTAGCCTAAGAAATTAATCTCAAATGTGTTAATCTTAAACCGTTTAAATTGCTTTTGAATCTATTTGTGCTTATGGTACTTTATTTCCTCTTGTCCTTGATTATTACTCACAGATTTATTTAACTGGTGTTTGAAATAATTTTCCTAGAAAGATGTCATTTTACTTTTCCTTTATGTGGTTTACCACACACATGAGTTATACTTCACTTGCTCTGATGATAGAAAGAAAGCCTTCACATTACAGAAGTGATTGTACAGTATTGCATTATTTTTATTGGAAAAAGTAATGTCATGACTGTCTATTGGCACACCCCCAGGAAACAGACTAACTTTTATGCCTGTCTTATGGTTAGCAATACTGTGGATCTGCTAGGGTTATTAATAAATTTACAATTGGCTTTAAACCTACAAAGTGCTGTATATATCATAGCTCACCATCAGTGTACCCATGGGAACAGGTTGATGATCTGGAGAAAATGGCTACCCATCTCAAAAAATAATAATTGATGAAAAAAAGGAAAGCTTTCCAGTTAAAATTCATGAAGCTACTGTGTTCTCAAACTAATTTATTTTGTCTACGTTACCTTTCTATAACCTGTGCTTCTTTAAAATCTAGAAAGAGTAAGCAAAACTTCGGACAATAATGGTTTGTAAATAGTATTAATGTATTTTTCACTCTTGCAGCTATCAGATTGTCTTGGGTGAGTTGGACTGAAGGTGGGTGATATACATTGATTGCAGGCTGGGAAATCACTGTCTGGAAAGAACCTGAATTCAAGAGACATTTTTATTTAGTAAAACACTGGGACCCATGCTTGAGAATTTATGCCGTGCTAAACTGAAATGGCCTAAGAATTTGCCCAGTGGTTACTCTAATCTATGTTCCAGTAAATTCCACTCTCCAAATGCTAATAAACTGCAGCCTCCTGGTATTACTCATTATATTAATTTAAAGTGTCAAGGTGTCTTGGTGTGAAGAACTCTATATCAAAAGATCATTAGTCTGCTTACATTCAGAAAAAGAAGTATTGGTGTGCCACTTTCTTGACTAATATCTCAATATGTCTTCTGTGAAAAAGCCTAAATATTCTGTGCAAGAAAGAAAAAAAAAAAAAAGAAAAACAGGCCACTCTCAAAAAAAATTAGATTGAGAAACGTGGCTGCCATCAACATCTTGACTCCTATAAGCAAATTTTGTGCTTTTTTTTTCCCCTAAAATATATATGTAGAAAGAACAAAACATGTGAAATACAACCTTCAATAATTGTATCCTGAAAGACATATTTTGTGAATATCAATATGTTGCCCTTCCTTGATGATTTTTAAACAGGAGAGGTTCAGACTTGAAATACAGTGAAGATTTAAAAAAATAACAGCTATTAACCATGGCAGGTATACATTGTCACTAGTGCATTATCAGATTGTATGCTGCAACCCCTATCAATGCTAAATTTAATATCATGAATAAATATTTTTTTTTCTGACATATTCTAACTGAAGGAAGATTTAATTCAGAGAAGTCTTTTTGCCTCTTATATAGATCAGACAATGACAGTAAACACAGGTAAATCATATATCAACAGATAAGAAAATGAATGTAGTTTGTATCTCGGAACACAGTGTATATTCCACTGTTAGAGTCAATGAAAGATGTGTTTCAAAATTTATATAGTAAATAGATACTTTTTAAAAAAATGATGTTTAGTTTGTAATTACCACACCGATTTAGGGTGAGTCAAAAGATATGTGAAAAAAAAGAAAAAAGCCCCAAAATACCATTATTTGTAAAAATAAATTCCCTATCTCCAAACTATTATAAAAACATTTGTGTGTTATGTATAGTGGAGACGGCTTTAAATACAAGAAAAGCAATGATAAAAACGGGGTCAGTGCACCCCATCAAAGTGTGAATCTTCACATAATGACTTCAGCAACACACCATTATAATTTTAGGCATAGAGCATTCAGAGTTCCCCATAGTCATTTGAAATTATAGTGTAATTGACTATTCCATATCTTTAGAAAGATATGAGTCTGACTCTTTAATAAAATCTGCATAAATTATATTGCAAGAATATCCTAAGCTGCATGTTTTGATTTTTAAAATTTAATCATAATTTATATAACAAAATACATGACCACTAATTATTCTTGTAAGCAATTATCAGTACAGCAAAATGGTGTATTGTTCAAACCAGGAAAGAATTCTATTTCTGGAAAAGCTGTGTTATTCAGGTGCTGTTCTTCTGTTTTAAACACAAGCAGTCAATGGCATTTGCCCTTTTTCAGAACTCCTTAAAGAACTAATTTTATAAATGACATCTGATAGAGGATAATGTAAAACCCTATTACTTGCTGCAGTCCATTTGCAGATATTCTTCTGCCAAGCCATAATTTAAGAGTTTAAGAGAGATTAAGAAATCATACGGAAGGTTTGTGTAAGACGCAAGTGGTAGTAGCCAGCTTGACTCATGCATTTGAAAAGCTTCTTTCTATCCATTTTCAACTTAAGTCATTGATACATCTATATTTTTACTGTTTCTAATACTAAGCATAAAATTTCACGTGAGATGGACATGTGCATTAATGGCCCTAATCACACAGCCTCTCATCAGGCTGATGTAAGGACACATTGCACTGTGGTTGGGGCTGATTCAGAACGAGAGGGAGGTTTCAATTCTGACTGCAGCTAAGAAACATCACAGAACAGTTGTTTTTCTGAGATTTTTTTTTTACATGTTGGGTTCAACAGTTTTAAGACTACTGCTTATGAATTTCAGGCCTGTTTAATTTTCTACAAGATCTGGATTATGAGATACTATAACTGAAAGGGAAATTGGACTTTGCGTATTATGAACATATATCATAAAGGCTGGGTTTGTTCCAAAGCTTAATGTAACTGGTGGAAGATTTTTAGTTTATTACAATCAGCTTTGGGTGAGGCCTTCTCCTGTACTGATCGTTCAGCTAAAGAAAGCAGTGAAATTTGGAAACTTCAAAATCTCTTCTAAATTAAAATATTTTTTGGAAATACGGTCTGACATCTGTTGTCACAGACTAATCTCAGTTTTCTTCTCTGTTGCCTGAGAAGGTTTCTACCTCCCTTTTATTTAAAAAATATCAGCTTTGTTCTCTATAAGTTTGGTTGTATTTCCTGCATTTCTGTTTTCTTGCCTTACACAGTAAGTTGGTGCCCCTCTGCCCACTATATACAATACTAGTTAGGATACAAAATAAAGAAGTCACCTCTAGCTGGGTGAGACCATATGTGGTGGATTGACCCTGGCTGGATGTCAGGTGGCTACCAAAGCCTCTATGTCACTCCCCTCCTCAGCTGGACAGGGGAGAGAAAATATAATGGAAGGCTCACAGGTCAAGATGAGGACAGGGAGTGATCACTCACCAGTTACTGTCATGGTCAAAACAGACTCAGCTTGCGAAAATTTGTTTAGTTTATTGCCAATCAAATCAGAGCAGGGGAACAAAAAGTAAACCCAAATTTTAAAAACACCTCCTCCCGACCCTTGCCTTCTTCTTGGTCTTAACTTTATGGATGAGTTCTCTAACTTCTCCCCACCAGCAGTGCAGGGGGATGGGAAATGGGGGTTGCAGTCAGTTTATCACACGTTGTCTTTGCCCTCCTTCCTTTTCAGGGAAAATACTCCTCACACTCTATCCCTGCTCAGGTGTGGGGTCCCTCCCACATGAAGCAGTCCGCCATTAATTTCTCCAGTGTCAGTCCTTCCCAGGGGCTGCAGTGTTTCACAAACTGCCCCAGATCAGGTTGCTTCCACAGGGTCATAAGTCCTTCCAGCAAACCTGCTCCAGTATGGGCTCCTCTCTCCATGGGTCCACAAGTCCTGCTGCTTGTCCCAGCACAGAGAGTTGTATATGTAAATCAAATCAGATAAATATAGAGTGTGGTATGGCATGGTATGGCATGGCATGGTGCTGTTTGTACAAATCCTGACTGGCACTATTGTCCTAAACTACTGGGAGCCTTTGATAGCTCAGCTATCCAAATAGTTGTTCCCAAGTCCAAATACTTGTCCACTGATCTAAAATCAGTAATTCAGATTGTTAAAATCTATCTGCCTACTTCTTGGAGAAAACTTCTACAAATCTGGGTTAATCTTTTGGTAAAACTATTTCAGATATTATTCTGTGAGGAATAAGTCTAAAGTTTTGCAGACAAAAGGCCTTTAAAATGACAAGAACAGAAACCATGTGATATTCAGAAACATATTCCTTGTGGTTAGCAGAATAAATCTGTGACACATCTGACTTTTCCAACAGAAACTGTGAAGGCATATTTTAGAATAGCATGCAGTAAATTATGGTGGTTTGAAAATAAGTTAACAAACTCTCTGGAATGTCTAAAACTAGTGAGAATCCAATGTTTTTTCAAGGAAAGAAATAATACAAAGTAATTGTCAAGCTGTCTGGTTTTCCTCCTTCGCTCTTCTGTTATATGATTCCTAAGGAACATTCTGTTTATGTCAGAGAAAGTAAAGAGTATTGCGGACACAGGATAATGACCTCATTTCGATGACCAACAGGAGGAGATCAGTGTTTCTAAGTAGTCAATGGTAGTCAGGATCATGAACAGTTTACTTCACAGAATTGGTAAGGGCACAGTTTAATTAACGTATTGAATGAAAATCTCATCTGATTACTTCTTTTGCAATGACAATAGGGATGAGTTGCTTCCCCCCAACGTAATTTCTTCTCCTTATAGTGAAGACTCTTCAGCTTCTCCTGTAACATAGTCTCTTCAAAAGCAAGCAGAGACACTATAGCCAGGACATCACTATCAGCTGCTAATCTTTGTTGGCGTCTGAAATCAACAAGTGGAAGACAAATAATGAGAACATTTTAATCCAAAGAAGGAGACAGCAGTGATTGATTCTAGTGGTACAACAAGCCTTGAAATCTGTTGTTAATGACTACTCTGTAGTACTTTTTGAGGAATACTGTTAATCAAAGAGAGTTTCTGAAGTTCTCTGCTTTCAGGCAGTACAGGATAAAAAAATCTCCTTCTTTCACTAGAGTTTGCTGGAAATGCTATTTTTCCTTTTACTGTTTAATGCCTGCATGTCTGCTTCTTAGTAATTTCCATGCTGAGCTACTGCAAGTCTTTATAGTTTATTTATAAATACTAAGTTACTTAAAAGTCTCTATTGATTAGTGGTCCTGCTTTCCTCACAGAGTCGCATTTTACAAAACTGAAAAAATAAACTGGAACATGTTAGTCAAAACAGTATAAGTCCCAGATGATAGGCTCATTAGAACATAATCGAAAATATACTTATTTATCCTTCCTAGAATACAGAAGCAACAGCAAAAGAAGCTCAAAGCAGAAATACAGACTGAATGAAGTGGAAAAAAAAAAGGGAGTAAAATGCATCTCACTAACGTTTTGGAGAGTAGGGATAAACACAGTTCACTTGTTCAGCCACATCTTAATATTCCTTTTTATAAGATACTCAAATACTATAGTTATGTTCACTTGCATAGAACTCACGTAGACAGATCTGAACTTTTCTTGAAGGGTAAATGATTGATGATGTCTGCCACTACATGAAGGATGGGTAAGTCAGTGTGAGTGTTGTTTTATTGACAGTGCTTGAACCTTGACTGATCTCAGAGGAAAAACAATGGATATATAATGTCACTTCGTCACAAAAGGAGCTTTCAAGACACTTCATAAATGATTTGTAACAATGTTTTATTACATGAATTTCAGATATTACTTTACTGTTATTTATTTCTTGTATTCAAATTCAGATTAATTTAATTAAGCATTGATTAACAATTCATGTTTATTGCTTAGAAAACTAAAGCCTTTTGAGAACAATCACCATATATTCTTTTTTTACTGAACTTTTGATGTGTGCTTTGAAGCAGTGACCACTACCAGGACTCAATTGTTTTTTATATTAAAGCCCTTTGATACAATTCTGACAACATAAAAATTGGATTAAAGTGAAAATTACTTCAAGCGCTTTTGAGATGAATATATCATTTCACCTGTGATACAAGTGTTGTTGCAATTAAAAAAAAAAAAGAGAACGGTTTTATGAAGGTAATCGTGCTGATTTTTGCGGTATTAATTTAGCTACTAGTCTGGGCTGAAAAAAAATTTATTAGAAAGTTACACGAGTCCTTTTTAGCAAAGATTTCAGCTGTACAAAATTAATTAGCATACCTTGGGACTTCTGACAAAGTCATGCCTTAAGTTTATGGCCTCCCCCCATGTTAAGCTTCATTTGAATAAAATGCTAAGATGTTTAAATTTCTCTTATAACCTTTCCAAGGTCAGTTTGATTTTTCTTTTATCCATGCAGTGGACTCTAGCTGTCAGAAGCTTAACTATGACCAAGTCAGCTGACCGTGATGGAGCAGATGACTGACTGGTAGAGGAGGTAACCTTCTCAATGTTCTTGAGCTATATCATTTTACTCACCATCCAGACTCTTAACTGCAGGTACAAACACTGGATGTACAATGCCAGTTCCTGCTCCATATCCTAAAAACAATATCTTGCCATTCTGAACCAGCAAAATGTTATTCTTAATATAGTCACTGTACTTACAAGTCCATCCAAAGAGTAAAAATTTGTTTAGTCATATATTTTAAAATTTTAATGGTTAGTATTTTTACTTTACTCAGTCAGAGTTAATTTTGATGAGAAAATGCTTAGTATTTTGTCAAAAAGTTTTTTTTTTATTGCCTTGCTTCCTAATTCTTTGCAGCAATGGACATTCATGTCCATTTATTTCAGGTATCTAGTAGAAATTTTATTGAATAAGAATGTTTGCTTCAAGTTTAAATGAAGTTTTCAGAAGATTTTAATCTTTTGATGTCACTAAGATTTAATCTGCAGACAAAAATGCTTCAACTTACTTGAATTTAATATTTGTTAAAGATGTAGATGTAGATCCCTACCTCACCTAATCTCTGGCATAGTTTTGGCTCATGACAATGAGATCTGTCCCAGATGGTGCCTAGAAGAGGTATTATTGCAGACCAAATATTATTCATAGTAGGTAGTATGGATGACACAACCTTTTTTTCCTCATTAGAAAGAATGGTGAGAGGGAGAGTGAAGTGCATTTTATGAAAACAGGTGACTGGCTTATTTCTAGCAATGTAGATATAGGAGAAATTAGGAGAGTTAACATTGGTGAATTTAGATAAAATAGCATTAAACTGATTTTGACCTTGAAACAAAATAGTGACAGGTTTTACAGTGTGTGAGAATGATTTAGCGTTTTTGGTCTGGTTTATGCTTGTTTTTTCTTGGGTTTTGTCCCTCTAGTCAGACCTATGAAGTCAAACTGAGACCAGAAAATTGGTCTATTTTGTCTCCTTTTTCCTGGACTCTCATCTGTAATAAGAATTTGAATCAAAATCAAATACAATATCAACAAAAATAGCACCTACATGAAATGGAGTGAAATCCAATGTCTTCTATAGCTGAATTAGTACTTTAGTGTTAGCTGTTGTAAAAGCCTATTTTAGACATAAAAGTAGTCATGATTTACACAAAGAATAGCTGATATGTTAAATAACAATCTCCACATTGACAGCCACTTTTCTGACTATAACCACAGTTTTCAGCAGTCCATTCCAACACTTCTTCTGACAGAAAATTCACCTAGCAGATTGAATTTAATAAGGCAAGAACGTTCACCTTATTTTGGAAATATCACTTGCAGTGCCACCTGCATTCATATTAAAGTGGTAACAGAATTCTGCCTCTGATACCTTTTCATTGTATTTCATAGCACATAAAACATCTCAGAGGCAGCAAAGATTATGTCAGATTCTCAGACATCAGAGTAGGTGGTCAAAAAATAAACATATTTATTAATACCCTTAAGAAAAGGACACAACTTTTACCTTTGTTCTTTGCTATCCCAGCCACAGTGCCTGGAGAGTGCTCGTACACGAGACTAAAGCGGGTGAGCAGCTACTCTTGATGACCCAGAAAGAATGATCAGCACGACATTAGGTGGCTAACTGATCTACAGAAGTTTCGGTTTACGATCCCTTTCCTGTTTATTATGTGACATGGATAGCACCTGACACAGACTATTTTCCCCGATAGAAACAGTCTTACAGTTACAGTTTTGTCATCCTTAATATATGAAAGCAGATTTAGAGCAAAGAGAATGGAAGAAGTGCAGCACCATATATAATTTGAGGCAGGGTACATGGTGGTTGTGACAGGTGGATTGTTCAACAGACAATCCCTGTACCTGAGCAACAGCCAGAAGCACAGCTTCTCCACTGTGCCCTACATTCAGTGCAACCTATTTCTTCTCCAGCTTGAATACGCACCGAGGGTTAGAAGAGTGCTGTTTAAAATTCATCGTATACTAAGAAGTTTTCCATGCTCTCAGCTTTCTAAAACAGGTTCCAAAGGAAATAATTCAGACTTACAAGTGGTTTTCTGCCTCATTTTATGCATACAGAGTGTTGTTAGTGTGTTCACCTGAAAAACAGGTGCTTTTTTAAACTGGCTTGCTGTGTGAGTACTGATACGTAGCATTGAAGGGCTACATTTTTTGGAATTTCAACCCCAAATTAGATAAAAGTTTATAAAGCTGATCGTAACCGAACACCTTTCAAGTCATTATTCATAAATTTGTCCTTATTTATCCCAAGTGCAAGAAAGATTTGTAAATCAAAACTTTGCATTTAGGATTTATTAGCACAATTTAAAAATGTAGAGTCAAAAATGCATTTTACTGAGTTATGGAGCTGGATTTTAACTAGAGACTAAATTGAAAATAATTTCTAAATCCAATTCTTTTGTGGATTTTAGCACAGGGTTTTTATAAAACCTAGGGAAAAAACATAGGGAAAATTCAGACTTTCAGAAGTGTCCATTTTGATTACACAAGAAAAAATCAACAGGAAGATATTGCAAACATCTATGATGTCCATTTCCCCCTTTATCTGGCTAATTTCTGGGAATATTTCTCTTTACCTTTTAAAATAATTTACATGAGAACCGCTTAGCACGGCAAACACTGGCCAAGTTCTGAATGAGGGTGTTTAAGAGCAATTTTATAAAAACTATATTTTAAAGACATTCACATGATAACCAGTTTTGCTGCTCAGCAACCTAAGAAAATAAAATAACCCAAAAAGGATTAAAAATTCAAATTCGGTTTCAAAATGGTATGCCTTTCTATCCTAATTAAATAATCAAGTTAATAAAGTGGTAAGAAGCTGCTATCTTATTTACAGCTTTCATTTTATCTTAATTGAGGAATACAAGGACATTACACTTCTGTTATTCTATCCGATACCTTGACAAAGCACTGATGAAACTATGTTTTTCTAAGCAGATTATACAGCAACTCAAATAGCACATTAGGAATTCACATTTTCTAAATGCATGTAGACAAACTCCCACATACACAGAAAAGCAGCATAAAGCCATGTCCTACTTAAATCTCCCTCTACTTTAATATATTTGCATAGGACTATATAATTATGTAGTTGTTAAATCTCAGAAGTATCAGAATGCATTTCTGAAATATATATTGTCTCATTGTTGTAGTCAATGACTTAACTATGCCCAGATAAATCAGTCATCCTTCTGTATTCTATCTGAATACCAGCATTTTAAGAGGTTTCTTTCCAGCTGTAGGACTATATCTATTATATAGCAAAACCTTGAACATCAACCAAAGTGGTCTTTAAATGCCTCACGATTTGTTTGTTCTTATGATTTCCTACCTGTCTTGTGCTATGATTTTGTCTCTCTACAAAGTTTTCTGAATTCCTAGAGCAGAAGGTTAACTTCTCCTTATTTCAGATACTAGGTCATAATGTCATAGAATCATAGACTGGTTTCTGTAGGAAGGGACCTTCAAAAATAATCTAGTCCAAACTCCACGCTATGGATAAGGGACATCTTGCAATAGATCACATTGCTTAAGGCCCTGTCCAACATGATTTTGGACACTTCTGGGGATAAAGCATCCAGATCTTCTCTGGGCAACCTCTTTCAGTGTCTCACGACAGTCATTGTAAAAAATTTCTTCCTTCCATCTAATAAAAATTTCCTTACATTTTAACCAATGACACTTCTGTCACCACAGGCCCTGGTAAAAATGCTATCTTTACATTACTTATAACTTCCATTTAAGTATGGAAGGGTTGCAATGAGGTCTCCCTTCTCCTTTCCTGGATGAACAACCCCAGGTCTCTGAACCTATCCATAGGAGAGGTGTTTCAGCCCTCTAATGATTTTTGTGCCCTGCCTCTGGACTTGGTCTAACAGGTCCATGTCTTTCCTGTGCTGAGGATCCCAGAGCTGGACAAAGTAGTGCAGGTGGGGTCTCATAAGAACAGTGTAGAGAAGGCGAATCACCTCCCTTGACCTGCTGGCTACAGTTTTTTTGATGCAGCCCAGCATATGATTTCTAGGCTGCAAGCACACATTGCTGGATCACATCCAATTTTTGCATCCACCGGGATGGGGATGCAAGTCCTTCTCTTCTGGGCTGTTCTCAATCCATTCCTTCCCCAGTCTGTAATGTTGTTGGAGAGTGACATGAACCAGGTGCAGGACCTTACACTGGCCTTGTTGAAATTCATGAGATTCACAGAGTCACACTTTTCAAACCTATCAAGGTCCATCTGGATGTGTCCCTTCCCTCTAATATATCGACTGTACCACTCATCTTGGTGTTCTCCCAAAACTTGATGAGGGTGCCCTCAATCCCATTGGTCTGTGTCATTAATGAAGATGAAAAATAGCTTTGGTATCCATGTGGACCCTTGAGGGACACCACTGGTTACTGGTTTCCACTCGGGCATTGAGTCATTGACTGTAACTCTTCGAATGTAACCATCCAGTCAGTTCCTTATAAACCTAACAGTACATCCATCAAATGCGTAGACTCTCCAATTTAGCGTCAAGAATGTGATGAGAGACCACACCAAAGGCCTTGAAAAGTGACCAGGTAGATAATATCAATTGTTCCTTGCATCTTCTCTACTGATGCAGTCACATCATCATAAGAAGGCCACCAGATTAGCCAGGCAGCACAACTCCAGGTCTGCCTTCAGAGAAACCATATCTCTACTTACCTCTCTGTCTTCCATATGCTTCAGTGTGACTTCCATGATGATCTGTATGAGGAGGGGAAATTGTTATTTGTGAGATTTTAGAGTCAGAGAGGTCTTGGTAGGGAAGGAGACAAAGTAATGATAGTTTGTTCTTAAGGTATATGGTGATTATAGACAACTTTGGCCATTTAACTAGTGTGTTGGTTTAAAACTCAGCTAGAAAATTAAACCCACTTAAGCTGCTCCCTTTTCCCCTCCCCACCCCTTCCAATAATGGAGGAACACTAGGAGAGATTATAAATTGGAATTACTAGTTACTGAAAAATCACAATAACCCCAAAAATATTAATAAAAGAGTGTGCAAAAGAGAGAGTTTTACCCACAAAAGGGTATTCACCACCAAACAGACAAAAATGCTTCCCAAAGGCAGTGCCCAGAGTGGTTTCCCAGACAAAGGCAAAATTTCCATTGGCTTCGTGCAGGGGCCACATCGTATTCAGGAAAACAAAACAAATATATTGGGCAGGCTCTCATGGTTTAACTTCTTGCTCCCCAGACTGAAAACAATGGAAATCAGGGGCAAAACAAAACCTGGAAAGCTAGTTCATCCGAAAGAAGAGTTGTGCTGCTGAAATGCCTATCCTGCGTGGCTTGGGCCTTGCTGCAGGGAGTCTCTCTTGGCGGTGGTGGCACATGGCAACAGCAACAGTGGTTCCAGTCCCACACCCTTTCCAGAGCAAGCCCAGCAAAAAGAAATTAAAAAGAAAAGGAAAACTTTCCCTTTCTGGCCTTGGCTTTTTAACCACGACTGCAATGGGATTTAGGTGGTATTGAATAGACAGTGCTAAAAGCTCCATCCCCTTGTCACTGTACCCAGGACAACTAGCAAAGAATATTGAATTTAATTTACTTATATAATAGTAGCCAGAGAGACAGTTAAGACAGAATTCCATTCTAATATGCACACATAGTATCCATGAATCAAGAGGAGACAATGTGTGGCCAGGTTTATGTCACAGCTGAAAGGGTGGCTGCAACAGCAAGCCAAGAAAATTTCTTTAGCTTTGCTTTAGTTCCAACAGGAATACTGGCATGATTACTAACTGATTTGTAGGAATAGCAATACAACCACTAAAAGCCAGAATGGATTTGTAGAGAACTCTAACAAATCTTTTGAATAAAGGAAAAACAATAAATCTAGAATACATCTGACAAAGCACAGCTGATTCTAGGCTCATTACCCAGTTAATACAGGGGACTAGGAATTTGAAGGGCAAAGTGTCCAGTTCTGCATGTCAAACTTCACAAAAGATAAAGATGGTGCTGATTTGTTGTCCAAAGTACAGCAGGGAGAATGATCATAGTTTTATGAAATACAACCTATGGAAAGAAAATTAAAGACTTATGCCTTTTTAGTTTACAGATGGACAGAGAAGGAAATTAAAAAATGACTATGTAAACATGTTAAGAGGCTACTGTCATAAACACAGATAATAAGAACAAAGATCAAGAGTTTTAATTTAAAGTCAGGGAGATTTATTTAATTTGAGAAAATCTTTCTAGTAAGAAGAGCAGTGAATTATTAAAGTGAATTGCCTGAAGAAAGGTTCTCATCATTTATGAAGAGGCTGCATAAATTTCTGGCATGTAACACATAGATATGTAAGTCATGTCCAGAAGCAGAAGACCAAAGTGGGTGATTTTCTGATGTGAGCCCTAGTACTCTATGTTTCTGTTTCTCTATTACCTAATGATCAAGACAACTATTCTGATGAAATTATATATTGAATTCGATATATTCCAATACATATTGAATTAGGCATGTATATCTACAGAATGCTTTCAGTAGTGACACAGTGAGCTATTTACATTAAGCAATGCAAGCTAGGACCTGTGTCAAACTGAACTGAATCTCCTCTATCCAACACTAATCTGGTTTAGAAGTCTGTTGTCAGCATTTTTGTCTCCCCCCAGCTCTTTTTATTCTGACTATGAACTAAACCTTCAGTGGAAGAAAACACTCCTGATTAAATTTCTGTGAGAGAAGTTTTGATTTAGACTGATCCCTACTTCCTCTGTTAAAAATCTTATGTTGGAAAATTCCTAGACATTTCTGTGCACAGGTTAGTGTAATCAGCTTCTACCGTTTGAGTTTTGTAAGAACATTTTTGTTGTGCACTTTTCCAAAGGAAAAATTGCATAGAAGAGGAAAGAAAGATACCCTGCTTGTAACAAATGTCTATAAAATACTTTTAATCTTTATGATCTCTGAGTTATTTAATAAATGTGGCTCTACCCTTGAAATAATTACTGTATTTCTTAAGCCGTATACTCTGTGTGTTCAATAAGGCTAACCACACATGTAATGCTAAAGCTCTGTAAAGATTCATGGAACTGAGATCTACCTGAACAGTTTTATCTCTAGAGGTAAAACACTGAAACTTACTTAATATTCCTTACTTACATGCCACTATTTCAGTGGAGAGCTCAGATTTCTTACCACTGTGCCTCCCAGACTCTTTAAGTCTACCTGGAGAACAAAATGTAGACTCACTTGTCCACCACAAACAGATATCTCACCCTTTTTTTCAGCATTTTCTTCCTTTTTATGAAATTTCCCACATAATTTAACAGATGGAGTGCCAATATTTACAATCATAATATGATTATGATACTGCAAAGGTTTAAAAGGCAAATACTCACTCTTGAAAATGGTCAAAGGAAAAAATATAATTAAATAGTCTTCATGAGGTAAGACATTTCCATGGTCAAGTGCAACAAGTGTCAGATTTCTGCCTTGAATTACCTGTAAAGCAGATGATTTTTCATACAGCTTTAATATTTGTTAGTTAAAAAAAAAGCATCAAGATCTTCAAATCTGAAAAATCTGTTTTTCAATGTTTGATAAGTAACAAAAATTATTTCTAATTTGCAAAAGTAAACAAATTTTATATATTTCTAATTTGTGGAAGTAAAAAAAAATTAATAGTGTTTTGGATCAAAACTTTTCATAATTTTATAGGCAAATGCCAGAATTTGCCATTACCAAAAGAGTGTAAACTAAATGATAGGTACAATATTATTTTACTTTGAAAACTGCTTACTTTGTCTGCTCTGATTCTTTTGCACATATTCTACCACTTCCAAATTAGGGTGATTGGCTCCTCTTTCCTTTGGGATGTTTTTAGTACACTTTCAAAGTTTCCCTTCACAGTACATTATCTACCTGGAAGGTGATAAGACCCTACTATTTTTGTCCAAAAATAGTCAAACCAAATGCTTCTACTTAAGTTGCACTACTATGACAAAAAACCACAGCTTACATCTACCACTTAGTTCTTTGATTTTGGAATGATGAATGTAGAACCATAAGGGCTTGTCAAGTGTTTAGTTGTCTGAAAACCTTTACCTTTTCATCAACATCCTAAGGAGAGTTTTCTGACTTTGTTTTAAGGTAAAAGATATTATTAAACTTTGAGAAAATAAATAGTATTACTTTAATTTTCTCTGTAGGAAATAAGTTTAGCCATTTATAAGACTTTTCTGAAAAGATCTTAAGAATGGCAAAGTCTTTAGATTTTAACTAATATGAGTTTCCCTCGAGGAAAAAAAAAAAAAAAGATAGAGGTTTTTTAATGATTAAAAATCTTATTGATCAATAGCAGCCTCCAGGTAAGAGAATTGCAATTTATATTTACAATTGTAATAATTCAATATGTAAATTAATTTATCTCTTAAATTAAAAAAGTAGGACAGTTCAGAAACTGGTATTGCATTTACATCTCATTAGTTTGAAGACTATATATTATGTTAGGAAATTCATGTTAAGGTAACAATAATAAACTGTTCAGGATAGTCTAACAACATACCTAGAACCAATTTAATTTCCTTTTTTCAACTGTAGTAGTAATTATTCAGTTGTACTGAATTACCCAAACAAATATACCTACTATTGATCATAATTTCTTAACAGGTATTCTGGTTTTACCCACAAAACAGGTAACACTAGTCAAAGTTGTCACCTTGTAATTTCAGGAACCTTTGTTACTGCCATACAAACTGAATTTTGACCATCATAGGCTTCTTAGAGAGAGTGAGGGCCAGTGAGGAGAAAGTAGTTAAATGACCTTACATTCTGCTGACAACACAAATTCAGCAAGCTTTTATTCCAAACATTGCAGAAGTTATCAAGCATCTACTCACAAACACAGAAAGACCACGGTGGAAGCAAGCCAGCCAATGTTGTTTCCCCCAATCAAATATATCACATTGTTAGTATGTTCAGAAACTTAAGTAAAAGCCAGTCTCAAAATACCCATTGAAGTGAAGTGTACCATTTAGCCAAAATGGATGTGGTCAGGCTTTTCAACAAAAAAGTCTACTCTCCGATCCACCTTTCTGAAACAAAGAAGTCTTTCTAATAACCCTGCTTCGAATTTTAAGAAACACTGGCAGAGAAAGTTCAAAGGGCTTGTCTCAAATTATTTCAGGACTCTCTGTTACATACAGGAAATAAATCAGAAACTGCCATGGAATTTCACTTCCAATCCTGCAAATCTACTCTTTTATTTTTGTTCCTAATAAGGACCATTATTCCTTCCTTATCGTATTGTTATATTCTATGAATGCCTTCTCAATTTTTCCATAGAAGAATTTTTGTTGTTGTTATATTTTACTACCTATTTTTCGTATATTTCATTACCTATTATTTTATTTTACATCTAGGAGAAGAGTCTGCTCCCATGACCCTAAAGGCCATTTAGAATTTAGGAGTCAGAGGTGGCACTGTCTCGCTCTCACCTCTTACTGCTGAATATTTTAACTGTTGCTGAACTTTGTTTCTTCTGTTCCAGAAGAAAAGTAGGATGTCCTTACCAAGGCATCCTTGAAATAATGTGAACATATTATTCAAAGCTTTATTTTTCTACAGATAGTAAATGCATCATTTTGGAAATTACCTAGCAGCACAATAAAAATACTTAATTTTAATGGCTACCTTTCTGTAGGTATCATAAAGTCTATTGTAAAACACACAGAGCACATGACAAGTCTAAACTATCAGTAATAGCTACAAATGAATATGCTCTATTTTAGGGGTTAGGAATTTTATTAAATAGGGTTTAGATAAGCCTCAGCAAATTATTTATTGGGCAATAATCCTTAAAACGAATTTACTTTTGCTGCTGCTTGACCAGTTATAGCTGTTTAACCAACCATTCATACTAAAGTAAGTACAAGCATAAATGCTGCATAAACATCAACCAAGCCATTTTAAATTAATGTAATCATCTGTTTAGAACACTTAGTTTTATTCAGTGATTATAGCAGTGCTTTACAAGAAAAGGAACCCAGCCAGTGTTATTTGTTTGGTTTTATTTTGTATATGTACTTGTAGGTTTGTGGGAAAAATACTGAGATAATAATAAGGTCATGCAATGAACTTTCAAGTCAGAGATTTTAATGGGTGCATATTTTTTCCCAAGATAAGTATATGTTAAACCTGGTTTTGGTTACTCTTTTGAAAAAATTCTTTGAAAGGAGGACCTTTTCTTGGCTTCCAAGAGTTAACTTTTCTCAACTTTCACATCATCACTGCAGACAGTAAATCTCCAACAGCTTTGGTGCTTCATTTACCTGTTACAAAGCAGAGTACTACTATATTAACTATTTTTAGTTCCAGTCAATTAGAAGACCCATTGAATTTACATTTCATGCTAAAAAATGTCAGATGATGAAACAATGATTCCTAACACTTTTTGAAATCCTGAATTTTAACCATTTTGATGGATATTTTCCACAGATAAACTTGTCTAAACTTAATTATTTTTAGCAAAACTTTCCAAAAGAAAATTTAACTGTGGATCTGTTGCTGATGTTAATTGCTTTCTCTAAATTGCCTTTGAATTTTGGAACACGGATTCGGATTTTTCCAGTGCATTTTTCCCGTCAGAAATGCGTGATGTTTTGTCTATTAGTGTCTATCACCATAAAATTCTTTAAAACTTTGTGCTTTCTCACATAATTTTGCAAATGGCCAATTGTGTGGGTCATTAACTGCTAACATTTCCGTCTCTCACACGCTACCACCCCCAACACTCATGTCCTTCCCTGTTGAAATAAGTATTGCATAGCCCTGCCTTTGTTCCTATGATTTATGATATTGAAGTTCAAAAGAGCTTAATCAATATCTTTAGTTCTGTATCACATCATAGGTGATCATAGGATCACAGAATTGTTTAGAAAAGACCTTCAAGATTATCAGGTCCAACCATTAATGCAGCACAGCCCAGTCCAGCACTAAACCATATCCCAAAGTGCCACATCTATACAGCTTTTAAATACCTCCAGGGATGGTGACTCAACCAGTTCTCTGGGAAGCCTGCTCCAATGTTTGACAACCCTTTCTGTGAAGAAATTTTTCGTGATATTCAATCTAAACCCCACTGGGTGCATTTTGAAGCTGTTTCCTCTCATCCTGTCACTTGAGACATATCAGAAGGGACTGACCCCCACCTTGCTACAACCTCCTTTCAGGCAGATGTAGAGAGCAGTAGTTTCCCCCGGGCCTCCTTTTCTTCAGGATAAACAATCCCATCTCCCTCAGTCACTCCTCATAAGACTTGTGCTCCAGACCCTTCACCAGGTTCCCTGCCCTTTCTTGTCCTGAGGAGAACTGGACACAGCACTCCAGATGTGGCCTCACCAGTGCTGAGTAGAGTGGGAGGATCACCTACCCCGACCTGCTGGCCCTACTCTTCCTGATGCACCTCAGGATAATATTGGTCCTTCTGGCCAAAAGGGCACAATGCTGGCTCATAGTCAACTTGTCATCCACAAGACTCTCGGGTCCTTCTCTGCAGAGCAGCTCTTTAGTAGGTCAGCCCTCAACCTGTACTGATACTTGGAGTTATTCCTCTCCAGTTGCAATATGTTTTTCAATTATTTGTTTGCATGAATTTATTTTTTTAAAAAAGTAATTATATTTTTGCATGAGCATAGTCTTTGAATGTACTATTAGGAAAAACCCTGCCATGCTGTAGAATTAAATCTCTAAATCTTATGGTAAATTAATAATTATTTACATTAATTAGCTGAGGTTTTATCTGGTAACTTGCAGTACTTTTCACAGTGAGAAAAATTACCAAAGCAAGCAAGAGATGACCCTGCCCCTAGAACTAGAAAAGGTTTTTGTAGCAAGCAAATCTCTCTCCCATTTATTTAATTCCACCATGAGTTTAGAATCAGCCATAAGGAGGTCAACAGAGTTTTGCTAACATAAGTTACAGCACAAATGGATAGTAGCTAGGTTTTCTAGCTGTTAGCACTATGTGTAGAGTACTGAATAATATTTTGTTTCAGTCCCATAGGTTGTCCATGAAGCACTCAGGGATCCAGGAGCAGGGCATGTTCTCTAGCAGAGCCAGTTCTAGCACAAAAATTTAGAAAACTCCCACCCATTCTTTTTTGACCCCATTTTCTTATTCTTAACTAGCTAAACTTGGTAGAGAATGTTTCCTGCTTCTGACTTGCTTATGCATCTTCTAGGCTCAAAGAAAGAGAACTTTAGTTTATTGTCTTTATAATAGCCTTTCAAGTTAAAAAGGGAACAGTTGCAGTAATGCAAAATTATGATATATTTTCTTCATTTAAAATAATAAGAAAGAAGATAAGGTTAATTTGTTTTAATGTTGACTTCCTGTAATACCTATATGAATTTTATTTATGTGTTTGCATTGATACTGTACATGTAACACTTTCTTCTTACTTTTTTAAAACCAAAGCTGATTGTGTGAAAATACATATCTGTTGTGGTTTGACACTGGCCAAATGCCAGGCACCCACGAAAGGCCTGCTCACTCACTCTCCTCTGCTCTGCAACTGGACAGAGGAGAGAAAATTTAACAAACGGTTCCTGAGTTGAGATAAGGACAGGGAGAAAACACTTCAAGGGCAAAACAGGCTCTACTTAATGATACAAAGTGAATTTATTACTAACAAGATCAGAGTAAAAGAATGAGAAGTAAAATAAGCCCTTACAGACACCCTTTTCTCCCCCCAACCCCTCCCTCCTTCCCACCAACTGTGCAGGGAGACGGGGTGGGGGTTTTGGTCAGTTCATCACCCAAGATCTTCTTTCCACTGCTCAGGGAGAGGAATCGTTTCCCTGCTGCACCATGGGGTTCCTCCCATGGGAGATAGTTCTCCATGAACATGGGTCCACTCTCACGAGCAGCAGCCCTCCCAAAACTGCTGCAGTGTGAGTCCATCCCACGGGCAGACAGTCCTCCTAAAACTGCTGCGGCGTGGGTCACTCTGCCACGGGGTGCAGTCCTCCAAGGACAG
>VZRJ01002784.1:926997-955617 GCA_013397565.1 Ptilonorhynchus violaceus
TGTGTTTCTTGGCTGGCACCTCCCCCAGGGGTGGGGACTTTCACAATGGAAGAGGATCTTCCCGATGTTCTATTGGTTGCTTCGGTAATGAGCTTGGATGAGCCCTGGGCTCCTCCGAGATGGTCCCCAGGGTTCTCAGAGATGATGGGGGTTGGGTTATCAGTCAGGCTCGGTGGTGCAAATAGGCCATTAGCTGAGATCAGATAATCAGCTAGGTGGTGCTTCCTGTCGGCCAGAGTGCTTATCTCAGTTGAGATAAGGAGTCCCAGGTGTGTAATTATGAAATTTGTCCAGCGTTTGTGGGTGGAAATAGAATATATAACTAACGCAGGACATCCCCCCACTACCAAAAACCAGGCCCTGCAAAACCAACACAGTATCAAAAGAAAAAATTAAAAGTTTAATTTCTAAATTGGTACTATAGTTCTTCTCTTACTAATGGATATACAAGATTTTATTAAGATTTTTTTTTTATTATTCTGTTATTTACATGGAAGCTTCGGAAATCTTTTAGTCTTCCTGCCGTGTTGATGCAAGGTTGCCAAAAATCTCATACTCCTTCTCGACCTGCAAGATGGGAAGATGGTGCAGACATCTGAGCTGGTCCTGCCTTTCATCTGGCAACAGAATAGCCATTCATGTAGTGCTTGACCTGATCTATTAAAGGCTACCTAAAGAGACTATGAAGAGGCTTATAATAATTAATCAGAATTACAAGTATATTGGATTAGGCCAGTGAAAACTCACAGACATTCACAAGTATGATCCAAAGTGTTACCAGATCCATATGTAAATGTGTAAGTGTATATTCAATCCTAAACAAAGAAGCACCAGGTCAGCAAAGTAATACTAGAAGAATTCATTCAGTTTATAAAGTTCTAACATAAATCTTGCTGCCAGTAGAAGAAATTATTGTTTTTCATTGAATCAAGTAAAGTCATAATTAGAAACTTTAAACAAAAATTACATGGATGTTAACTTCCTACTCAACATTAAAAGAATATCAAATTTCAGAGTGTAGAGGAAATCCAGTAGGAAAACAGAGCAAGACTAAAGTTCTTTTGGTGTGGAACTGGATAAATGCAAATTATTTAGAAGAAAAACTGACATTTTAATAGAATAAAAAAATAAAGAAGAGATCATAAGTTTTATCAATATAAGTAATTTATAATACCTATATTCTGGAAATGCTTCAAACACTAATTGAGGACTGAGAGTGTATAAATATAGCAGAAGTCTTTGTTGACTGAGTTTTGGTCAAAATAACCCATAGGGAATATTTGATGAAATTATAATGGAGTCACATAGTTTGAGTTTTGTAATGTTTTATTAAATATGTGTAATTCAGAGTCCTTGTGTTAGCATGCAACATTAACAATGGAAACACGACCAAAAGAAAAGGAAAAGAAGGAATTCTTCTGTGAGATCTGTCTTTGCAGAAAACCATGGTGAGCAATTACTATAATACAAATTTCTTGAAAATTCCTCACAGCAGGGAGTTAGTTTCTGAAAGAATAACAAAGTGGGTAATGGAATCAAGACTGTGGAGAAAGAACTGAGTGGTATTGTTTTACAGTTCTCCCTTTTAATTTTGGCTTTTTTTTTTTCAGCACCTAACTAACTAAATATAGACAGGTTTAGCTTGTGACAAACTTCCCTACAGTGGCTGTTTTGGTTGATCGCAATACACCATTTTCTTTCCTGGAGAAAAGTTTCTCATCCATTTGAAGCAAGAACTTTAACAGGAAATAAATCCTGCCATAGAAGTATCCTTTTTATATTTCTGTTTGACTGCTAATACTGTAGATAACTCTGAAATCTATCCACGCTTTACCACAGTTAGTATACTTCTCTTCTGTCCACTAAAAGTTCTCCCTTCTAGTGATTGTTTCAGCTTGTGCTCATTTGGTGATGGTGAACTGATGCATTGCAGAGTCCTGAGAGAACCAGCTGATGTAGTTTTGAAGACACTCTCCATGATATTTGAAAGTCATGGTGGTCAGGTGAAGTCCCAGGTGACTTCAAAAAGGGAAATATGGTACCCATTTTAAAAACGGGTAGAAAGAAGAATCCTGGGAACTACCAACCTATCATCCTCACCCCCGTGCCTGGGAAGATCACGGAACTAGAAGCTATGATAAAGGCACATGGTGAACAGGGAGGTGCTTTGAGACAGCCATCGTGACTTCATCAAGGGCAAGTCCTGCCTATCAACGTAGTGGCCACACAATGAAGTGACTATGTCAGTGGACAAGGGAAGGGCTCCAGATGTCATTTATCTGGACTTCTGTAAAACCTTTGACATAGTCTCCCAGAACATCCTTCTCTCTAAATTGGAAAAATATGGATTCAATGAATGGACTGACGGATGAGAAAGTGGTTGGATAGTAGTGGTCAATGGCTGAGAGTCCTGACAGACATCAGTGAAAAATGGTGTCCCTCAGGGGTCTGTACTGGGACCAGTGCTATTGAATAACTTCATTAATGACATAGATTAAGGGATTGAGTGCAACCTCAGCAAATTTGCAGATGACACCAAGCTGAATGGTGTGGCTGACACTCCTGAAGAACTGGATGTCATTCAGAGGGAGCTGGACAAGCTCAAGAAGTGGACCCATGGGAATCTCATGAGGATTAACAAGTGCAAGTGCAAGATGCTGCACCTGGGTTGGGGCAACCCCTGTTATCAATACAAGCTGAGGGGTGAACCGATTGAGAGCAGCCCTGCTGAGAAGGATTTAGGGGTGCTGGTGGATGAGAGGTTGGACATGAGCTGGCAGTGTGCCCTTGCAGCCCAGAAAACCACTTGTCTCCTGGGCTGCATCCAAAGCAGTGTGGCCAGCAGAGCGAGGGAGGGGATTCTGCTCCTCTACTCTGCTCTGGTGAGAGCCCACCTGGGGTGCTGCATCCAGCTCTGGGGTCCCCTGCACAGAAAGGACATTGACCTGTTGGAGCAAGTTCAGAGGATGCCACCAAGATAATTAGAGGCACAGAGCACCTCTCCCATGATGAAAAGGCTAAGAGATTTGGGGTTGTTCAGCTTGGAAAAGAGAAGGCTTTGGGAGATGTAATTGTGGCCTTCCAGTACCTGAAGGGAGCCTACCAGAGAGAAGGAAAGAGACTATTTACAAGGGCAAGTAGTGTCAGGACTAGGGGGAATGGCTTCAAAGTGAAAGAGAGTAGATTTAATTTAGATATTAGAAAAAAAATTCTTTCCTATGAGAGTGGTGAGGCACTGGAACAGGTTGCCCAGAGAATATGGATGCCTCATTCCTGGAAGTGTTCAGGGTCAGGTTGGTCAGGGCTTTGAGCAACCTGGTCTAGTGGAAGGTGTCACTGTCCATGGCAGAGGGTTGGAACTAGGTCATCTTTAAGGTCCCTTCCAACCTTACCCATTCTATGATTCTTTGATAGGCCTCCATTTTTGTTGTTTTCAAAGAGTAATTAAACTGTCCACATCCAAAGGAAAAATCACACTAAATTGATGTTTTCACTATAAATGGTCCACATGCAGCCAAAACAGCAGGAATATGCTCTTGAAATTCAGGGGGGATGAGTGGAGGAGTTGGAGGGAAGAGCCCTCCCATTTAGCTAGGATTTACAGTAAAAGTCTATTCTATTTACAGTATCACAGGAAGTAAGAAGGGCATAGGAATATTTTTTGTTTGCTTTCCTATACAAACCATCATTCTCTTCTACCCAATGTACTAAAGAAAAGTATTAAAATCTGTTGGTTTCATTCTTAGTGTTTCTTCAAATTCTATCAAAAAGCCTAGGATGGTTTTGCAGTTTCTACAAGTGCTATCCACATACTCCTTAAAATTGACAGGGTTGTTGGTTTTCGTTCTTTTGTTGTTGTTGTTGTTGTTGAGGTTTTTTTGAAGAGCATGTTTTCAATGAGATTAATTATCAGGAGCCTCTACAGACAGTTTTTGATAGACAGTTGTGAGGAAAGTGTTCTTTTCATTAGTGATCCATTATTCCGTCACTCGTATTTTCCTTTTCCAGCTTATATTTCTCAGCAAGGTGATTATAGATTGTGAACAGGAGTTGGCTTCCTTGTCCCCATATCATATAGCAATTTTGGTATGCATATCTATGTGCATAAAAAACCAAATAAAATTTAGATACTATGTTTTCTTTCTATACACATATAACAACAATTAAGATAGAGGATTATGCACTTGTATGACACTGTTGTCTATAATTTCTTACCTTGGTTCTCTGACATGGTTTAATTGTGTTATTGGTTTAACATCCCAAAAGAGAATATTCCCTAGTTGCTTGATACCAAATTTGTGTTTGCATAACATTTTAAGTTACTGCTTAAGCACATGAGCTCTCCATGTGTTAATATATAAAATACAATAATGAACCTGCTTTGAATACTATGCATAAGAAAGGAAGGTGTGTACTCTGAGTTAATTTCCACAAGGTATACAGAGTATGACATACACTAATATGACCCTTTTGGTCTGTTTGAAAAACCTCCTGTTTTCTTGAAAGTGCGATAACCTCAAGCACATCTCCAAACCTTTTAAAGGTCTCTTGAAGAACATAGGCATGAAGAAATTGTATTTGTATTGCATGTTTAAAGTTGTGTGGTACAGAGACAATTGCAACTGGTTAAGTTGTTTTGCTTTTAAATTGGAGTAATTGTAGCTCCTTTTAGGTATTGAAGCAACTGGAGATGATAACAACAAAAATAGCAGTGGCTAACATCCACAGCTTTGCACTACCCAGCAAGGCCTGATCACAAGAGAAATTATGATAGCTGTGAGGTCTCCCCTTTGCAAAAAATTGGAGTTAGGAGCTAGTTGAAGAAGATATGCAGCAGAATTGCTTATGTACAGAATATTCTGGAGAGATAAAGTCAAAAGTACGAATGAAGGAAGTGCCCACTTTCGATAAATGTTTATCTAGGGAAACAAGGTTCATGAGTATGGTTTTTTGCATGAAGTACTTTATCAGTTTTCCTTATTAGAACAACCCTGCTAGATGCTAAATACTGCTAATCATTGTGAACAAAGCAGCAGTCACATGCAGAGGGTAAGTTAAAATGGGCATTGATAGTGGATGTCTTCTGTGTGTACTATGCTATCCTAGCAGTGACATTAAACTGTTACGATACCAATTGTGATAGATTTCACTTGTAGTCTGACATCAGCCAGAGGCTGGTTTCCTCATCCCTCTATGTATATACCTTCTAGAGGAATAGCATCCTTAGGAGCACTAGTAAGCACCTCTGTGAAAAAAATAAATGTTGTTCATCTGTAGCTGACCTGAATGTCTGAGCCTGATCCAGAGCACATGTGTTTGATGGAGGCCACCAGCTTCTGTATCCATGTGAATAAGGAATCCAAGGTTCTTCTTGTATTTTCAACCTTTGATACAGGTAACACTTTGGTCTTCTCAGATATTGTCTTTCTCTGTTTCATGTACTATTTCAGAAAGAAAGCACAGTATTTCAAATACTATATTTTAGAATATGTTTGTTGGCAAGCAGGCAGATTTAAAGCCTCCTGGGTATGGTTGGGGACATAGCTGGAGTGTTGTGTCTATGCTCTCTTTTCGGGAGTCTTTAAAACTAGGGTTGCTGACACATCATAAGACATTCATTCAAAGAAAATCCTCTTCATGTGTGGCTCAACAAGAATATACTATTTGACATTCATAATAAGCTTCTGTAGAAATTATATTGCTGGGCCTGTGAATGTGGTTATTGCAAACAAAAATTAGGGAAAAATAAGTTTTGACTTTTTTAAAGTGCAGTTTTCATCTGAGGCTTAGGTCAGATAAACCACATGATTTTTACTGAAGAAAATCTAGTAGTTTATTTACTCTTTCTTCAAGAATTTTATATGATTTAATATAGCTTGTAGGATAAAAGAAAACGTGCATGTCATATCACAGCGTGGCAAACTGAGCAAAGCTTGGTAACTCACCAAATGCTTTATAATAAGTTATAAACCTCACCCCAAAAGAATTCTAGAGAAAGAATTATTAACTGTCTGCTTATCTCACCTTTCAATGAAAAATAAGAAAAAAAATTGTGAGTCACTGCAGAAGGCTGAATGTATGTGGCATTATTATCAAGTATTCTGTTAGCTCCACATTACAGAAACACAAAAAGCTGCAGAATTTTCAGTGTTTGGGGAGGGGGCGGGGAGGAAAATGAAGCTGTAGAGCAAATACCTGCAAAAAGCATGAAGACTGGGGATGAGGTTTTGGAATAGGAATGAACTTTCAAAAGAAGGTGACTCGTATGCAGATTTCCCTTTGGTGGGATTTACGGATAAGCACTGAATAGGAAGGCAAAATCAATCTGATTCCCAAAGAAAGCCCTACATAAAAATTATCATTTGTTCCAAAAAGAAAAGGGAGATAGTGCAGGGGAGGGGTGAGGAGGGAAGCACAGTGCTATTCCTATCAATATCTCAAAAATAGGCTTTTATTCTTGATTGTACCTCATGTTGGTGTGAATAAAGAAAGCAAAAATCATCAAGGCAAAGATTTCAAGAAACAATCTACATCATTCAGCCTTCCTGTGACTAGGAACATGGGCAGAATATTAAGAAGAAAAATGCTGTCATTAATAAGCTACAAGGAAGTACACGCATACAGAGTACTTCTACATTCACTCTCTGAACAGGTGGGTGTAAAGGCTTAAGCTACAAAATTAAGGACCAAAGGATCTGTCCATAGCTGTTGCTCAGGAAGCACGGCACTGAGCAGAGGAGGAAGGAGAAGGGAGGGCTATTTCTTCTGGGCAGGGGAGGAGTGGTAGGGGTGATAGTGAGTGTCAGTTTTTGAAGCTGTTACAGATAAGGCACTGGCTCAGCACTTTGCAAACATACCTGCTAATAACACAGTGAAATGCTCAGGTGGATCTGTGGTGTCCCTAAGCTAATTGTTATGAAAAATTATATGCATTTTGAGACAGGAAAAATGAAGAAGTAGTGTAATGGCATAAATCACGCCACAGCAAGCCACTAAAATCATCTGCTGTGAGCACACTTGGAGTTTATTAACTTGAATATGAGTTTCATTTGGTTCCTGTGTCTGACTCTGGATGATAAGGAAAAAACAAAAGAGCTTTTGAGCAAAATTTGTTTGGAAGTACTTGATTTGACAGCCTTAGCACCAGGAGATAACTAAGAGGCTATTTTGTAGCCATATAAACACCTCAGCAAAGCCTGCAGTAGCATGCCCTGAGAGGAAAAAAATGGAATTGCCTTCTTTTTCTTCCTGATTATTTTTCCTATTTTGCTACATGTAACTAAAAAAAAAATAAATAAAAAAAGGCTTCATGTACCAAGGCCAATCATCACAGTTTCAACAACATGGTCGTCTAGAGAAAGACCTTTGAAGACATTTTTGAGATGAGTTCTCAGAAATCTTTCTTACTTTCTGAAGAAGGAAAACTAGTGTTAAGCAACCTGAGCACTTTAGATTTTGGAATAAATATTATATGACCTCAAATGTGTTCCGTCTCTGTATTAGAAAAGGGATAGCCTTTTCCCCAGGTGAAACTCTTTTCATTTCCACGCAATTACTCTTATACTTGTTTATGTTGCATACTTTAAATGTTCACTGTGAAATCTGTATCAGCAAGGAAACCATTCTGGATTCATTGAACAGACAGTAGTAATCCCACACTGCTTGGAATATTGCCATATCTGGCCAAAAATATTGTAACTGGCAAGATCAATGAACAGCATTTAAGCCAGACATAACTTAAGACTTTTTAAAGTAATAAATTGCTATTGTATTTTCTGGCAGTGAAAATCAGGTCTACTGATAATGGAAAATATGATGTATTTCTTAGGCTTCTTCAATAGAGGCACTGATTTATGTTTAAGAGTTTGTAAGCACTGTAGTCTGCCCTGTTATGGTATGTCACTTAATTTTCTTTGCACTCTTTTAACTCTGTCCTCATAAGAAACAATTCTCCTAAGAAGAGCCGAATGAACTGCCTCAGTATGACTCTCTGCTGATATTGATACTTTAATAGCCTAAAAGGTGCTTTGCCCACATTAGCACAGCTAGTGAGAGCTCAGGAACTTGCCTTGCTTTTTGCTGCTTTCAACAGAAGTCTAAGACTGTCTCCAAACTGTCTCTTCTATTTTCTTATATTTCTTACATTCTAGCAATGATGTTATTTAATTAATTTTTAATTTTTAAAATTTATTTATCTATTTAAATATCTACTAAAGAACCTCCCCTACATTCAGGACAAGTCTAGTACTTTTGTGTTTGTACTAGTGAGTGCAGAGGGAGGCAAAAGAAGCATTTATTGTGGAAAGAAAATAATTTGGCCATTGAAGAAGATCTGTTTCATACTTCTTTCATGAGCCCTCCTCAAAGGAAGAAAAAGAGATCTACAAAACATTAATCATCATTTTGTGGGCTTTGCTTCATCCCAGCCAAGCTGGCATGGAGGCACATGAAGTGTAACTCAGAGTTGTTATTTAGATGTATTTTTTGAGCATTCATATGTAGGAGAAATGAAAAGAGATACTGTGGTAGGGGCTTAATGTTATTTTATGTAGTTGTTGGTGAATACAACTCTCATGGGAAATATTTTATTCTCTCTTCCTGATGGAAAAAAAATCTGATTTTGTGGCTGCTAAAAAGGATGTTTAGATAGACATTTGGTACTGAAAGGAGGCAGAAAGTGTATGCATAAAACAGTGTTTTCTATGGATGTATTTTAAGCTTCAATTTCTCAGCTTAAGACGAGAAGGAAGGAAAAACAGTGTGGTCAGTAATATTTATGTCATTCATTTAACACATTTAGGGGATAACCTTTACTTGAAACCAAGGAATAAGCAGCATATGGCAAAAATATATTGATTTCCTCTGGCCCTACTATATTGATATCCTACATGTCTGTTTAAATAGCCTCTTACATAAGTACCTATTGTATCTATTAAATATGTTGTAAAGCAATTCAATAATGATATTTCTGTGATCAGTGTTTAGCACACCTTATGATGAAATAAAGTGTGCTTTAATGCATATTAGTCTTATACTCCACATAATGAGTGCCAAAGATATTAAGATACTAATGTGTTAGGAGGTCTTCAATGAGATTTACCTGTCAGCTGGAGTTTTCTGAATTTGCCTTATCATGCCATGGACTGGCTCTAGAAACAGTTTAGAAAATCCTGCCTAGACAACATTGGGTTGTTTCTGGGTTTTCTTTCTATTATCAGTCTGTGAATGGGAAACATGACTCTAAAGTAAAACAAAGTACTTTGAGAATGTCAGAGCATCCATTGCTGCTACAGACTCTTAACTTTTAGGGTCTATCACTGGGCTGTAGGAAGACTTTGGATTTAAACAGTACTTCAGTAATATTCTTCTTCAGATCTTCTTTATCATCTCAGGACTATGAAATGAACTAGCAGAGACTCTTTAAAGTCTTGCTTTGTATCCATTTAGATGTGGAACTTTATGTTCTCAACTGGGAGACTGAGTCCATTTTCCTAACTATAGGCTATGTAGAAAGACAATGTTCTGCAAACCTAGAAGGAATTAGGAAAGAAAAAAGAATGCATATCAGAGATAGCTTTTGCTATTTGTATACGGAAAATATCTTCACGGATATAACTGAAGTTTATATTATGATTTGTCTCTTTGCTGCTAATAAGAGCAGAGAAGTGACATTAAATATAAGGGAGCATCCAATTTTTTTTCTTTTTTTTTATTTCAAAGATTCATTACACAGTCCTTGGTAAGGTGTAATAGAAATTACTATCTTCTTTCTTAATGCTGCAAATATCAAATAAAAATAGTGTGCTAGGTTTGTCATTGTCCTTTTAGAACTGAACACAAAATAAACTATTGAGCATGTAAAAGTTACATCTGAAAACTAAATATAATTTTATTGCAAATTGTTTGAAAGGAGGAAGAATGAGTGGTGAATGGCTTCATCCAGAAAGTCTGTCACTTAGACTAAAACAAATAAAAAAGAAACCCCCACTTCCCAAAACAACCAAACACAAATGGACATATCTTTTATTTTGCTGTGCCCGAAATTGCTGTCCAGAAGGCAGTGTGGTGACCTCTGCTCTTAGCCGTGATCATGGCATCAAAAAGTGTCATTGTGAGAAACTGGAAAAGCACACAAATTCCATCAATGACTGAGTGGACACACACAATACAGGATGTGCTTGTTATGGAAAAAAATGTGACACATTATTTATAAGATAAATGCAACCACAAGGCTGCCACCTGGTACCCTGGTTTTCAGTTTTATCTTTTTTTTCTTTTTTGTCATATCTTCAGATGCTGTGTAGCTTCTAGTCATCTAAATTTCAACAGCTCTAAACACTGAAAAGGATATATATGTCTGCAAATACATATATATAAAAATATATATCTATATAAGCTAACACACATGAAGAAGCTAATAAGTGTGCTGCTAGGACAATGGCTTGTGGGCTGCATTAGGGCTGTCTGGCACTCTTGTTCATTTATTATTGGATAGTGTGCTGTAACAACAACTTCATTTACAAAGAATAACATATCAGGGACAGCTAGTGGTGATGCTGGTAGTGGTTGCCAAAGATTTTATTTACATCATTAAGACACAATATAAATTGTTCGTGAATTCCAGGAAAATGGGTGGGACATATTCTTGTTTAGAACCACCTAAGAAAACCCAAGGGTTTTGAAATGGCATCTTTAAGTACACATTATGCTAATATTTGTCTTTTATTTGTGCTGTACAACCAGAACATTTTTAGGTGTTACCTGATATCCTGTTCCTTTCATCTTTCATGTATTGAACATTCACTCTCAAAATGATAAATATGTTTGCAGCACTGGACTTTTATGATAATTACACGAGACAGATGTTAAGTTTTTTAGACTGGATTGTAAAATATGCTTTTCTGAAGACTGAAAGTGTAACAAAAAGCTTGAAGCAGTCAAATCCTTTGGAACCTTCTAATCACATATAATGCAAGAGAAGGAAAGTCTCTGCTGCTGTTGCTCTAGTTACTAGGAAAACCAAAGTGGTTATAGCATACTCAAAGTGTTCAAAACATTTTCTTAATTTATAAAAATGCATGAAAATATGTTTCCCAGTGTATGGGAAGTCCTTAAAGAAAGCAGTAGTGTACTGTTAGCATGAATAATCTTTATCTGCCTTATTGTACAGAACTGTATTGCAAGTAAATTATAAAGGAGAATAACATGCCACATGAGACATGAGACAGGCTTGGGCCTTCAGTCATATTTGCAGGACAATACAAATGTGACTCATGTATGGTACGGAAAAGACTTTGATTCACACAATATTGTGACTATAGCCACTCTGGTCAGTTTCTAGACAGAAGATGAATTGGACAGAATTTGATTTTATTTGATATGTTTAGTATAATGAGATTAACAGAAATACTTACCAAGGGAAGCACTAGCTACTAAGTGTATTGTATTGTATTGTATGCTTTGCATTTTGATTCTGAGTATCCTGTCTGTAATAACTTCAAGTATCAACTTCATGGTCCTATTCAATTTATTCCTGCTTTCTATTGTTCTACACACTTGGAAGGGTCATGAAATTCTCTTCGTGGACAAGATACAGTTTAACTTGTCAGATTTCTGATAGGACAGAAGGATGCCCTTCGAGTGGCTTCTCCAAGGAATTTTCCGACCTCGTTAACACTGATCTTGCAGAAACATCATTCTATCTAAAGTGAAGGAAAGGTTCTGACTGACTTGGCTGATATTTTATTTCCAAATTGATCCATTCAGGAGACTATGATTATTAAATATTACTTTCAGAGTAAAATATCACTCACTGTAGATTACAGCATTGGAATTTGGCCTATGTTCTTAATGTTTGTCTCTTTTGATGGGAGGGAGGGAAAGGCCATAAAAATGGCGAACCTGACCATACCAACAGTGATATTTCTCATAGGAAATACTTTCCACAGATAATAATATCTAAATGGTGAAACTCAGAATTTCATTTTTTCCTACTCAAATATTTCAGCATTTGACTGGGATATGATGTATTTTGTCATATTTTGGTGTATGATGTGACTTACTATTCCCTTAAATATTTACATAGTCTGCCTTCAGGACTATATTTCACTCACATCAGCTGTTATGTCAGGTGATTACAGAAGCAGTGAAAAAAAACTTCTAGAAAAAAAAGCAGAGAGCTAGTCTTCTTCGCTGATTTTTTTTTTATTTTTTCTTAATTTTTTTTTATAATCATGGACTAATTTTTTTTCTGTACTCTGATATATAAGAGAGCTACTTTTTCCATAGAAAAGCAGTGGAAGCTGAAACACTCTGGGAGAAGTGAGTGCTAGTCATTCACTCTTATCACTCAGCTGCTCTGTGACCTGAGGAACCCCCATTCTGTACCTCTAATCTGAATGAAAACCCTCTAACAGCGGATGACAGCTGTTGTGCGCTTCATGCTCGCACTTAAACAGCGAGAAATGCCACGCTTCCACTGTGGTCCCATGTTCTGGTTGTGGGCTTATTAAACAAAACACAACACAGCAAAATAAAACAAAACAATTGCTTAAAAAGCCTCTGAGTGAACTGGCAGGAATTGACAGGAACTGACTATATCATAAAGCTGAAGTTTTCATGCAAACCAAATTTAATTGTACTGGGAACTTCTATCAGAAGATTAAGTGATCCCTGAAAAGATAAAACTGGAATTAATCTGGGGTGAGCTAGTCAGATGGTTAGGCAGTAGCTTATTACAGTTGTCAAATGACTAGAGATCAACATGTTGTGATGTCACCCTGGGAAATAGAGCAGAACATGCAGCTTTGGAAGTAACAGTTTATTCCTAAATTTGTTGATATTTGCCTTTAAATAACTGGTTTTGAAATGGCATAATAGTTTCAGGACAGATGTAACTTATCATTCTGCTCATGTTTCATATGCATAAATACAACCCTGCATGTCAGCCCAAATGGAAGCTCATTTTTTAGTAATACTGATTTAGTCAAAACACAAGTTTCTGGAGAAACTTACATTGAAACTCTGCAAAATTTGGGATATTCCCCTTAGTGAGCAAAGAGACTCAGGTACTGAAGTTTCTGGACTCTCGATGTTGACAGTCGCTGGTATTGCCTTTTTTTACAGGTGTGTCAAATATCTGTCTAACAGATCTTAGTACATCGAAACAAGAAAGCACAGGCATCTGGGATAGGCTAGGTCACCATCATCCTTCTAAGTGTGCAACTGCCATTCTCAACCTTTTAAAACTATGATTAGTCATCTAATTGTGCGTCCAAATTTAGTTGGTGCACTTTGCATGCATAATTAATTGATTTCCTGAAGATCTCTCCTAATTTTTAATTACTGCTGAAGCTAGCGTTAAATATGGAATGAGCCCGTCTGCACACCAATTTCCTTTAGAAACTGGATGCAGACAGCTTGTGACAGGCGTGAGTATTCGTGGAATACAGAAACTGGCTGCTGTCTAGGCTGGGATATGTGAACCTGACCACAGGTTCAGGTTAATTCACTTACTGCCTGACTGAAGCAAAGTCATCCAGTCTTAATTGGTAACTGAAGCATTGCTCAAATACTGGCACAGAAGAAAACTTTTTACATTTAAAGGAACTCTTCTGAAGATCTTGCCATTTACACCTGTAATTATAGAAAAACGTAAAAGCATAATACAGACTGACAGAAACCCTTATGCAACCTGATTTTTGGTGCTGAAATCAGAAACTGTATGACAGTCTATCTGCCTTATTCTAGTGTATATTTTCATACCTCATTAATCAGATTAAAATCTCTGCATGCAACAATTATCTGAGCAGCAATACCACTGAGACAAACAGGAGCTTTGCCCAAGTAAGGACTTGCTGATTTGGCCTACATCTTTTCTCTAATCCATGCTTCTTTGAGAATATGAAGAATTTTTCCTTTAGGTGTATATTCCAAACCTCCACAGTTCAGTCAACATACACTGAAAACAGTACTAACACTAAACTAATGCTCTTGGTGAAAGAACTTTTCATTTTGCTAATGAAAAGGTCACAAATTTGCTGAATATGTCCCTATTAGCAACACCATATTTCATTCCCCTTTCTTCATCATCTAACAACAAATGGTTTTAGTAATTGCTTTGCTGCTGCATTCCAATTTTCATCTTAAGTCTCTGCTCTGCTTCTACGGAGAAAATCTTACCAAACCAAAAATGGAGGTCCTAGTTTTACTTTCCTTTTGTTCTTTCTTGCCTCGTTAAGTTAAACTCAAATTAACTTGAATACGCTCTGCTAGCCTTTTCCAAAGAAAGGGGTCATGTTGGTCAAACATGAAAACACAGCAGATATACTTTACTTGTATTAACTTGCATATTTACTATTTTCTGTAACATCCCAAAGCACTTCATGAAGTTTAACTGCATTAAACCTTCTGCATTCTAAAGGATGAATGTTCAAATTCCAAGGAAGTAAAAATATGGAGAAGGAACAACTAGTCTCATCATCCACAGGAGAGCTGTAGGTAAGGTTTAATACATGTGATTACCAAATGATTTATGTATATTCTATATTCCCAAGACTGTGCTGCGACTTTTCTGTTAGGCATTTTCTCACCATAATCAAACATCCATTTTATTTTATTGCCACTGTGGTGACAGATGTTATCAGTAGGGTCGTAAAGGGGCTAGAAAAATTTGTGTGCAACAGATCAATAAACGGACATTGAAAGGACCAGCCTGAGGTGGCCTATCTAGCTTGTCTAATACAACAGATAGAGATATTGGGTATGTACAAAGCCAGTGAAACACAGCAAGTGACCAATGTCATATGTTTAAACAGGGTTTCCTCTTGCTACTGCCAGACACAAATATTTGGCCAGAGACTATTGGGATGACCCAGTAAGGCATTTCCTGGGTTTATGTATAGCTTCTTCCAGTTAATATGCATAACACCAATTCTTCAGTTTTAAGTAAGAAAATCTCACCTTGGTATTACATAACATTTGAAAGGAATTTCATTCATTACCCTTTCATGAATGCACTATATATGCTCATTATGCACTACATATGCTCATGCTTAAACGTATCAAATATTCATAATTTGAATTTTTTTTTTTAAAGAAACTGTGAACATTGTTCAAACAAAAAGTTCAGTAAAGACTCCAGGGTTTTTTTTAGTAGTTTTCGGTTTTTATATTACGCCAGGTCTTCAACTGAAAGAAAATCAACTGAAAACTTTAAATTATTTAAACAGAAAAATGATTCTGCTTTTTAGATGAATGCACCATCTTGATGCAAAGTTATTTTCTGTTCATACAGATATAGCTAGTGTTTCCTTCCACTCACCTCTTGTGTTGATATACTTTGCTTTCACTGAGCACCTCACTTGTACACTCTTCTGTCTTTAAAGAAAATTATATCTGTTCACATTTAATTATATCCTTGTAATAGAAGCCAAACTTTAAAAGAAATTGAAAGCTCCTTTGAGGCACTTTCAACTTCTTCAAACTGTAAAATCTCCTTTGTCCTCCCATGGAGCTGCAAAACTGTATCAACAAATATTAATATATTCTTCAGTAATTCAACCCTTACTCGGGTGCACATTATTACACCTTTCTTTTTAATCTGTGTTTTGCTGATTATTTACTATATTCAGCTACCATATTTATGCATTCATTTATAATTTAGGAGAAAACATATGCAGGGTATTATGTGTTCTCATAACTCTATTGATGAAATACATACCATATAAAAAAAAGCAGTATCTTGCACTGACAATCATCAGTCTTCCATTACAGCCAAGGATATTTACTATGTTATTAAGACCTGCAGTGCAATTCTAACTGATATAAGAGTAAGACTGCTAATATATCTAGAGGGTATCAGAATAGTAACTTTGTCTGCAGGGGCTGAAAGCTTTTCCACATGTGTAATAGATACAGCTATACAAATTTCATCATTGGCTTTGGATATTTGACTTTAACTGTGTAAGAATAGGGACTTGTCCAGGTGTTTTATGCAACTCTGGGGTTTTGTGCTACAGACAATAAAGTTTATCTTGCTGTCTTGTCTGACCTGCTCTCTTAAATTCCAGACAAATTCTAGTGCCATTTTTCACGTGAAATACAATTTTACACCCAGCAGTGTGTGGAATTTAAGTTGATCGGTCTATTCAGGCTTCCACTCAGTGCAATTATGAGATTTGTGACGTTTCTATGATGACCAAAAAAGGGATACTGCACCTTACCTGTGCATATCTATCTTTGTTACAATTTTCATATACTTAACCCTTGTTCTGAATTCGCAGAGAATCCTGGACTGAGATAATGTCTGACTGATACTTCACCATGCAGTGTAAAAGTATGGAAATGTGATCTATTAAAAGAAGCTTTTAGAGATTTAGCAATCGTTTTAGTTAAAAGTTCTTTCTGGTGTCTTCTAATTTCTGTTTCTAGCATATAAATTCATTAGTGTTACATCATGAAATTGTTACTGAAGGGAAGTTTCAGAAACTAGTTGAAACATTTTCTTAACAGCTGCTTAAGAGCTGGTTACACAGCTCTTATTCTGCTAAATCAGGAGAGGATTATATGTCCTGCTAATAATGCATCTCCAACCAGCTCTTTTCGCATAGAATGGACCACCAATTGCACACTCTGGTTGTGACAGGGTAAGGCATGAGAAGACATTTAGTTGGGTACATTCCATGTCATATGGGAATCTATAATATATTTCAAAGATTTCTGAAGTCATACTCTGGAATCTTTCTAAAATTTTCTGAAACCAGTTTACTCTTCCCCCTAGCTCAAACATATGCATGAACAGAGGTTTCATGTCCTTAAGAAAAAATGCTGTATTGTACAATTGAATGACAAGTTTTTGAATCCCTGAAATTTCTTAGTAGGTATAAAACATAATTTCAGAATGAAGACTAATAGACATCAAAGGGCAAAGAAGTATTTAAAATAAAAGAATATTTAAAAACTGAAAGAAAAACACTGCCCTTGCTATATTACTCTCTGGGATCAATGGCAAAGATATACCACTGTTAGGGGTGAAATTATTAGTCTAACTCTTAGACTCCTGCTCTTTTCAGCCAATAAACATTAATTGTTTTTTTCTCTGGTTGATTCTCTGCATCCCTTGAACACTGAGTAATCAAATTAATTGACGCAGACACAACGCTAAGATTCAGAATAGTTAGATTATCTTACATTCAAAAATTAAAACAAAATTGGGTGTGATCCTGAGTTTCTTTATATGCCCACATACACTCTTGCATGTTTGTAATATGTATATAATTGGTTTTAAATATATGACAATATCTCACAAAGAAGAACTTCAAAATATTATTTTCCTTTGAACTTCCTACCTTAATACTACTAAAATGTTAGATCTTTTCTTTGTTTGAGAAAGAACAATAAGAACATGGACCATGAGTGTCCATCATATTACTGATACATAAAATATATTAACAAGTCTATGTGTATATGTGTATATGCATGTATATTTGTCCACATTTCTGCTTGTTCAACTCAGTAATCGAGAGAACTTTAGAGGCAGAATCTGCTTATTCTTAAGATGGCATCCTAAGGACCTCATTGTTGATCTGGGAGCTCCTTGTCATACATAATGTGACATAACTAGATTCAGTTTTGTTCCAAATGTTTGCCTTTACTTTTTACACTATTTTATTCATTATTTTGAGGGCTGGGCAATATCAAGCCAGCTTGTGCCAAACAAATGCGATCTAGAGAGAAGGCTTTGCTCAAAAGAGCTAGCTTATAATGCAATGACTCACAAACTTAGTATTTATTTCAGGGGAATGACCTTAAAGAAGGCATTTGACTTCACAAAGATGTTCCTGTGTACTTAAACTGATGTGTCATAGTGGAGGATTCACACTGACCCAAGGCTGCTAGCAAATTTAGGTTGGTATTTCTGAATTGGGAATCAGAAACATGCTATGAATTTTCCAGTCCATTTGGCTAATTGAAAAGTCAGCATTTTATCTTCTGATACAGCTGTAAAACAGAAAGAATAGAAACTGTCTTCTGTTTGTTTTTAATTTCTGCACATTCTAAACATTAGCAATGTCCTGTACACTCTGTGTAATTGGGAAGTATTGCAGTAAATGAGATTCTTTCATCAGTGAAAAACATCTATGTTTGTCAAACAACTTTTGAAAGCTTTTAATTGTTATGAATAGAAACGCAAATATTTCACAGGATTTTATTTTTAATATAGTGTAAATATCTCTGCACACACACTCAGCTGTATACCTATACTATGATGCTGAATGATCATGCACAAAGAGTGCAACACTAACTTTAGTACATATAGTTAGTGTACATATAGTACATATAGTTTAGTACATCCTTCTGATAATGAGAAAGTGACAAAAATGGATTTTTTTTCTCAGTGTTCTAGTGACATGCACTGTGCTTTCATCTGAAATGCTGGGATACTACAGAATTGAAATTCTCAATATTTACTTATCTACAAAGGTCATTCATATTTGCTTCAAGACTAAGATTCAATGATGAAATATATTTATTGGTTAAATCTGGACTCCAGGAGCATTTAGAGAACTACATCACAAAATTTCCCATGGGTATATCTTGGCAATGAAAGCCTGCAGTATCGCAAATGTATGTTGAGTACTAGTAACAGTCATGAACCTTTCTCTATAACTTTCTTACCTTTAAGCATGGTGGCTATTTAGCAGACACCCATCCCCAAAATAAAGAAAGGAAAACAAAGAACCACCACAGTATGTTGCTACAGCAGAAGTCAGTAAAAACATATACTTTAAGTTATTCAATTTGTGACAATAATTAGCCACAGTGAGATCTACTAAATGGATCTGACCATGCTTCTTTTTGTTTTCCTTTGTCAACACTCTATCTGAGCTTTTGGAAACTTCTGGGAAAGGAAAAGAGGACAGCTGAAAATTAAAAGACTAAACTTGCCTTACATGAGCAGTAATTATATAATTACCTTAGATCGATCAGGTAAGATGAAAGACCTATTGATCTAGGGACATACTTAGTTTCAGTATCACCAAATTCCTATCATAAATATCAGTTGATCATCACTGCTTTTAATTTTTATAATACAAGTGATTCCCAAACTGAAAGTTTTTTCAAAGGCTTTGAAAATATGCCTTGTAGAAAATCATTTATTATATCCAGAATGAATGACAGTTGTATCACAGATACTAATTTGTATATTCTCGTCCTTTTTTGGGGGTGCAAGGAACTATTATATTTTTGACAGTAATAACAAAAGAACACGTGACAATATTTGAAGTGCTATAATTATTCATGACTTAGGAGGAAGAAAGTCTTCTTTATCACTCCATGTTCACAGGCCCACCAAAGCTTGCACTGTTAAATGATCAAACATTCCAGTTGTACTTAGGGAACAATTTAATGTGTGCTAAAGTCAAAGGGAATCTTTCCACTACTCTTTGAATTAGCTTGTTGGATCATAGAGTTTTTAGGATAAGGATTGTCTTTTCATTAGGTATAGACTATGCAAAGCAAATATGACCTCAACCTTGATTACTTAGTACAGATACATTTATCATAGAAAATAGTAGCAGGATTTCAATCCAATGTGTAGCCTGTGTGAGGAAGAAGAAAATAAATAGTAATCCCTTAAAATATTTCCCTTTTTTCTTCTTCTTTCCAGTGCTAGGTGAAATACAAATCTCTTTTCCACTAACTTGGCTTTGACATTAACTTTAATAGTGCCAAGACTTTTCCTCAAACATCAGTGTAACAGATAATACTATATGATTTTATCTGATACTATAACATTCCTGCTTCTTTGCTAATTGATTCCCATTGGTTATTTTCTAACAAAGGTTTGAATGAAACACAGTAAAATAAATGTCAAATGCTAAAAGGTAGTTGAAATAAGATGAAAGTATTTTGCAAGACTTCAGACTTGCAGTTAATCCACAGGATTCCTATAGGCTGGAGTTTGTTTACTGGTTACCACCAAATATTTACTGTAAGGTGTATTAATTTTCTTTTTTATTTTTTTCCATACTCAGAAGAAGTATAACCTATCAAAAGAATATGCCTTTTATCTGGAAGTCTGAATATTTTTAGGTCAATTGATTCACATCTATTGCTTACTGTGTGTTATTAGGTTAGTCAGCTACTGACAAATGTAGCACAGATTCTAAATAAGATTATTTTTATATCACTGTTTACAAATCTGAGTTCTCAGCTGGGATTAGAGCGATTAGAAAGCACAAACCATTAAAAAAAATCATGAAGATGTGCTAGCTTGTGGCAAACCAGCAAATGTGATCATCTTTAGTTATTTTGTCTGTGTTTAGAACAGAAAAGTTGCCTATGGCTGAAATTACTCAGTAGAGGCAAACAGTAGACACACATGGCACATCCATACCATGCACAATGTTCAATGTACAAATTAGATTTTGAGTGCTGGCTGGATCTGGCTGGCCTCTAGCTCAGCCTGAGGGTTTATGTCATCTGCACTAACAGACATAAATGCCCAAGGAGCTGCTCTGCCAGAAACGAACGCTCAGTGCCCACTGCTCAAGCCCCTTCCACCTCTGACACATCCTTATGATGTCTGGAGTTGGCAAAAAGTCAATGATTGCTTGTATTGAGATACTTCCACCTGAAGATATCGTTCAATGCCCTTATACTGCCAGACTGATGCAAGTTGTATTTGTGAGGGGCAAAGCCTGGAATAATTCAAAACATGTTTGTGATAAGAATGTAATGCTCCTACAGCTAATCGAGTCAAGTCCAAAGGGATCCGAAAATTGGAGTTTTTTGCCTTATTCATTCACAGCCCAACGTATACAGGTAAACTGCTGCAAATTGTTCTTAAAACAAAAGTTGACACTTGTAACAATGAATGCTAGCCTTGGTTAACAGAAAACCAGTAAACTCTGAAAACTGAGGAGCAGATGTGCTACCAATTCTGTTGACCTTGCTATGATATGGCAGTACCTCACAGAGTGGCAGGACCTGTAATAATCTCCTGAATAACTTGTTCTTGTAAATCAGAACAGTTAGAAATGACCTTCTGAATAGACCTTAACAGCTGCTAGCATCGTTCAAATATATGAGCTGCCATCTGAAAACCTGATTCCTCCAAACCAAACTTGCAAGTGAACATACTTTTTTTTTAATTTTCTGAGACCTTATCAAGTCACATGTCACTTCATGTAACCTCAGGTCTTGATTGATTTGATTTTTTTTCGTTACTGCTATAGACGCCTAAAACACCTGCTATGCCGACTTTACTCTGCAGCTTAAGTAGGACTAACAAAGTGGTCCACTCAGAGCTTGTCATGTCCTTCTTTGGAGTTCTCTGAAATTATTTGACGATAATACCCATTTCTAACAGAGAATGCCAGTACAGAATTGCCATATTCACCGTGATCTCCCAAACTGCAAACGTCAACCCATGTGGAGGCAACAGCAGCAACAGTGTCAATGATAGCTGTTGGTTTACATTTCAACGAATCTGAGTTTAAGAAATTATTTATGTAAGTTATCATCTTTATATATAGCTATCCAAAAGAGCAGGAGAAAAGCTTTTTTTACAGTACTGAACCAACTATTATTCAAAATGTGTAGGAAAATTACATGCACACTCTGTTAGCATTTGCCACAATGCAGCATTTCTTTCACACCTTGCTAGCTTAACTGACTTAGTTGAAGTAAAGAGGCAAACTTCAATTTTTTCCACCTTTGGTCTTGATGAATGCACTTTTAAAGGTGTAAAATGTTTTGTGAGTTATTAAAAAAGGTCACAGAAATTTTGTGATGGTGTCCAAAAATGTCAATCAAAGCTAACACCTGAGTGGAGATAAGGAAGAAATTATCTCTACCAGAGAGTTTATATTCTAAATATCACATAAGAAGATGAAGGTTGAGAAGGATATGACCTATAAATAAATGAACATGATGATGACTGACACAGTTTTATTTATTAATTATGTTTGTTGTAGCTGCTTTTCTCTAGATAACTCATCCTGAGGAATTATCTTACCTGCTGAAAATAATTAGAAGAAAAAATATCCACAGCAGATGAGGCTTTGAAGGCTTTTGATAGATCCTGTCTAGGTCAGTGGAATATTTTGCCAATGAGTACTGTGATGGCACTAATGGAAGTCCACCTGAGTCCACTGATGATAATACTACTAGCAGACACACTGATAAATTATAATGGGCACAGCAACAGCAGCAACCACTCCAGAAAAATCCTTAAAGTGAATTTCCTTTAATAGCTGGGAAGACAAATGGCTCACATTTTATCACTGGATTCCTCCTCTTTCAGAAAATTGCCAATAAACTTCCTGTTCTTAGCTGAAGATTTGGCAGTGTCTTGGACATAACAAATTTAACCCATTCAGTAGCTTTGATATGTTTATTTATGTCAGTTATTTGTTCAAACTCTTCTTCTTCAGCCAACCAATCCTATGACTATTCATATCTGAAATTAAGATAATTTGGATTTTCAAATGGCTCACAAACTGAAGTAGTGTTTCTGAGGAATTCGGACTCCTGTAAAACTGTTACTCAGAAGAGTTTGCCTGGACTGAAAGTACCTAAATTCATGAGGTACTTCCCATTTAGATTTAGCAGTTTTTCTCTGATCTTTCTGGACTGACTTTCCATGATTAGCTTGAACCTTACTTTTCCTAAACCCAGCCAGAACCCCAGAGAATTAGCTATGGGCACACAAACGTTACCAAATTTCTGTGGCTTAATGGCCTACCTAGCACTGGTTGAGCTTGTGTGCTCTGTTAGCACTCCAATTTTCTTTCACTTAGCAAACAGTACCAACAGACACAGTTTGAGACATCATTCCCCCATACCAAGTTGTTTGCTCTTTTTCTGCTGCTGGAGATCATCCTTTGCAGTCAGCGTGGCAGAATAAATATTCCTTTTCTCCTACAGGTTAGTTTAAACTCCTATTCGCTGCTCATTTAGTCTAGTCTGTTGCCTTATGCTAAGTGGTTAACGCATATGCAAACTTTTGTTCTGCTAATTTAATTTCAGGGAATTATGATCTCTGTCAGAGGTATGGCACTAAAGCTGGAGTTAGTTTCGCTAGTGCTTGTCTATAAATGCCTTTAGCTCTTTTAATTACAAAGTAAAACACTTAGAATCTGTGTGAAAGAAATTGCCCCACATTCGGGATGGGCTAACAATGTGCTGATGAATAGTTGGCTCAGCTGACAGGCAGAAGTTGACAGTGTTCTCATAGCTTGGGGATCTCACACTCAGGTCCAGTAAGTAGCTTGGTACTTGAAGCATTTCAAAGCATATTTATGTGTAACCAGCTCTTTTTATAAAAACACTGTCAGAGACATTAATGCTTCCAGAATTGCCTGGTCACTATGTAACTGTTCTTTTTGCTCAATATTCAGTGAGAGAAGTTATGAGACTTGGATTCAGTGCCTTCATCAGTCTGTGGACTTTTCAAAAATATATTCTCAATAGACTGCAGTACAATAGATGCTAGTTTAGGTAGAAAGCACTCTCCTTGCTGTACATTAGTACATTCCAGCTGAAATGGTACTTTGGATAGCAAAAAAAACCAGGATAATTTTGCCTAGGAAAAGCATGAACAATATAATCCAGCAAAAAAGGCATTTGGAAATAGATATCACTACCTACTACTGAGATTGCCTTTTATGTAATTATTTTGCAAAGAGGAAAATAGTTCCAACACTTCTGATCTTCTAATTGTCTCTCGCTGTAGTCCAAAAGTCAAGATTTTCTAACAGCTTCTAAGAATGATTTTTGCACAAAACTTACTTGCTGTTTGAAGTTTGCAGCTATAGTGTTCTTTTGAAGTCCACAGGTCCATGAGCAACGTCTTACAGACCACCAGTTGTCAAAGGAGTTACCTGCAGAGCTATTATGTTTGGTTTTGAACATCCAGATCCTTAACATTGTGGCTGTAGATTAAACCGTAGTTGCTGAAGAGAGCTGACTTGTGAATGAATGTGAGCTGTGACATATGCCTTAGGTATTTAGAGACTGCATTTCATTTCTCTCTGCTTTCATTTAATTATATTTCTGCTCTCCTTCCTGTGCTATTCAAGTGCAGTTAAAGATCCACATATATACTGGTAAACTGGTATCTTATATGGTGTTAGGCATATGATTGTCTGTAATCCTTAAATTAAGCCATAAATAATTATTTCTAATATTAATAACTCATCAGTCTGCATAGCATTTTAAAACGGAAAAGGTTGCACTCAGCTTGTAAGGTCTTACTCCAAGGTACTTTGTGTCTATTTCTAATCTAAAAGACAATAAAAGCAGGGATGGGTAACCGGCCTTTGGTTAGCACAATCTTTCATATGAATCAAAGTTAAAGACCACATTTGTCAGAACCAAACCAAGATTTCCATGGGTATGTAGGGCAAATTGCACTTTCTGTGTTTATGTAAATGGTACAGGAAATTGTCCCAAAAGTATTAATCTGAATCAAAATCTGACCATACAAACCATTAAAAATGGGATGATTATATAGCGCAGGAAATAATTAGACTTACTATTGAATGTTTTTGTCTGTTTGCCCGAGGTAGGAGCTTTTTTAATGCTATTAATCATATTCACTACCATAGCACTCAAGGAGCCTGATTACACTGTACCTATATAATGTCTAATTCAGAAGATACAAGAGTCCATCCTGCAGAGGTACAGACCTAAATGGCAATAGGGATATAGGCTGTGAGTGTGCAGAGGGATTGTCTTGACTCACTACAGCTTTAAATATCACCTCAGGCTTTGTGCTGTGTTGATTAGATGTTGTGGTTTCTGTGAAAACTGCATGGGTACAGCAAGGTTTCAACTGTCCAGAATATACTGCACAGAAATTCACTGTATATCCTTTTTGCATTTACTCAAACATGCAAAATGAAAGTAACTACTAAATTTATCTCACAATTAACTTATTTTTGTCTGAGTGATATTATGAAGATTAAAGACGCTACACTACAGAAATACTGGTATTGTGGTATTGTCAGATACTGATCAGAAGTTTGACTCCTTAATTAGGTCTAGTTTCAGATGAAAGCAAGAGGCTTGTTTTGAATGATCATCAATGGAAAGAGGGAGTATGCAAGAACAGGAGTCAGTTTCCACCTCAGGCAAGCACATTGTTAACTTAGGGAGGACCTTCACAAAACAAGTATTAGTCTTTTACATTATTATTCTCTTTTTCTTCTGGAAAAAATCAGCAATGGTTAAGCATGCAAGATCTTAGTAAGGATCTCAATGAAAGCATTAAATAATTGCAGGAAAAGTTTGCAAATGCTATCTCTAGTGAAAAATATGAATGACAACCAGTTTTCTACAGATGTTAGGAAATATCTCTTGTAAATTGATCTCTTTATGGAATATCTGTATTAAAACTGAGAAGATAGGTCACACTTTAAGATGAGAGTATGCTTTTTGTAAATCAAGAAAAAAACCCCACATTAAAATCATGATTCATAACCAGGAACATGAGTTCTCAGCTGACATAGAGGCCAAGATCAAATGTGCTCCTTTTAAAAACAAAAACGAGAGTTTGTAGTAAAATACTATATTATTATGACTCCAGTGACAATTCCATACCCTATTCCAGAGTTTACACTTTTAAAAGGATATTAATAAATGATGAAGGTTGAGAAAATCCTTACAAGGATGAATCATAGTCTGGAAAGCCTGCTTTGTAGTAAGAGACTAACGAAACAGAACCTAATTATCTCAACAATAAGAAGGTTAGAAGGTTGACTAATCATGATCTGTATAGTATGTAAGTTGAAAAAAGAACTTAATACTAAAAGGTTCTTTAATTTAATAGAACAAGCCAAAGTGAAGTTCAGTTTTTTAAGACTACAATCCAGGAATGTGATTTTGACAGTAAGAGTAATTAAGTACTGGTAACATTTACTCAGATAGTGGAGAATCTGCACAATGAGAAATATTTACCTTTAAAAAAAAAAACCAACCCCCTCATGCCCTTTAGTTCAACAGTAACTAAAAGGCTTAATGAAAAACAAAGAAATAACAACAAAAAAAAGTCAAACCAAACCAAAACCCAAACAGATTAAACACTTAGGCTAAATGATACGATGTATCTTGGTAGATAATTTTAATGGTACTTTCTAGCTTTGACTTTACACAAGCAGGACCTGCGCCTATCAACCGCTTCTACTTTTCCAGGATTGAAATATTGTCTCTGTTAAAGTCAACATCTATACCTGCCTCATGCAGGTTGTAAAGTTGCACCTCAGAAGTTTTTAACTACAAATTCCTACATTTTGTTCTCTAAAAAAAAACTTAAGTAAGTGAAGTGATCTTTGTGTGCTATTATCTACGTCTGCAATATTTTGGGTTTGGACCTTTCTCAGGAGGAGAAAACGACATTAAAAGTCTTAGTAAAATCTGCAAGGAGCATGCAATTAGAAAGTAACTAAAAAGGCATGTATCGTGACAAACATCTTATCTTTGGGAAGCTCTAGAGAGTATTAGTTTTCACAGTGCAGTACTCTGAAATTATCTCACTGGCCATGCAGGTGGGACTCTACATGGTATTTTTGATTTATCTGGCATGTAGCAGAGCCAGCAGTGCAGTAAGCATTTAATTTTACTATAAATGAAAGACTTCGAATTTGAAAATATAGATGTGATTTTTCTATGTTGTAGTTTTGTTACTCTGTGTAATTTTCTGTGAAAATAGTTATCAATCAAGTTTCTCTGTCACAAGCAAACCATAAGAAGATAAGCCACACAGGAAACAAGTTTCTTTCTTGAAATTTAGTAAGCAGCATTTTGGGGCTACTCGACTAGGAAACATTTACTATTTCCCCCAAATCTTAATTTTCTGCATGTTCATTTCAAAATAATCTCTGGATTTTTCTGGTTTACTTGTGGACCTGGTGGACTCATTCTATTTCCTTTTAATTCGTTTCATGTCCTGCAGTTTAGCATTAATTTTTTTTGCAGTTCTCACTTACTTGGAGTCTTACAAAGGACTATATCTGCTATGTGTTATCACCCTTGTACCCAGGAAGTAAACTCACCCAGTGATCTGAGCATGGGATTCATTCTGGATTTCAGTCCACTGAAGATGAGACGTTTGCACCATAAAGCTAGTGAAACACACCATTCCAACTGCATAAAGTGTATTAGGACCATCCTGGCTCATCCTTGCATAAAAAGAAATCTAATTCCATTGACATTATGAAAATTGGAGTAAGAAGACCAAGCAGAAGACAGGGAGGGGTAAGGAGTAAATTCCTGTTCATGCAATTGTAGAAAGCCCCTCTTGCCCTGCATTAAGTTATTATTTTCAGACACAGAATCGCACAGAATCACCAAGATTGAAAGAGACTTTCAAGATCATCTTCACAGAATCACAGAACATTCTGAGTTGGAAGGGACGCACAAGGATCATTAATTCCCACTCTTAGTTGAATGGCTTGTGCAGGGATTGAGCCCACAACCTTGGCATTATTAGCACCCATCTCTAACCAACTGAACCATTCTCAGGGCTATTGAGTCCCACCATCAACCCAGCACCACCACAATCATCCCTCAACCATATCCCAAAGTGCCACATCCAGACACCTCTCGTTCTAAAGAAGGTGACTCCACCACCTCCCTGGGCAATTTATTCCAATGCCCAACCACTCTTTCAGTGATTTTTTTTTTTCTAATATATAATCTGAACCTCCCCTGGTGCAACTTAAGGCCATTTCCTCTCATCCTTTCACTTGAGGTAGGGCAGAAGAGACCAACCCCCACCTCACTACAACCTCCTTTCAGGTAGTTATAGAGAGAAACGAGGTCTCCCCTGACCTTTCTCTTCTGCAGACAAAATAGCCCCAGCTCCCTCAGTCACTCCTCATAGGATGTGTCTTCTAGACCCTTTACCAGCTTCGTTACCCTTCTCTGGACACACTCCAGCACCTCAGTGTCCTTTTTGGAGTGGCACAAAACTGAACACAGGATTCAAGGTGTGGTCTCATCAGTGCCGAGTACAGGGGGACAATCACTTCCCGTGTCCTGCTGGCCACACTGTTTTTGATACACGCCAAGATGCCACTGGCCTTCTTGGCCACCTGGGCACACTGCTGGTTCATGTCCAGCTGGCTGTTAGTCAGCATGCCCAAGTCCCTTTTAGCTCAGCAATTCTCAATATACTCTTCCCCGAGGCTGTAGCACTGCATGGAGCTATTGTAACCCAAGGGTAGGACCCAGCATTTTACCTTATTGAACCTTATACAATTGGTGTTGGCCCATCAATCCATCCTGTCCAGATCCCTATTCACAGCCTTCCTACCCTCCAGCAGATCAACACTCCCACCTAACTTGGTGTCGTCTGTGAACTCACTGAAGATGCACTTGATCCCCTTGTACAAACCATTCATAAAGATATTAAACAGGTTTGGNACAAACCATTCATAAAGATATTAAACAGGTTTGGCCCAAATTATGAGCCCTGGGGAACACCATTAGTGACCACCTGCCAGTTGCATTTAGTTCCATTTAGTTAATTTTGAATATGAATTACTTAGAATGAATAACAAATCAAAGAAACAAAATTGAGATCCGATCCTCTCCTCTCTCCTCTCCTCT